>CM060672.1:20337408-20842408 GCA_030686955.1 Odontamblyopus rebecca
ACATGTGTGAATGAAACAAAACACAACTCCAGGTATGTTTGTGATGAGGAAACAACATTATAACATAGATCAGAAAATAGCCTAATCTTGGCCTTTAAGTTTGTCTCCGGATTTCCCATCATTTACACTGCATATGTGCTCAGATCTGGTTTGCTTGGCCTCCACATGTTAGGAGAAGCTGATTCAAGTTCCACTGTGGTTTCCCAATGCTTTAACCGACTCCAGCCAAAGTAATATTTTGCTTTCTGAAATTCTACATCTCCAGACAAGCTGATAAATTAGTTGATGTCTACTTAAATTACACACCCCAATTCAAATATTTGCCTTTGATGGTCCAATCCAATTTGCTTTTATTTATTTTTATTTTTTCTGAGTGGTGATTGAATTCCTGCCCAATTCCGCATCAGTTCTGGTCTTCTCCTCTCGAAGATGATTTGATTCAGAAATTTACAATATTACAGCGTGATATGAGATAGCTACTCACTGCGTTGGAATCCATTTTTCCTTGTACTTGTAACTGATATCCATAACTGTATTTCAGCTTTTTTTGCAGTGAAATTGCCTCGACAAAAACGGCTCGTCTCCTTCTCCAATCACAGACAAATGGACTTGAAGAAAGCCACACGTTACGCATAGTAAAAATCAATAAAGCCTAGCGTGTTTACATGGGGCTAAACCACATGTGTGTTACAGAAATAGCAGCCAGATCAAAGTGGGCACATACAAGTATCACTGCAAACACTATAATGTTAGCGGCGGAGATATTTTCAGTGCTTTACATCCGTGTGAATAAAACACATGGGAATACTACAGCCCAAAGCAGCACATGACTAGCAATTAAGCCCCCTCACATCCATCTAAACTAGGCTAAAACAACACATATGCTTACAGGGAGAATACTGCATACACATTTTGACATAAATAACCCATGTTTAACTCTAGATCTAATGTATCTATTTTCATGCGCATGTACTGGGTAAGGTTCCCACTAGAAAAATTATTGCATTACATTTGACTCATACAAATCAGAGAATCGAACCGGGACAGTAGGATTCAAAATAATAGCTTTACTCTGCTAACATAGTGTCGTGTTAGAATTTGTCTGTTGTAAATCTTTATAGTATCATTTATTATGATCTTGATTTTGCTTGCGTTTTCTGTGAACTTTAAGGAGCAACACTGTAATTTCTCCACTGTGGGACAAATAAAGGGTTAGGGTTAGGTTATCTTATCTTATCCCACCAGCAACAACTCAGCATTCACTATAAGGATGCACCAACTCATCTTTTTCAGTTCTGATACGGGTTTTGATACTATGGTTTTCAGATACCCAATATCAAATGATACTAGCACAAAATATATGTAACGCATTTGGACAAAATTGTAAAAATAAAAGTTCAAACAGTGTGAGACTTTCTGGGCCGACTAATGCCAGTAAATAATCTTATTGCATCAATTTCTATGCCAAACTAGGACATTGACTGAACCGTTATTTGGAACTCAATATATTCAATACAGCAAATTTTTCAGTGTCTACACCGATATCAGATACCAGTATCAGATTGGTGTATTGCTAATTCACTGCACAATTTTCAAATATCTTTCTACATTATACTGGAAGGACTTTATTACGGAAGCCGGGGGGCTCATAGCAAATGCAAATGGTGCAACGAATACAAAAAGCCAAAACACAACAAAAAAGCCACAACGGAAGTGGCCACGGGACTCTATTTTCCGACAAACCAAGTGAGGAGGATCAAGCGGGAAGCGAATGGGAAAAATTGAAGAAGAAGAAGAAGAAAAAGAAGAAGAAGAAAAAGAAGAAGAAGAAGAAGAATGTTAAAAGTAAAGGAATGGAGAAGTGAACGAAGTTAGAAACGATGTCACTGTCTGACCGTCGTAAATAAATTCCCGATTGGTCTGTTGGAAAATAGTCCCGCGGTCACTCCCGTTGTGGCTTTGCAGGTGTGTTGTTGCTTTTTGTTGTATTGTGGCGTTTGCATTTGTTGTGAGTCCCCCCAGCTTCCGTACAATATATCTGATACAGCAAATTTTTCATTATCTGCACTGATATCGGACACCAGTATCAGATTGGTGCATTCCTCTTTCTCTTTCTTTCTACTTCTTTCTTGAAGGACTTTATGGCTCACTACACTGGATTTCTGGAAGCAGTAGAAGCATTTCTGGAAATACAAAGAATAATTTCACATGCACACTGTACAATTTTCTCTGGGTCAAACTTACATTAACCAGGTTGTATAGAAAGCCAGTAGAGTAAGGACAAGCCCATGGATGGTGTGTGTGGATAGTCTTTCCCACTGGGCAGACCCTCACCTTTCCATGATCCTCATTTTATTTCTGAAACCATTTGAGGACATGAGTGTCAGGGTAGTCTATTCAATGACACTGCACTAGCTGTAAAACTGACTGAGGGTTGGGACAATAGAGGAACAGTATCAATGGACGCTGTAACCTCATCTCTGTTTGGTGAAATTTTTTGATGTCTACCAACGATTTTTTACATAAGACTTCCATCACAGAGTTTTGTCCTAAGCTTTTATTTGCTTGTTGGCTAAGAGTTTGAAGGTCTGTTTTGAAATTGCTTTTTAAAATATTAATACTTTTGTCTATGTACAGAACTTTAAAATATAAGAATCATTAACTTCTGAAAAAAACTATTATAAGCTGGAACACAGGGTCAAATCCTTGGCAGTGTTAATGGGGCTAGACTGTATAGCTACTTCTTAAAATGCTCATTTTACTCTATTTTCTAAGTTATAATGTTGTTTCTTCATCAAAAACACATCCAGAGTTGTGTTTTGTGCCATTTAGAGTGAGTTCTTCTCTTATAAAACAGGTGTAGCAATACAAGAAGTGCTCCACTGGGTTTTTAAACTCCCTACACTTTCACTAGAAATTGAGAGGTCAGACATGTGAACATTAATGTTCTACCTGACCTGATGTTGTTGTATTTGAGATTTGTGTATTGTGTATTTGTGCTGCTGTTGATTGTGTATGATTGTGTAAAAGCTTAACTAGGGACGGGCATTGAGAATTAGCCTTGTAGTGTGTGACATAATTCATGAAACATACTTGTCCCTATCAAATAAATAAATAAATAAATAAATATTTGGATAATTTCAGCCCTGAGATATCCCATCTTCACTGAAGGAAATTAAAAGGCGTAGCTGTTCACATGAAAATGCAAACTTGATGACATCACAAAGTGGAACCATAGACCGTATATATGAGTGGACTAAGTGAGTGTGACGTCACCCACAGCGTTCAGCGCCGCTCAAATGAGGCTCCCGATGCCACGGTTACAGGAGCGAATTTGGAGCCAGGTTCCATATTTGGAAATCTCATAGCAACCACAAGAGCCAATCATGATTGAGGTCGTTAAATGCGCCCACCCGACTCATGGCAGAGCGGCGATGCGATACTCTGCACCATTCTGCACAGACCGCTGTATTTCGGTGATTCTTGAGATTCATAAGGTAAGTTTTAGCTTTTATCATCAAACTTTAAATAGTAAGTTGTATGTTCTGTTAGTGCGAACAACAATAGCGTTGGCAATTTAACTCGCGTTGGAAATTCACTTGACTTCATGCTGGTTAAATTATGCTAGTTAAGATTCTAGTAACAGTAGCTATAGTAGTTGTTTGAGATATTGTCATTTTATTTCAAAAATAGTCAGGAAGGGGGAAGGGAACTTACTTAACAGCGAAACTAGCTGTCAATCAAACCTGTTGCTAACGCTAGGGGGAGGGACCTCGGGGAATGAAGGCGTCTGATTGGTCCGTTATTTATGTTCATATCTTGATTTAAGAACAAGATAGCGAAATGAAAAATTCACACAGCACAGCCACAGCAGCAGTTACAGAGAGAGGAGAGATAAGATCTCAATGTAAGTCAATGGGACAAAGGGAGAGAAGGAGCCGGAAGAGCCTCCTGGAGCACTTCCTGTTTGGCACGCAGCGGCTAACGGGATAGCTTAGTCCACTCATATATACTGTCTATGGGTTTAACAGAGCATTTTGAGCTTTGGAGTAGACAGACTAATAATAAAATATTACTCAAACGTGTGAATGAGACAAAACACAACTTCAGGTCAGATTTTGAGGAGGTAACAACATTATATCATGGCTTAAAGCTCACAATAGTACATTTTTCCTAATATAAGCCCTTTAATAACCCGAGTTGCTGTATTGCAAGTAAACAACCATTTATTTTGATGTCCATTACAAAAAGCAGCATGTTTCCTGTCCCATTTTTTCTGCCTATTGATTTATGATGCAATCCAAACGCCAGACTAATAGATGCTTTGGTGTCTCATTTAAATGTCCAGACGACGACTAAAGCAATTCTCAATGGAATATTTATCTTAACCCTTCGTCTACGGAAGCATTGATTTCCCCCATATCCTCGGGGAATACGCATCTGAAACAGCCCGTGCTTAATGCGGCGAGAATCAAAAAGTGGATTCTTATGGGATTCGAGCTCGTGCGTAAATAAACTCTGATCTCGTCACGTCTTGGTTAGATTCTAATAATGATTGATGTCTCCTATTAGGCGTGCAGGGTAGGGGGAAAAAAAATACGTAAATGTTGAAGTCTTGAAGGAAAAACTGCAGCGTTAATGTTAATGGGTTATTCATGAGGTACAGTATATGAGAAGATGCATAGGCTCTGGGCATATGGTTGGAGATTGGAGGGGAGAGGAACAGGTGGTCAGTATTTGGAAGGAGGTTATGGGAGATTTGAAAGGTTTTAAGTTTTTAATTTACGCGTAATAAAGATTGAGGAATTTGGAGTTTGACACGCTGTAGGTTAGAATGTCATTGTAAACTACCAGAGGATATTTGTGAGCCCCTACCATATAATACATTTTAACTGATACTTTGCAGCGGATGACATCAACATTCCCTGGGGCTGTGATGCTAACTGGAGGCCCTGCTCTGTCTGAGGCTTTATCAGACTTTAATCGATGTTTTAGTTCAATTTGGACAGTCGGCCTTTCCAATTCACGCCACACACTCCTGGAATTTGCTCCTAACATAACCTCTATCCATAGCTTTAGTAGATCTGTGAAAAAGTGGCTTCTGGACAATCAGATATGTGAACACAACAAATCTGTGTGTTTTAACATCACAGCAAATATCTCTTTCTTGTGCGATTGTGATTGTGTCTGTTGTCTTTAATCTATGTACTGTGTGTGCTTTAGGCATGTTCTCATTTTACTAATATGTTACTATTAATATTCACTGATCTTTAATGTATTTGTCATGTGAGATGGACTGAATGTTATTCTGCCTATGTCCTGTTTGTTGTCTTGCATCAACCTGCCAGTGGGACTACGGATGAAAATAAGCCTGCACGGCAAACTCCAGGACATTCACATGCTTTATTAACACAT
Source organism: Odontamblyopus rebecca (assembly GCA_030686955.1). Taxonomy (NCBI): domain Eukaryota; kingdom Metazoa; phylum Chordata; class Actinopteri; order Gobiiformes; family Gobiidae; genus Odontamblyopus; species Odontamblyopus rebecca. The sequence continues at coordinate 20,342,824 of CM060672.1, forward strand.
GTTGATTAAGTATTTCACACATAAAATTATAATCTCAAGGTAGCTCGCATTAACCAAGATGTTTTCTATTCACACTCAGCACCTAAACAAGACCAATGTTAGGTTGTTTCTCATACCTGGAGTTGCGTTTTGTTTTCATTCACACAAACCCTATAAAACAAGGATCTCCAACCTTGTTCTTCTGATGAGCTACCTTTACAAAAAGAAAACCCCAAAGAACTCCTATTTTTTTTTAGCAGTTACAAGAAATTGAGTACAGGAAAGCCTTAGATAGGGAGCAGTTCGATAACTATCAAACATAAATCTTTATCCATTTATTAGTGCACAAAGTTTGGCATCAAAATTCAACATTTCCAATGGCAATTCATCAAATTAGAGGCATTCAGCACAATATGTATACAGTGGTCCCTTGTTTATCATGGGAGTTGCGTTCTAAAAATAAACCGCAATAGGCGAAATCCGTGAAGTAGTCAGCTTTATTTTATACAATTATTATAGATGTTTTAAGGCTGTAAAATCCCTCCGCAATCTGAACTGAGAAGTGGACGGGGGAGGAAAAACATAGTTATGGGGAGTTGTTGGCGCTGTTTTTATTCTTATAATCAGACATGCACCTTCGATTATGCAACAGAATGCATGGGTTCTTTGTGAGCCAATCAGAATGCAGAAAACAATGCGCGTTCATGCACTATAAAAAAAAAAAAAGCTTGCAAAATTGCACCAAAAAAATCAAGGCCGCGAAAGGTGAACCGTGTTATAGTGACGACGACTGTAAATGAGAAATCTTTTGGTGAGCTACTTAATAATAAAATAAAAGTTCTTATCTCAAACACTCCATTTTGTGATGTCATGTGGTAATACAGTAGGTGCTCCACTGTGTTTTTAAATTCCATACACCTTCACTAGAATCATTTGGAATTTCAGCCTCAAAATTGCCCATCTCTTCTAAACAAAATGGAAAAGGCTGCTGTTAACTTGAAAACTAATACTACTTCATGACATCACAAGGTGGAACACAGATTTGGAGCTTTGAAAATGAAGACAGCCCAGTAATGCAGGATTATTAAGACATATGAATGAAATAAAACACAACTCCAGGCATGTTTTGATGAGATCACATTATACTATGGCTAAAAGCTCACAAGAATCCATTTGTATGTGGTGCTGTTAGAGTTTTTAAAAGGTACGTCAATCAAAAATCTCACATACAGTCAGTTTAATCCTTTGGAAATGACCTTATTCCTGCCACCTCTATATTGACATACCTGTATGAGTGGGGCCTTTCTTCCTCCTCTTTCCACATTACTGAGTGGGCTGATAGATTTCTGGACACGCTTTACACGCACTTGTGATTTGCTAATAAGAAAACTCATTAGCGCGCACATACAAGATTTTCTATTAACGCGGCTCTCATCTGGAGTATTAGCCGCTTGGTTTCTGCGTTTTACATTTCCACACGCTCTGAGCCTCCAGCCCTGTTCTCATCCAGGCGAGTGCTTCTCCCGGTGCAGTATCTCGGAGAGGGGCCGGGGGGATGGGAGGGGGGATAAGCCCGGGGCCCACGTTTCTCTGAGCAAGCAAGTCTGCGATGGCTCTGATGTCTAATATACCTTAAGGTAGCGCTTTCCAAGACTGTTACTTCTGCCCTAAAATCCACATCAAAATTTAGAAGATAGTTTAGAAGGCTTCAAGAAATACAACCACAGGAGTTTTTTGTGTAATCTTGGCTACGGTCCCAAGCCTGGGTAAATGTCTGAAGCACAATCCGCCTCCTAGGAGACAGTGTAGACTTTATCTTAATGTAACTTTACTAGAGGGTCCACTAGCAGACTATTTCTGAGCAAATGTTATTGCTTTGCCCAGAATGTTCCACAGTACAATATTTAACGTATCTAAACAAGCATAGAATATTACCAGACCAAGTGACAGGTCAAATCTGTGGAAGAATTATGTTGTCAGTGTATATTTAGGCAATAATAACGCCTGTAATTGAATGTTTAAAGGTTTTATATTATACAAAATTGACTCTTGTGAGTTTTGTGTGCTGTTAACTTCTCAAAAACATATCTGGAGTTGTATTTTTTCATTCACACATGTTTGAGTTATCCTGGATTATTTGTTTGCCTACGTCTCCAAAGCTCAAAATGCCCTGTTCCACCTTGTGATGTCATGTAGTTGTAGTTTTCAACTTAACAGCTACCTTTGAATTTAGGCCGCGTTTATACGTATACGGACATTTTTTAAAAACTGAGAAATTTCCCTTCATTTGTACCTATCTTTTACACGCAAACGGAGAATTCGCCTCTGAAAACGAATCTTTGTAAAAACTCCGGCTAAAGTGGAGATTTTGGAAAACTGCGGTTTGGAGTTTGCATGTAAAGTGCCATAAATGGCGTTTTAGGCAGTTGACAGGCCAAAGTGAGACCAGTGTTGACGTTTTTCTATGGTGATGATCATGGAAGCGTTCAGAGCAGCAGTCGCATTACTTCTGGTGCAAATACTTGTCATGTGTTTGCATTTGCATAGCTGATGTATCATATCATGAAGAGAGATGAATGAGGGTTCGGAGCTCAGCAATTTTCCCTCTTCTCCATACGACTCGAAGATCCAGTCGCCGTCACCATCAACGTTGCCGTTTTTGTGTCCGACCTGGGTGGAACACTGTTTGGATCATTTTGAAAATGACGTGGTTGTCCTGGAGGAGTGGCGTGAAAATTTTAGGATGTCGTGGTCATCACTGCTGTTACTCTCCGACTTGCTGCTGTCATGGTTTGAGTGTGGTTGAGGACCCCAAAACAGAGACATAGGCGCAGGTAGATGTTAAACAGGTTTATTGCCGGGAATGAAGGATGTGGTGATGGAAACAGGCTGGAGACATAGACGGAGGGAAGACACTGGGGTAGACTCACGGGTAGACTCACAGGTAGACAGACTGGACGACAAGGGCAGGCAGGACGACGTGGACAAGCAGGATGAGGACGAGGACGTGGACAAGCAGGACGACGACGTAGACGAGGGATAGAGGAGGAATGAACTGACAAAGAACAAAGGATAAGGACAGAACTAAGTAGTGGAACTGATTAGACAATTAGCTGCAGGTAAACCACCGAGCAGGTGATCCACACTGCAGCATTAGCCCAGCCACACCCCCAGAGGAGCAGACAGACACAGAAGGGAGGGGGAACACACAACAAACACCAAACCCTGACAGCTGCATCCTCACATCGAGGATGAGACGACCGTCATCACTCGACGGCGTATTTATGCGGGTTCATGTAAACAGAAACCTTTTGGAAAATGATGCTGTGTGCACAATGTTATTTCGGAAAACAGAGCGAGGGAAATATTCGTTTTTAAAAATATCTGTGTTCGTGTAAACGCGGCCTTAATAGACATTGGCTATTAAAGGACTGAAATTAATCTAGGGAAATCATGCAGACAAACATAATGGAGCACTTAATGTATTACCGCATGACGTCACGAGTTTGAAAGAAGTGAGTTCTTCTTTCAAACTCGTGACGTCATACCTAAATATGCAGGATTTATGAAACAAATCAAAAACTCCAGGTATGTTTGTGATGAAAAAACGTTACAAACATAACATAGATCAGAAAAAAGTGTAATATTGGCCCTTTATTGCCCTACACTAGAACCTTCCATTCAAAGCAATAACACCGGCAAGGTTACACAGCGCACCTTAGTGTAATTTGCTATCTTAAGAATTCTTTCCTCGTAAAATTTACAATGCAACCAGTGTTCTCGGCATATGCTCCCCATAATTCCTATTAACAACATAATGACTCCATTCTGCTTTGTGTGTTATGGCAACCTATTTAGTTCTTTATTGACCTTATTATGTCCAATAATGGCAGGTAACCTTGACGTACTGAATGCTTATTAGTCACTAACCAACTAATTGCTTAATCAATTTGTCAAAATCATTTCCAGACGTTCTCCTTACAACTACTTATACTAAGCAAACTCTTATGAGCTTTAAGCCATGTTGTAATGTTTGTACCTCCTCAAAAACATAGCTGGAGTTGTGTTTTGCGTCATCCAGACATGTTTGAGTAATCCTTTATTCACTAGCAAGGACCACGTCAACAGCAACAAACGTGCAAAGAGAAAAGAGGTTATTATAGGGAGACGAGGTGGGTCGGCTGGGTTGAGACTCAGGGTGGGGGTGCAGTCTCAATCTTCACACAGTCCAGCAGGGATGGGACCCCCCTTTGTAGGCATTATGTCTAGAAGACGAACAGATAGGGTTTAGGAGGGTGGGGTTGAGCTATTTGGGACAAACTGGGTTGCTGGGGTAGGTTGCTACAAATAGGCTTCTGGGAAATTGGGGTGTGGTCGAAATGAGCTGTGATTCGCTGGAGAAGTGGGGTAACTACATGTATTAGTCTGTCTGCATCGCCAAAGCTCAAAATGCTCTGTTTATTTCACCTTTATTTTGCCAGGTAGGTCGGTTGAGAACCAATTCTCATTTTCAGCGACGACCTGGGTGTGGCACCTGGAATTCCCAGTGGTCTCTCATCCAAGTACTAACCAGGTCCGGCCCTGCTGAGCTTCTGAGATCTGACGGGATCAGGCTTTGACAAGCCGGTATGGCCACCTTGTAGCATGAAGTCATGAAGCAGTAGTTTTAAAGTTAACTGCTGCCTTTTACATTTTGTTGAGTAGAGTTAGGAAATTCCACGGTTAAAATTATGTACCATATTTTTCAGGTTATATGTCACATAACTCGTTTTTCATATATATTTTTAATATATTTTTCACACTGACAGCCCATAGACCAAATATATGAATCCTATATATAAATCAAAAATGAAAAAACTAATCGTTACTTGTTTTTTTTTCCATTTTGGTTTTAGAGACAAATGATAAAGAAAAGAGTTGTTTTTTTGTTTTCTTAGTTTTGGTTCTATACTGAAAAACAAATGAACGAATGATACATGATTTGGTTGTTTTTATGACTATAATTTGCCTTTCAAGATGAAATGTTGGTTCTTGGTCTCTGATTTTATAAAATAAATTTAATAAATAAAATTAAAAATAAAATAAATTTCCCCCAAAAAGTGCAACTTATACATGATTCTTGTGCAAGTGTATGGAGTCTGTATGGAACACACAGTAGAGCACATCCTCCATTACCACATGATATTTATTCTGTTTGAGAGAAAAACTCAATAAATATGAAGAGTTTGTCCACTAAACTTGAATGAAACGTGAATGAAACAAAAACATGAAACAAAATTCTAGATATGTTTTTGATGAGGAAACCACATTATAACCGATCAAATGCTTTTTTAAACCCCGTAAGACACTTACACTAACTCTGAAGGAAACTTTGTATTATTTATCTCGATTACTTGTGATTGTACAGTTTACACTAGGCAACAGTTGGCTGGCACATATGGCGGGCAAAACCGTGGGCAGCGTTGTGTGGAGGCACCTCATTGTACACAGCTGTTTGACTTGAGAAAGGGGATGAAAATCAGAGACACAACTTCATATTCATAAAAGTATAATTCTATAAAGCGACATTAACAAGGAAAGTGCTATAATTACTGTTTAATCATTGTAATGTAGAATATGGAGAATGGCAGCAGGGGCCGGTATCATCAAGTAAATATAGAAAGACTGGGCAAGGAAAGAGTGTGGGCTAGTGAGGCAAGCCAATAACGTCTCCATGGTGACAATCAAGTGGAAGAAAAGTTACACAGTGGAGTTTCTAGAAGACTTTCTGAACTGTTTGTCATTGAAATTAATTTTAATTAGAAACAAAATGCTATATTTTTTCCAGCGAAATGCTTCTAGGACAGATGTTTAGTCATTCTGTGTTTACAAACCAGATGATTTAAAACATTTTCTAAGAATTTGGAAATTTGAAACCACTGTGAATCATGACCGTGCATTTTTTCCATGTATTTGAGCAAAATTTGTCCTCAAAATATTTCTAGAATAAAAGTAAAATGAAAGTCAACTGTGTATGTCTGCATCTAATTATAAAGCAGTTTATTGTCAGAGAACCAGTAAGTGCAAGGTTAGCATGCTAGTTGATGTTAGTGGTGATATTTGACCACTTCAAAGTTCTGTTTTTCATGTTTTAAGACGGTAAAAAACAGATACAGTGGCTTTAAACTATTAATTAAAGGGAGTATATTCAAAAAAAGGATTTAACATTTTTTCCAGTCCACCGTAATAATAAATGGACAATAATTACCATATTCTTTACAGTGAGAAAGACTTCCTGTTTTCCATAAGTTCAGTCCCGTAATAGTCAACATCTTGCCAACTCTTTCTATCCTTTTTGCATCTCATTTACTGTAATAAAAAGGAGTGGGAGCAAGCCAACAAACAACAATTCAAAACCTTCACGACCCCTCTCTTCACTCTAAATAAAACATGTGGAATTACAGCCATCAATCAAACCAATTTTTCCAAGCGCCTTCATCTGTTTATAAAGTCCTGCATTGCATTTGGCGCAAGATGTACATGTAGATACCCCCCCTACCCTCTTCTTCTCCTGCTCAGGCTGTAGATATATTGCAGTGACATCGTGCCGGGGGTGTTCTACATGTATCTGTAGGAGTATCTGATAGAACGTTCATCAGTTACCATGCTGACACAATTACACATTAGCAAACACTGTCCAAAAAGTTTAAAGATTGTCTGCAAACTCCAAGTATGGATTTAAACAACACTTTTTCAAGAACCTGTGATCAATACGAGTGTTCATGGTCTTATTTACATGTTTGATTTTCAATAAAAAGGTGAGCGTGACTTACTGAAAAACTGATGGCTAATGCAAACTATCTTGTGACTCTAATTTTATGTGCGAGAGACTTGTTTAACAGCACAAATCTTCGGTCAGTTCTTTGGTAATTTTGGACACACTGGGTGGGTTAAGTGTCTTGCCCAAGGACACAAAGACAGCATTCATTCTAGGCGACAGTACTCAGTTGGTAGAACGTTTGTCCACTGATCCAAAGGTTGACAGTTTGAATCCCGCTCTCGACATAAACATTATTGGTTGAGCGGTCAATCCAGTGACCCACAGGTTGTCTACTGTGGTTCCAGCTCCCCCAGATGAATACTGTGGTTGTGTCCTTGGGCAAGACACTTAACCTACCTCGCCCCAGTGTCTGTGTATAAATGTGTTTGTGAATGGGTGAGTGGTTCCTTGTTGTAAAGCGCTTTGAGTGCCTTAAATTAGGAAAAGTGCTGTATAAAAAAGTTACCATATACATCTGTGAGAGCTGGAATCGCACCGTCAACCTGTAGGTCATTGGATTTGACCGCCCAACCAGTGATCTTTTTATTTCTAGACCGGGATCCGAACCGCCAGTCTTCGTATCAGTGGGCAAAAGCTCTACCAACTGAGCTCCCGCCGCCCGGTCTGGTCAGATTGTGTTAAAGTTAAACCTTAGATTAAAGTCTAACAAGCTTTAGACGAAGAAGTGCCTACAGTTAGCGTCACACCCTCAGGGAATGTTGATGGCATCAGCTGCAAAGTATTTACAGCAGCTATCAGGCTTCATTACAGGCGTGTCAGTCAACCCAGGGGGGACCCAAACGCACGAGTACCTGCGAGTCTTTAGAGGTGTGAACACAATGGAAGAAAAGATGCAACAAAAACGCTCCAACTTGGACGCGGGGGGTCTGGTAAATAAACTGCTTTTGACACCGTCCTGGTTGTCACAGTTGGCTTTGATGGTTAAAAAGCACGACGGCGGTGGAGTGGAGAGATGGAGTAGCCCACGGGTAGGGAGCGCTCGCCTCTGGATGGCAGACTTGTCAAATGGTGTTGGGAGAGAAGCGAGCGGGGGTCTGTGTTGTGACAGTGACTGCAAAATGTCCCCTTGTGTTAGTCGCCATGGCAGTGGAATGACAATGGCGGAGAGGTGGACAATATCAAAACAACCGTGATAGTCGTCAGTCAAAAGTTTTTGGTTTCTTTTTTGTGCAATTTTGTTTACCCACAGTTTAATGTGTTTCTGTGGAAGATTTCTGGCAAAGTGTTTGCCGCACATTATTTTAGCACTGTATTTTTATTGTATAGCACTTTTATTATTGGTAAGGGTTCACTGTATATAATAATGCATCAGTTTTATATAGCGCTTTTCTGGACACTCAAAGACGCTTTACAGAGCATTATTCATTCGCTCCATACCCGGTGGTGGTAAGCTACTATTGTAGCTACAGCTGCCCTGGGGCAGACTGATGGAAGCGAGGCTGCCAATCTGCGCCATCGGCCCCTCCGACCACCACCAACACTCACACACACACCACTTTCATACTAGGCAATGTGGGTGATGTGCCTTGCCTAAGGACACAACGAGAGTTTTTTGCAACTGGCGCCCCACTGTGGCACCTGGAATTCCTTGTGGTCTCCCATCCAAGTACTAACCAGACCCGGCCCTGCTTAGCTTCTGAGATCTGACGGGTTCAGGCTTTGACGAGCCGGTATGGCCACAGAACAATACTTATTTATTTATCCATTCGTATTATTCACTGTTTTATTGTAAAGATTTACTATTGCCCCATGACCCGGATATCGTCAATTACGTCACCGCCACTTTTCTATTTAAGCTAAGCTATTTTTCTCAAACAATACATCTGCTGGAAGTGGTAGCGAATGGATTTGATTCCGCGTTATTGCCGTAAGTGTTTGTACTCTGTTTCAATTTGGATCCAGAAAAAGAAATATGCATACACTTGCACTACAGCTGTGTTTTTATGTTCCACCAGGGCTCTTCGTATTCTTCTTATTGTTATTGTGATTCGTCGTACTTTTAAATTGCACTAAAATAAATGGTGAAGAAGGATCATTATTTCAAGAGTGCAAAAAAAGCAATGACACCATGGATACAAGTTTACGCAGTTCACCTGAATGTATGTGTACAGAAGTTTTAGACAGGTGTGAAAAATAGTTGAAAAAAAGAATGCTTTCAAAATTATAAATAATGATTGTTTGCTTTTATCAATTCACAAAATGCAAAGTGAGTGAACAAAAGAAAAAGCCAAAATCATTCAGAACTATCTTCAGTGTAAAGAAGTTGTGTTGGCAGTTTTTCCCCACCTGCCTATAACTTTTGCACAGACCTGTATGTGAAAAAGGAAATACTGATATATCTGTTTGCATAATAAGTCTTCACATATACTACAAATTTCCTCAGAATTCTTATTAAGGCGTATTAAGGACTAATACACTGTTTTCGGATCCATTTTATAATCAAAAACATACCTGGAGCTGTTTTGGGGCATATTTAGGTTCTTCTCTCAAACAGAAAACACTCTGTTCCACCTTGTGATGTCATGTGGTAATACAGGAAGTGCTCCACTGTGTTTTTAAACTCAGTACACCTTCACTAAAATGGTTTGGATAATGTTAGCCCTAGAATTGCCCATCTTTACTGAACAAAACTACCACTACATGACATCACAAATGGAACAGAGCATTTTAAGCTGTGGAAATGTAGAATTTAATAATAAATTCTGACTCAAACATGTGTTACTGAACCAAAACACAACTTCAGGTATGTTTTTGATGAGGTAACAACATTATAACATGGTTTAAAGCTCACAAGAGTCAATATAGAGAAAGAAGAATCAACTTCAGAGTTCAATTAAACTAGGATTTCTCACATAAATAAATCAAATTAAAAATAAAATAGCTGCATGTTTAGAAAATTGTGCTTGCAGAGTGTATTTTCCTCAAAGATAAGAATGGAGCAATACCCATATCAAACTGGACCGAATCAATATGACTTTGCCTTTCAAGCCACCTCCACCAACAGCCCCGTGAAGTCCATTTGCTTCCTCCCAAAGCAAAGATGCTAAATATGTATTTGGTTACACTGGCAGGTCCTGTGTGCCGTGACTCTCCTCCTCCTTCTCCCTTCCTTCTCGCCTCCTCTTCCCCTCATCACACATTCATGGCATGTATTTACGGTGTGACAGTCAGGAAATGGGACACGGAGAACATGCAGCCAGGAGATTGTGGCGTCTCCAGTGGATGCACTACATTTAAGCAGCTCATGTAAACATCAGGCCTAACTAGAAGTATCCAAGACCAGGGCTGTCCAAAGCTTTTATCTGAGTCTGAAATGAGAATTTGAAAACGTCTGACAGTCCATCTCGGGTTTATTTAATGCTTAAAATAAAATAAATGCCTACCCTTTTTTCAAGTCAGTCTATTTAAGAGAAAATGAAGCTTGTCTCTGCAGATATCAAGTGCTAATCGACCATATTTTATTTTATTTTTTTCATATTTTTGTTGTTGTAAGATCTGATATACGTTTTAGCATCAATTTGCTCTGTCTGAAATGTTCCTCAGTATGGCATTTAACTTATCCACCTTATCTACTCTATTGCAGATGTTTTAATACCTTAAAAACATGCATTCTGTCTGTGAGTGGGCTTGCTTCTCCATAGATCTGGCCTGCAACTTGTCCTGGTGGCATCATTCGCTAATCTCCATGGAGACAGAACATTTTAAGACTTACTGTGCAACATTATAAGCAATAAGATCTCCGTGGAGACAATCAGGTGGTGATCTATCCCCCGGAAAAGTTAGAGCGCCATTAACCCGCGAAGACCTAAGGGAAATTTTAGTACATTTCTCCTCACCTGGATTTTTGTCTTAATTTTGCTTTTACCCTTTTTACCCCCTAATGAAGTGTTCTACATCCTTCTGATCAGTACAACCTGTTATTTCACAATCTGCTGCTGTAGTTGTGTCATATCGCTGTAATAAAAGCTACAGGACCAGAAATAGAGATGAAAAAAAAAATTAAAAATTCACACTCTTTCATACAAAACACACAGCAAACATGTATAATCAACTTTTTGGACATGAAAAATGCTTAATTTAGGACCTTAGCTACAAAAATGCAAAATATCAAGTCTGTAAGTAAGGTAAAAATATCCTTATTTCTCTTTTAAAAAAAAAAAATGCAATTGGCCCATGACTTTCCTGGTGCCAGTCACGGAAACCGTCCAGGGCCAGAGCCACATCACTTGTAATGCATTTCCATGGTGTTTATTACATTTTTATTTGTTCATTTTGAGTGAAATAAACCTTTCAAATAAAAATAGTGAGGGATGCGCAATTATGCACACCAAGATGCTCGAGAGGAGTCGACCATCTTGACTCATTTCACTCTGTGGCAAAGTTTTGGCCAATCAAAATGGACGGAGCGCATGTGTTTGGCAGAAAACAAAGTTCCAATTGGACACTCGTTTTGTGCACGACATCACGCAGCGTGTGTGTGACGTAGGATAAAGCTGCAGATATGTTTGGAAACCGCTATGTCTCCACTTTCAGAGGGAAAATATTAAGTTTCTATCTTTTACGATTAGAAAGTTGTACAGGGTTTTATAAAACATATTCTTCAGAGTCGTATACGATGTTGTAGCTCTTCAGACCTATACAAAATGGACTTTTCAGAGCTTTTAACCATTTTATAGTTGTTTTCCTTTTACCATTTACTCACCATAGTTAGTATTTAGAGTGATTCATGCATGTTTGAATGATCTTTAATGGTTTATTTTCAAGACGGCATACTTCACTGCCACCGGCACACGCCCACTGCTCTGTACTTTTCTCTTTTAATGTTCATTTTATGATGATTATTTCTGTGTTGATTTGTTTGTATTGTGATATTAATGCCTGTCTTATTCTGTAAAGCACTTTGAATCCTACACAAATAAGCTTGCCTTTTCTACTTGGTTGATGAATATTGCGATGTGATTAAAATGTACAAAACATACAACAATAATCCATATATCCATATAGCAGACACACGCACAATAGGTCTTCATTAAGAGATAAGCTTTGACTTTGGCTTAACATTCAAACTGGGTCAAAATATCTCTGTGAAGTCGTCGCCATTGTCTTTGAATCGACAAAATCTATGCCAAGGTCAAATTTGGAAATAACTAGAAATTCACACCAGACATCCCAAAAATTCCCCATCCCTCCAGTAAAACACGAAAGTAAAAGTAGTTACAGTTTAGCGCACGTTCTCTCACCCATTACAAAACCGCCCTCCACATCCTCCACCCACAACCCCCACCCTCCCACCCACAACCCAATTAGGCATGCACAGGACTGCGCGATGTAGCAGCGAGCCCGGAGCAGTACGGTGGCGCGCAATGCCCAAGGTGTGCTATTATCTTGTATTAGTGCACCACCTGCCTTGCCATAATGATTAGCTAATTGGCTCAGCGCGTGTCCTGAAATAATAGACAAAAAGGAGAAGAAATTTTCCCACTGATTAAAGGAGTGCGTTGAGTGAGTGCGAGAGAGAGAGCAAGGCCGGTGGAATCAGGAGCACGGGGCTTCAAAGACACAAGGTAAAGATGATGGGAGGATTTGAATATCATTTACATGCAATTCCACTTTTATCTGGCGCCCTTAACTTACAAAAGTATGAAAGTAAAAGCAATTCTCTTTTGGACTAATAAGCAATACGCAATTTGGGGTACTTACTGTCATCCTATTAAAGGGCCTATATTACGCTATATTAGACTAGAATATTGTCAAAGTTAAAATATAAAAATTAGGGCTGCCAACGTTAATGCATGCGATTAAAAAATAAAAAAATTGCACTAATGTTTTTTTTGACGCAGATTAATCACACAATTTATTTTGAATGCACAATCTCCTCTTTGGAAAGCGCGGATGGTGACCTGAAAGGCAGCGCAGGTTATTAGGTCAGTGATCAGGTCTGTCCATACGCAACTTTAGATAAAACTAAGGTAGTTTGCAGATAATGCAGCGATGAATTCTCTTTCCACAGAAGCACACATTTAAAATACCATCTTAAAGCAAAACATATTTGATTCAGCAGCAGCAAGGACGTTACTTGTACCAACAACAGGCTGAGGACGACAACCCGCGGCAATGTTGTCTACAAAACTACCAGCAATAGAAAAATGTCAGTGATATAACTTTTTGATAACTGCCTTTTTGTTAAAATATTTTGGTCTTTTTTTGAGGAATAATTAACTGTGATTAGTCGTGATTAATCTGATTTAAAAAAAAATAATCTTTTGACAGCACTAATAAAAATATAAATATAGTTAAAATAGACTAGACTGCCTCTCCATCTTGCCACACTTTTTACTTGTACTTGTATGTTGAAACTGCTAAATACTCTTGATGTAATTTTAAAATTGCTTATTTATTATTGTTTTTCTCTCTTGGTCACTGGGTCTCGAGGAACACATTTCGTTTGGTCATGTGTTTCTTTCACATGCTTCAATGACAAATAAAGAATCTCAAACCTTGATAATGTTTGATCACAGACATACCTGGAGATGTGTTTTGTTTCATTTCCACGTTTAGTGCACAAACCCCTAATGTCATAAAGTAATACAAGAAGAGCTCCACTGTGTTTTTAAACTCCATACACCTTCACTAGAATCATTTGGATGAGTTCAGCCCTGGTGAATGGTGAATCTATAATCTTAACTAGAGGTAAAATGTGGCTGTTGACTTGAAAACTACCACTACATGATGTCACAAGGTGGAAAAGAGCATTTTGAGCTTTGGAGATGTAGACAGACTAATAATAATAATAATAATAATAATAATAATGATAATAATAATACATTTTATTTATTAGGCGCCTTTCTGTACACCCATCGTCGCCTTACAACAACATAAACAAATTAACTAAAATATATAATAAAAAAATTATAAAAAATATAATGAAATAAGTAACAAGTAATAGCATCAACAAGTAATAAAATATTACTCAAGGATATGCAAATGAAATGAAACACAACTCCAGGTATGTTTTTCCTGAAAAATTACATAGTATATCTTTAAAAACATAAATACTAAATGGTCACATTTTTATTTATCGCTTTCCCAGCTTCAAGGCACTCAAAGCTCTTTACAACAAGAAACCACTCACCCATTCACATGCACATTCATACACCAGTGTACGCAGACACTGGGGGTGAGGTGGGTTAAGTGTCACTTAACCCACACAACGACAGTATTCATCTGTAGGAGCTGAAATCACACCAGCCACCAGTGATGTTTATGTCAAGGGTGGGATTCGAACTGCCAACCTTCGGATCAGTGGCCTCTACCAACTTTACTCTACCAACTGAGCTCCTGTCGCCCGACGTACTTAGGCAAGATGGGTGAAGTGAGGTGTCTTGCCAATGGACACACGGGCACGACTAGAGACTAAACTGCTAATTCTAAAATGAACGCGATACCACTGAAGCGACTGCGACCCATTTAACAGTTCTCCCGTAGCATCCGTCTGTGTTGCTAACCTCTCTCATTAAAACAGTATTTGCATCTGTATACGCGAAAATGCCACACGCTAACTGAAAAGCCCAATCAAAGCCTGTAAACTTCACTGCACATTTAAACCGAATGTTACCACAAATACGTCTTTTAAATAGGTCTCAGCTTTCGAAACATGAATTGCAATTTACACGGACAGCGAATCTCCCATAGTTGACGTGACCTTTTAAGTCGGAAATAACTGTTATGGAGATGTTACTGTGAGGAATTTCACGGTATATCGCTGTAGAAAAAAAAATAAGCGATGAATCAAGTCAGTAAGGGTCACAAGTTTTTCCTGTAGAAAATCACCCACTTTGCTCAGGTATTTTTACACCTCCTGCGGCGTTAGCGAGCCAAGCAGCAATTCAAAACTCACATAACAGTGTAACAAAGTGACTTTACAGGTGGACAGAAAGTGGCTTTTATGCCCCTGACATTTCACAGACTGAGGGAGAGATGTCGGAAACCTGCCAAGAAAATGACTAACTGCTGTCTCCGATGATCTTTTGGTTGCCATGACCTGAAATATTTTTTATCCATTTCTTGAAAATAAAAAAAAAGAGCTGTCAGAAATGGGCACATTCTTATACACATTTTTATCACTTTGGGTCACGAGGTTTAAATCTCAAATGAAGGAAGTTTTAGAAGGTTATAAAATCAATTGATTTCCACAGACAAGTTTGCCTAGTGTTGTTGTACCTTTGGACCAGACACTTAACACTTTTTGCGTATTTGGAGAGTTACCAGCAAACAATATCAGCCTCATGAAGAAGAATCAATATTTGAATCATTACTACTTATTCAATGGCAGTTTGGAATTTGAAATACGTCCAAGGTCCAAGGTTTTTTGTTATTAAAGGTGCACTATGTAACTTTTTGGTTTGGGGTCCATCACCTGCTCATTTCTATGGATATGTCATTGATGCCTGGAATGTTCTGCAGTATGACATTAAACAGCTGTACCTTAAATCTATTTAATTATAAGTAGTTTTATAGCTCAAAAATACTCAACAAAAAAGGCATTTTGACTGTGAGCAGGGTCGCCTCCCCATAGATCTGACCTGTAACTTGGTCTGATTTGGTCTTCATGAAGTTAAAAAAGGTTTAGTACCCCATTGTGAAATATTCCAGACAAAGCAATAACATCTCCATGGAAAAAAGCATTTGACGGACCCTTCATCAGAAAAGTTACACAATGCACCTTTAAAAAGAAACTTGAATTTTCTACCCTACAGTTATTCTGCAGGATTTATACCAGTGAAGATTTGTGTAACACGTTTGACGTATTATTATCTCAAATTTGATTCCAAACTGAGCAACTTAAAATTCTTGTCTTTCATAGTCATCCACTTCTAATCTGAATACTGTATTTTTCGGACTATAAGTCGCTCTGGAGTATAAGTCAAAAAATGCGTAATGAAGAAGAAAAAAACATGTAAGATAAGATATACTTTATGTACAAGTTGCACTGGACTATAAGACGCACATTTTTGGGGAAATCTATTTTATTAAATCAGAGACCAAGAACTGACATTTCATCTTAAGTTATAGTAATAAAAACAACAGAATAGAGAACAATCCATGTATCATTCGTTCATTTGTTTTTCAATATAGAACCAAAACTAAGAAAATGAAAAAAAAAAACTTTTTTCTTTATTATTTGTCTCTAAAACCAAAATGAAAAAACAGATAACGATTTGTTTTTTCATTTTTGATTCATATATACAATTCATATATATGGTCTATGGGCTGTCAGTGTGAAAAATATATAATATATAAGTCGCAGGACCACCCAAACCCTGAAAAAAAGTGACATAGTCCGAAAAATACGGTACACCCAAGCCTATACAAACTAAATTTTGACTTCAGATCAGGGTAAGTACTGGAAATTAAAAAAAAGCATAAAAAAATCCACAGATACTCACTGTCTAATTCCCCTGTTTTTGCCCAGAATAAGCAGGTCATTCCTCCAGAGACCCAGAGCCCGTAGCTCCGTCAAAGCCACCAGTTTACACTGAATTATCGACCACCATCTTGCCATGTTCTGGGCTATAAAATGACTGCTTTTGTCAAGGGACCTTTGTGGGACAACTTGACTGCTCCCGTTTGATTAGATCTAGAGCTACATGTGTTTATATCATAGGGAACCCCCAAGTGCACCACTACACACAAGTCAAGATGGTATATAGCAACAATAATATTAGATCTAGAGATGCACCGGTCTGATTCTGGTATCTGATATCAGCGCAGATACAGAAACATTAGCTGGATCAGGTTTCAGCTTTCAAATATCGGTTAAAACAATGATGTAATAAGACTATTTAGTGGTCATAACTGGAACACAAAGTCTCAGTGTTTCATTTTTATTATTGACTTTTATTCATACAAAATTGTTCTATAGGGGATTGACAGCTTGGTTTTGTCTTATTTTGATTTTATGCCAAAGATATTCACTATGTCTTCTGAGTACTTTAACTTTTTAGGTTCTTTTTTAAGTAAATGTAGTCAAGTGTATTTAAACATGTCAACAAAGTGAATACACGTGACTACATTGTCTTTAAAAAGAACCTAAGAAGTATTTTGTGTTTGTCTAAAGAAAATAAATGCTGTTTTCAGTCTTTTTACTGCAGGGGTCTCCTACCAGTAGCTCTCCACCCTTTTCCAAGTAGCTCATGAAGGGATTTCTGATGAATTACCATTGTAAGTGTGTCATTTTGATGCCTAACTTGTGCACCCATAAATGGATAATGATTTAATAAGCATCAAACTGTACCCTGTCAGAAGCTCGCCATGACTCTTCTACTTTCTCAATTTCTTGCGACCGCTAAAACGAATTCATCAAGGTAGCTCACCAGAGGAAAAAGTTTGGAGACCCCTGATACTGATATGGAGAATCGGCAGATACTTAAAGCTATAGTATCAAAATAAGAAATAACTACAATGGGGAAATTGTTCTACCAGCCTTAAAGAACACATACGATGACTGTTTTTTGAGCTTTTAACCACCTTTTTCATGACGTTTCAACATTTCAACGCATCGGTCACTTCATATAAGTCAGTTTTGCTCTCATTTTAATAGATTCATAATGAGATAAGGTTTAGGTTTTGAGTCATATAATGCGTTTTCAAAAATTCCAAATCACTGCGACCAGTTGTATAGATTACATATTTAGCAGAAATCAATAGTAAATCCATATCCGGCTATGATCATTTTGCCATCGGCTAATTGCCTTGGTGAATGTCTCTAAACTCTCCGTGCGTTTTTACTTCCCAAATTATTTTCCAGCTCGGCGTGTACAGTAGGCTAATATGAGCATGTTAAATGAGCTGTAAATTTGCCAAATACAATTAAGTTGGAGGCGTTTTTAATTAAAATATTTAGGTTAAGAGATCATTTTGCCGTTAAGCCTCGCTACCATTATGCTTAAAATAAAACATAGCATCTCTTGTACCACACATTACACAGCCTCTATGTCTAATTCACACTGACGATAATCACTTCAAATTCCACGACCTAAGTACTGTAGCATAGATAATTTTAATGGTTTTCATGTTTCTGAGAGTTTTTCCTATTTATTACATTGTATTTTGACATAAAATACCCAAAAAGTGAATGCACAAATGTTGGATCTGATCATTTTTATTACTGACGCAACTCAAGAACTCACTGTTCCAACAAAAATCTACAATGAACGATATTAATTTCCGTTTCCTACATCTGTATTAAATAATATTAACCTATAGAACGTTGTGATGTTATGTAAAATCCAGAAATATGGACCTTACTGTAAATGATTAAAGAACTTGTGTCCAACTAGTTCGTAAATGTCGCATCAGTGGTGGAAGGTAACGAACTACACAAGTAAAAGTACAATATGTAAGTACAATTTGTATATCTGTACTTTACTTGTTTAAATTTTACGCTGGATACTTTTTACTTTTACTTCACTACATTTGAGAGAAGGCATCTGTACTTTCTACTCCACTGCATTTTAGATCTGGACTGAAGTGTAAAAAGTACTTTGAAAATGGCTGAGACTTGATTTTAGCACATTTAATTTGAGTTAAAATCCTATCTTCGATCAAACTAAACACACAAAAACACAAAAAACAGCTAAAAAAACGAAGAAATCAATGGAGTCACTTAAAATCAGCTAAATGCATGATCAAAATCACTACGTTTGAGGCTTTAATTTGACTTTTTACTGTTAAAGTACATGTTTAAGCAGGCACTTTTTACTTAAGATTAGTTTTACTTAAGATTTTTGTATCTGTACTTCATCCGCCACTGCTCACCGTAGACAACACTTGGGGGGTTGTCCAAGCTGCTGCCGCTCGTTTGGTCCCTCATCGCCGCGGCAACGGTACAAAGGTCACGGGGCGGCTGTCACCGGGATAAATAGGAGGGGGGAAGGCGGCTAATTGCGGAGGTTGTGAGCGGGAGTCCCCAGACAGGAGGAGATAACGTGAGCGGTCCGGGGGGGCTTTATCAATGAATAATGACCTTGGTTCAACTTTTCGCCTGTGAACACACACAAAACGCATGTACGCTCTGGGGACAGGCCCTGACACCACCTGAAAACAACCAAATGGAGCAGGAGGGACGGTTCGGGTGGATAAACTGTCCATTTTCCCGTTGGAGGGTCCGTCATCAATTGTCTCTGTGGAGATGTTCTTGCTTTACCTACAGTCTTCTAGAAATGTATATGTTCATTGAAACAAGCAGATGACACCACTGGACCATAATACAGGTTTGCTTATTTTGATACAATCAGAAACGATACATTTCTGTGTCTTATTTATCATTATTATTAGTTTGTATGACCATGATACACTACAATACAAGAAAAACAAGAAAGAAATTGGGTTAAATTATATTTAGTATGCATAGTATGTCATTTATTTTGCTATATGTAAATATCTGTAAAGCTTCTAAATCAATGTACGGCAACCACATCATTTTTGAAGTTTTTGGAAGTTTTTTTCTTTTTTCCACTTCTTTTTTTCGAGAAATGTGCTTTTCTGTTGTTTACAATGTGTATGTAGTATTTATATGATAATTTTTTCTCTCTTGGCACAAACTCGAAAGAAAAAACAAATCAGTCAATACAAGTACGGAGAGACTAGCCCACACATACATAGTTTTAAATTTTTTTTAGCAATAATATCACCTATATTTGAATAAATCCTAGGCAGATAAGTTTAATGCCATACTGTAAAACATTGCAGGTTAAGAAATACTATCTCAGTGATGACCACCACCAGAAAAGTTACACAGTACACCTTTAAAAAGTTCATCAAACAAATCAGCATTTTCATATATTCTTGGTGAAATTAGGATTAGGTTTTGGGATCGGGTTTTACAAAAATAGTCCGTCACTTGCTTGTTTGTTTCTGTGGATATGTTACTGCTCTGCTTGGAATGTTCCACAGTGTGACATCAGACAGATTTACCTTACATTTATTCAATTACAGATGGTTTTATAGCTCAAAAAGATCTAGAAGAAACAGGAATTCGGATTGTGGACGATGTTAAACCCTCTGGCTCTGACCTGTAACTCAGTCTTATCTGGTCTCCATGAAGATAGAAAGGTTTAATACCATACCGTGAAACTTTATTGATCCACAAGGGCAATTATTTGCACACAGTCGCTTAAAGCAACCAAACAACCAAATGACGCAGGCGGTAAGGTTCAGGTCACATTTGGTAGACACTAGTGGTTAAACTGTCCATTAGCGAGATGAAGACGGCCTACTGGGCTTTGGGAAGGCTTGGTTAGTGATACAGAGTCAGATCGTTTACAGTTTACTCAAGTGGTGGAAAACGATTAGGCTAATAGCTTTTGGTTGTGTGTCCGCACCAGGATTGGGCTAAAGAGGCTTCTGTACAATGGAATAATGAGTGTGAAAAAGGGCTTCGTGATAACTGCCAAAAAAGACCCATATGCCCCAGAAGTGACTGACGCTGCATATTAATAAAGTTCTGTGATAAGAGTTGAGAGTTTTGCATGTACTTTACCACAATAAAGGCCCTGCACCAGCGTTGTGATGAAGAATTGTTCATTTTTCCCATAGTTCGTGTTGTTTTTGGTTGGGTTTATAATAGTTTTTGCAATCAGATGTGGGTAGTGCTCAGTAACATTTCCTTGAGTTACTTTTTGGTTACTCTTCTTACTGTGAATGTGTCTTCAAGTGATCGTGGGTATCTTGCATGGCTCCTTCAAGTATTTTGTTTTTCTCATCTTAGTGTCTTTCCTTTGACAATAGCTGATTTTGTTCAATATTTAATGGTTTGTTCTTCAGTTTACTTTACATAAACCTGATGTTTCTTCTTCTTAAATGAGTAATACCTTTTTACTCTTGCTTGGGCATTTTCTTGGACCATTACCTTGTACTTCTACATGAATAGTACTATTTTGAAGTAACTAGCTAGTCTACCCACCTCTGTTTGCGATATAACGTGTTCGATGAAGAGAATAACCACAGAGTTAAATGGGCGAGTAGAACTTATGCTCCCAAGCGCATAACCCTTCTTTTACATTCTTCCAAGCACGGACACTCTCCGTTTTATTTCGTGATATTTAGTGTTTTAATATGCTTGTACAGGGTCAGCGATTCCTAAAGTCTGCTGTGTGGTGCCCCATCAACGCAAAAATCACACAGCGGCCCGTGAATAATATTTTACACAATATGTAAAAGAATATGTCATTTTATCTTTAGATTAAATGTTAAAACAACACATTCCAGTAGGCTTAATACTATTATAAAGAAATACAAGGGTCAATGACATGATGCTGTCCAATTGCAGATCAGTTAAAAGGGTTAAAATTTCATGATAATTCACCACATTTCTGTAGGGCCTCCGACATGCATGGAACCAAATATTTTTTTCAGTAATCATGAGTTCTTATGCATGTTTTTTGTACTTGTTAAGTTGAGTGTTAAAATGTCTGGTGGTGTGACCGTGCATCATGTGGTGTGACTAATAATAGCAGTAATTCTATGGCTGGAATTTTAATAACAGACACAGTAGTCTTGGGTGAATGGTTCTTTAGGCATTTTTCTTCATTTGATGCATTTCATAGGGTAGTAGTTTGTTCATTAAACACAAGCAGGTGACTGTCATATTGGACCTAAAATCAATATGCATTAAAAATCAAAAGAAATGCCACAGTTTGTTTCTATACACTTCCTATTACTCAGAACTTAGATTAATATCCCAACCATGTTTTAAAAAATGAAACAATTTTAAGGTTATTCTCGATGACACATGACATTTTATAATAAAAATGCTTAATTTAAATGTTAAATACAGATTTATGCACCTGACAATGTAAATATTTGAAAAAGTTCAATAGAAACTAATATTTTTTACATTTTAAAATTTGCCTGTTGAAAATCCTTAAACGTCATTGACTCAAACAAACAAATATCTTATGCAAAGTTGATTTAAAACTCAATTCTCTTTCGAGCTTGTTGTGTGGACAACCTTTGGGGGCCCCTGCAATGTTTCTGGGGGGCCTCAGAAGCCAAAGTCACTGGCCTAGAACTATTGTTATTTCATTGAGAATGCTTTTAAACAAGTGCTCTAATTGTGAACGTCTTGAATACAGTGGTTTGCATTATAAATAAGATCTTCACCTTTTTTCACTTTCTATGACCTTCTATGCTGCTGGCCTTTAAAATACATTCTCTGCTTAACCTAATTCCTAAAATGTGCTCATGTTCTTTGGATGAGGTGTGAACAGTGTGGAATCTGCAAATGTGTATTCCGGTCTGTCCTTGGACAAACCCCTGGTAGCTCCTGCCTTTCCATCATTGTCATTCTCAGTATCCCACTGCCATGAAATTCATGAGTGTGTTATGAATTTCTATTAGACTATGACAGTCAGTCAATGAACGTGAACCAAGAGAGAGAAAATATTATACATGTAGCATCTAAACGTAATAATTGCTCATATGGAGAGACATCATTTGTTTGAAGAAAGCAGTGTCTGTGACTTCTCTGCATTCATATTCGGTACATGTGGGCTCGCTGAGAGTTGACTCTGCTGATGTGTAAATGTTTCGCCTCTATGGGGTCGTAATTCACCGTCTCCCACTTAATCCTGCTCGACATCTTTGAATAATTAATAATCATCTTTTAACAAACCTCCGTGTCTTTCTGCGTGTTAGTCAAAGGGGCTGTCCACAGGTAGAACTCCACCAATCACATCAGAGCTGATTAACTGCACTCTGCACCGTTACGCTGGACTGTGCAGAGTTCAGCACTGAAAACTACTGACACTATTGCACATTACATGGTCATTTAAAGTTTTATTTTATGCATTATGTCTCCTGTGAGCTTTTAGCCATGACATAATGCCGTTACTTCATCAAAAACAGACTTATCAGCTACCTTTTACCTTTTGTTCAGTAGAGATGGGCAATTCCAGGGCTGAAATTATCCAACTAAATCTAGTGAAGGTGTATTGAGGTTAAACATACAGTGGAGCACTTCCTGTATTACCACATGTTTTCTATTTGGAAAAGAACTCAGCTTCAGTATACAGGGTTTGTGTGTTAAACTTGTGTGAATGAAACAAAACAGAACTCTGGGTAAGTTTATATTGAGAAAACATTATAACATAGATCAGAAATAGTGTAATATAGGACCTTTTACCAACCAACGTGTAATTTAATATATCAAGAAAATAAAGCTATTATACATGTCAAATGAAAAGGGAAAAAAACTCAGTTGAGCCTATTGTCATTGTATTACTCATTGTCTTACGCACTGTATTTAATTGTTTCTTATTTCATCTTTTGTTAACAGGAAAAATGGAAGAATGGAGAACAAAATATTTGCATCTCTGAACTCTGGGTGGTGGTAGTGGTCTAGTCGATAAGCATTCACCTTCAGTTAAGAAGGTTACCAGTTCAGTTTGTGATAGGAAGAGCATCCGGGTGCAAAACTGACTGGTTTGCTGCACCAAAATACTAAAATGTTGCATAACCAAGTTACTCAGACCCCCAACTTTTTCTGGTGGTTCAGTTCTGTTAAATGGGTTTATACTGCGCTATTTCGAGTCTATGTTATAATGTTGTTTCCTCATCAAAAACATACCCAGAGGTGTGTTTTGTTTCATTCACACATATAATATAATAACTATTTAGGCTAAAAAAAGCTTTAATATGCAGGATGTATGTGTTAAACATGTGTGAATGAAGTAAAAAAAACAACTCTCAGTATGTTTTTGATGAGGACACATGTTTAAATATATCACAAAAGTTAAGAGCCCTTAAAAAACTCTACATTAGTGAAGAAAAAACAATGGCAACTCTTATTCCAACACAGACCAAAGACGTGCTGACATTTTCACATCTGTGTTGTTTCTGGGGGTTAACCTATCGCCACTTAAACTGTCCACTCTTGTCATACATGCATTTACAGCGTGTTAAAAATAGTTCTCAAAGATGCACTTTTACTACCATGGGGCTAAAACACCTCTTGGATTATGAATATTTCACAGATTATTAATATTTTATCTGTCTGCTTTTATCACACGTCATACTATTACCACAAACTAATAATTACACTCTGAAATACATTACAGATTCTTTACAACTGTACTTCCATTTAGCTGTTTTCGTTAAATGTCTTATATTGAGCAAAATTGACTCTTGTGAGTGTTAAACCATGTTAGATTGTTGTTAGCGCCTCAAAAACATAACCTGGAGCTGCGTTTTGTCTCATTCACACCTTAAATATGCAAGAACTGTGTGTTAAACATGTGTGAATGAAACAAAAAACATTATACCGGGTCAGAAAATAGCGTTCTGTAAACCCTTTCACCAAATTGAACCACGCCATCATAGCCTCTAATGGTCAGGCCACTGGAGCCTTGTATAGTAATGAATAATTGATTCCTTAACAGCACTGATAACTTACTAGCGCCAAACAAATGGGAATGGGGGGTTGGTTAGACTCAGCTCCAATAATGCTATTTCTTTCCTAACCTAGATTCTTAGCGTATATTTTTCACCTAGCAGCGAGCACGGAGCGAGGGATTGTGGAGAGAGAGAAAAAGAGGCACTATTCAAATGCGGATGAAGTAGGCTGACAGTCTTTCCCCCCCCGAAGATATGTCCTGCTTCAAAACCTAAACATCTCAGGCTCGCTGGCAGAGAATAAATAAAGAAATAAATCCAGAAGAAATAGTAGCTCGCTTGCATTTCTCCCGAGGATAACAAGAATAATGCCTTCATTTGCTGCAGGGGCCCTCCGCTCGCTGCTCCAACTATAGACACATGGCTTTTATGGTGCTAGTATTTCTGATTGGCATCCGAGGACAGCCATTTGAATTATTTAACAGAAGAGCCAGCGATTCCCCCCTCGGTCTAAAGGGAAAAGCAGAAGATATGTGTTTTTGTGTTATTGGCGAGTGCGACTGCTCGGCGGACATTATTGTCTTTGCGGCGGCGCTCTCCCAGGCTTACGCTAAGTCAAGCGGGGGTACGGTTTTAGCAAGCAACACAGATGTCAGTTTTGTTTTGAAGAATGGCAACGAAAGGAATGCAGGAGGATTGCAGATGGATTTTTTAATATGCCCGGCGCGGAGCTGTTGCTTGTGAGCGTCTATTCGCCGAAAAGAGATGTCCAAAGTTTAGAGTATGTCTGCGTAGATGTAGCGACGCTTTAAAAAGTTCTATATTATGTAAAAGTGACTCTTTGTGAGCTTTAAGACATGCTTGAATGTTGTCACGTCTTCAAAAACATACGAGGAGTTGTGTTTTGTTTCATTCACACGTGTTTAAGGAATATTGCCATTTTATTTAGGAGTTTTCAAGTTAACGACTACTTTTTTACCTTTAGTTTAGTACAGATTAGAAATTCCAGGGCTGAAATGATCCAAATGATCCTAGTGAAGGTGTATGGAGTTTAAAAATATAGTGGAGCACTTCCTGTATTGCCATATGACATCACAAGGTGGAACAGAGTGCTCCAGAGTGTTTGTTTGTATGTTTTAGCAAAGATCAGGATACACTGTGATAGTAGATGCAAGTGATCACAATAAGAATTCTGGTGTATATTTTTGACAAAACTGCTATTCGTGCTTCAGACTTGAATTTTTGATTTTGAGCCTCTGAAGAGTTGGATATTTTTAAGCTGCATTTGAGACATGTTTACTAGATTGCATATGGTGCAGTAAAAATGTGGCATCTTGGTGCTGTTTTGATTTTGGCTCAGTAAAATGGCTCCAAGATGCACTAACATTTGTGGTTGGAGAGTCCACCACCTGTCATGTTATAAAGCTGAGGATATCGATTCCCTGGGGGTGTGATGCTAACTGTAGGCACTACTCAGTCTGAGGTTCTGTTAGACTTAGGGGCGATAGTAGCTCAATTGGTAAAGTTTGTCCACTAATCTGAAGGTTGGAAGTTCGAATCCTGCTATCGAAATAAACACCATTGGTTGAACGGTTTACTGTTGTTGTGTCCTTGGGCAAGACACTTAACCCACCTCACCCCCAGTGTCTGCGTACATTGGTGTATGAGTGTGTGTGTGAATGGGTGAGTGGTTCCTTGTTGTGCTTTGAGTGCCTTGAAGGTGGAAAAGCGCTATATAAAAATGTGACCATTTAATCTGAGCTTTATTTCAACACAATCTGACCAGAAAGAACAATACATTTCTACAAATCACATACAGTAAGAATGCTCTATTTGTTTTTGGGAAATGATAACACCTGTACTTGAAAAAATGCAGGACATATAAGTCTTCACACAGAGACCCGAAAAGTTACATAATACAGCTTTAAAAATGTAGAACACCACGTCCACAGATCCTTTCAAAGTCAATTTTCTAATAGGCCGACATTTATTCTGTCATGTAAGTAAATTTGAATTGGCTGCAATTTGCTTCTCCCTGAGTGCGGGGAGGTGACTTTGTGTCTTCCTGTGGGATTTTTGAAGCCGCTGCTTGTGTGTGTGTGTGTGTGTGTGTGTGTGTGTGGTGTCAGTGTGACTCTCTGCTCTGTCAGGTCAAAACAACAAAACATCAGCAACGCAATGGCAACAGACAATAAAACAGAGCGTCAGGGGCAGAGGAGTGACGGACACAGAGACGCAACATACAAACTCGGGATAGAGCAAATAATGAGAAGACTAAATCTATCACTTTACGAGAGGTGAGTAATAAAGTGCAGCATCTCATCCACATTATCCATAGAAATTGTCCTCCGTAAATAAAGACATCCACTCCATAAAACAGCGCTGTTAATCTAGTTTGAGGAGTTTATTAAAAGTAAGAAGGTGAGATAGTTCCTCACGTGTGTCTGTTTACGTCCACGGATCGAGGTGATGCTGCAGATCAGCGATAGTGACTCTACTTCCTGTGGACTTCTTCTGTGGACAATCTTTTATCCTTTAAAAATCATATATCTCAAGTATTGCACCACATTTCACAAATAATAACACAATTTTGACTTGTATCTAAACAAGAAGTGCAGAGCTCTGATCTTTGAACACTGAAGTCTCAAACCGACTTGTTTTACTGCACACGCCATCGAGCTCACAACTTTATAGCCTGTGGTCCGCAGCCTTATCTCGCTGCAGTCTTTGCAAACGGAGATCTTAAGTCTCATAAAGTTCTACTCGTGTCTGTGGTGTGCGCTTTTTGTCACACTTTTAAAAATCCTATAGTGTGTGGCGGTCTTTACAAGTATATTATTTGCAAAGAAACCTGACCTACCCCGGTATAGACAGGACCACAGTGGAGCAAATAAATAAACCCACTGACACCGGAAGAATATCCAGACTCCACAAAAAAAGCCCCCACTCTTCCTGGGTAACAGAACTCGCCTCTTACAAGACCAGAAGGGCGATATTTTCAGATTTGATCATAAATCGAATCTAAATCCATTCCTACAGCTCCCATTTGAAACTGTTATCACCAAGCACTCATGATTTGGGTTAAACCTCTAGCTTCCTGTAATGATGCAATCGCCCAAACATCTCCTCATAATTCCTCCATTGTCCTGAGTTGCACTTGGGCCACTGGATCAATTCCCCATCACACAATGTTAAACACACAGAGGATATTGGAAGGATCTTGTGCTTTTGTAAACTCGATCTATTTCCGACGAAACGCGCTGAGACGAGTCGGATCTGTGGTGTTGCTATCTGTCCCTGGAGCCCTGTGTGGGAATCTTCCACTGTTACCACACCTCCCTCCCTCCTCCTTCTATCTGCATCCTTCAATTCTCCACCTTACTTTTCTATCCTCTTTTTTTTCTGACAGCGACTATGCCTTGAAATGAAATTAGATAAACCGGGACAAGTCAGCAAATCATGTCCGGCCCGATAAATGGAACGCATTGTTACGAGACTGCGTGATAATCTTTCTTTCTTTCAGGTATTTTTAGGACATCCAGGTGGCGGACATGAGACAAATACAAAAGCAGGACTCTATCTGAAAGAAAACTATTTAGCCATGACATCAGCAACTACAACGTTTGACCAAGGCCCCATCTCTCTGCCCCTTCACCGTGGCAACCGTCCCCCACCGCCCCCCTCCACCTCATCCCCGACTTGCACCCTTATCGACGGACTGATCGGCCTCAAGCCTGTCTGACCTTGGCAAGCAGATAAAAAAAAGAAAAAACTCAGACAGATAAGCAAAGAAGGAGGCCAAGGCTATAACGTGAACAGTAGCGAAAGGGGAGCAGCCACGCCACGAGATACATTTCTTTGCTAAACTCCAGCGGTTTGAGTGGGAGCCCAATTTATGTACATCGCCAAAGGGAAATCCTCCAGGGAAGCTTTATGATAGATGAATAAGACGATACACGACCAGAGGGAGGAGATGAAGTCAGGGATGACCCGATTTTGCAAATTTGGCCCTGGGGAAAAAGGAAGCTGGGAAACTTAAGCTTTTGCAGAGTTGAGTATCAAGAGTGGAGGTGCAAAAGTGACATCGTAAGGCTAAATTTATCATTTTTGGGCATGTAGTCTTCAGAGTAAAAATATATACAGTACTGCAAATCTAGAAGTAGGGTGGTACTGAGGATGCTTACAGTAGCATCAGGTGCATGCATCAGTAGTACAAATTCATGGAACTACTTTTTATGAGAGAAAATATAAACTAGGATAAAATTAAAAATATTATTGGATGTGCTGTTACTAAACACATTTTCTGTGTAATTAGTCAGAACGAGGCAGTCTCTCAATGACGCATAATTAGGCTCAAAGAAACCATTTGAAAAAGATGGTGAGGACGGTCTCTAGCTTCAACCACATACTCCATAATTATTGGACGCATATCTTTTAGTAAGAAATAAACTATTTACTCCCTCATGTCATTTTTAACGTGCAAAAATTATCAGTCTTATTATTGCAGAATACAGTATTACGGCTAGAGCAGCGTTTTTAACAGTGGAGCCCCTATTACGCTATTTTCTGATTTATGTTATAATGTTCCCTCATAAAACGCAGAGTTGTGTTTTCTTTCATTCACACATGTTTAACACACAAACCCTCTCTTCTCTCAAACAGAAAACACTCTCTTCCACCTTGTGATGTGATGTGGTAATACAAGAAGTACTGCACTGTGTTTTTAAACTTAACCAACCTTCACTAGACTCATTTGGATGATTTCAGCCATGGAATTGCCAAGCCCTACTGATCTTACAAGGTAACGCAGAAACATTTGAAGATAAAGTCCATTGCTAGAGGTGGTCAAAACAACAAACAAAACGCTCTGCCTGGTTCACTCATTAGTGGCTGGAAACGTTATAAAACAACTTCATAAGCAGCCTAAACTTACCTTTGTTGATTTCCCACTGCGCATGCGAAAGCCCAAATGACTTGATCGCCAATATTGTTTCCAATCCCATTTTTTAATGAATGAGTGAATTATATTTTTTGAAAAACTCAAAAAAATACATTCCCAAACCATCCCCAACTTTCAGCTTCTCTTCTTGTTCTTCACCATCAGTAGTCGATCTTCACTTGTTCCTGGTGGCTCTAGCCGCTCGGCGCCGCTGGAGTCGGCGATCAAGTGTTTTGGGCTTTCACATGCGCGGTGGGAAATCAACACAGGTAAGGCTAAGGCTGCTTATAAAGTTGTTTTATAACGTTTCCAGACACTAATGAGTGAGCCAGGCAGAGCATTTTGTTTGTTAGACTTGTGGCTATGTTATAAGATGGGTTAGAAAGTGGTGTTAAGCCTCTTTTGTGCAAATTGGTGTTTTACGTGGAAACTAAGAACTTGCTCCCATCACTATACTAGCTTGTTGCCTTGACAGACTCACTGCCACAGTGAGATCTCCGCCTCAGCAACACTGATCTGTGCCGTTCTTTGGCTTCTGACAGTATTTGACCACCTCTAGCAATGGACTTTAGCTTCAAATGTTCCCCTTTCAGGTAAGAGGTAATAGTTAACTTGTAAACTACTACTAAGTCCAGAAGGTGGAGCAGAGCATTTTGGGCTTTGGAGATGCAGACAGACTAATAATAAAGGATTACTCAAACGTGTGAACAAACAGCACAACTACAGCTATCTTTCTGCACAGGTATCAATATTGTGGCTTAATGTGGCTTAAACTCTCACAAGAGTTTATTTTGTGCAATATAGGACTTTAACCAGCAGAGTCAATCACCATGACAACCACAATGATAAATGCTTTTTAATAAGACATAAGTGATTGCTATAATATAATGCTCATTCCGACCACTGAAATTCTATGAGTGAAACATTTTCTCTTTGTGTACTCAGACTTTTCACTGTTGTCTATATTTCACAGTGCTAGAATTATCTCCCTTCGCCTTGTGTTTGCTCCAGCCCGGAGTTTGCCTTGCCGTGCTCAGCTGTGGCAACATACTGTACCCCTGCCACTCATAAGACTGCGCACTGGAAAACATTATTGGATCCCAAATAAGACTGCATGCAAATCACTCTCATTTGGTTTTTCAATAATACTCCAAGGTACTGGCGCATCAAAATGACTTTTCCATTATATTGAGACAGATATGACAAGTCAGCATGCTGGGAATTATTAAGGGTCATTAAATGTTACGCCGCTGGCTTCTACAAACATGTTTATTGTCAGAGAAAGCGTGGTGAATTTTTCTTATAGCCCAATAACTCTGCATATATATGTATGTTTCAGTGCTGTTTGGTTGGGCTGATAGAGCTGTTGCACCTTTGATAATAGTAGAATACACTGTAAACCTGAACAGTCAAAGTAATTAAAAAGATGATGTGTACACTCAAGGTTTTAAATATAGTCCTACTAGCTTAATTCTGTCAAGTTGCCATAACGTGCTCTTCTTTTTGAGTAATTTTAACAAATATTTTTTGATTATAGTGAACTATTGTGGGTATAACTGAGCATAACTTAAAAACATAGATGAGGTAGAACTTAGTAGAATTAAGTCATTAAAAGTCCTGTTATTTCTATTGTTTCAAATAAGGACGATTTGAACATAAACTTAGTTTAAACTGTACATGCTAAAATACAATAACAAAACAATTTCAAACTGACTGAATTGCCTTAACAGAAAACTATGAGACATTAACTGCAAATATTTGAGTTGGGGTAAATGAGCATTTTTAATTCAGCTGTTTTCACAAAGTACAAGTAGCGTGCCATCCAAACTTTTGGAAAGTTCTGGAAGATTATGACGTTTAAGTTCATCAACTCTGGTAACTTATTTGGGTTTACAGTGTACTTTCAATGACTTCAGTACAGTTACTCTATTGGACTGAGCACACAGATCAGCTATAACTCCCTATGTGCATTTCAGAGCATTTCAAAGAAAGATTTTCTTATATTATCATTTACCAGCAACCGCCAACAAAAAATGACAGTCCTCAGGCCATCATATTTGACCCTTCATAATTCTTAGAAATGATTCCTCCCTATATTGCTGGGTTTCACAATATTCTGTAGGTTAATACTATGGCATACAGACAGGTAAAATACATATTGATAAAAGTTCTGATTTGTTTTGTAATACAGTGAGTTCTTGAGTCTAGTCACTGTTAGAAATGATCAGATTCAACATTCATGCATTTACTTTTTTTATAGTTCATGGCAAAATACAATGTAAATAACAGGAAAAACTGCCCCCTGCCCCATCTGATAATTTAGAAACTGAAAACTCCCCATTAAAACTGTGACACCATTTTACTAAATTTTGTTGTTTGTTTTGCTGCGATTTGTGTCTTAGCGCATTTGTCTGACCCTGGTCAACTGTGGTTAAAGTGTCTGAACAGCCCCATCATTTTGAGATTATTCAAATATTGTAGAGTGAACATTTTTTGAGGATATAAATTTAAATATCGAGTATATTGTTTAGAATACACACAGCAGAAAGAGCTAATTTTAAAAAAGTAAACTTCCAAATATCTGTCATCGCTGTGCAAATTATCTGTTGGAGGGTCCATCACTTGGTTGTCTCCATGGAGCTGCTATTGCTTTACCTGGAATGTTCCATGGTGTGACTTTAAACATTTCCATCTAGCATTTATTTATTATGGGTGTTTTTATTGCTCAGAAAAATCCAGTAATTCTTCTGTGAATAGGGACAACTCTCCACAGATCTGACTTGTAATGCAGTGTCGTGATATAACTTCCTTGTCCCTTGTGATCGGCAGGTTTAATCTATACCATGGAACATTCTAGACAAAGCAATAACATTTCCATAGAGACAAATAGTTAGTGGACCAGAAAAGTTGCGCAGTGCACCTTTAATGAATACTTATATACCATATTTTAGCATTTCTGACAAAATCTTATGAATATCGTTATACTCAAAAACACTATTTATGTTTTTGTGAATATCTCCTACTTCTAACTCAGATTATCACTGAGGCATCTCCAGCCACTCTATAATTCACTTCAACTATGTGATAATAATAATGCTTATATACTAAAATCCAGAAATATCTTGTTATTCCTTTTATAATAAGATGTTATTGGCTAACTGCATAAACACTTGCTTTGTAGATCAAGTGAATCTAAAGCAGTGATTATTAGCCAAACGCGCCATGTGTCAGAGGCAGGTGCTAATAAACAGAGTTTATGTGGATCCATGCCTCCTCTCAGACGGGCCTAATGAGAAGTGACCCTTAATTGTGTTTTTCTGTTAGGGTGGCTCGCCATCGGCACACACTGGCAACGCTTGTTTATTCACGAAACCAATCAGAAGTGTCTGATGGAAAAGATCTGTTTGTGATTAGAATAAGCGTGAAGTCTGTGATCCTCAAACGTGTGAAATACAGTCGTGGCTATGAGCGCTTTCAAAGTCGTGTTACAAAACCAAATGATGCAAGATTACGTTTGGAAGAGATGTGGGAAAATAAAGGGAAATTGGTCTGAAAAGTTAATTTTCAGTGTTCTGGTTTCTTCGGGCTAAAATTTGGACAAATCCTCAAGATAAGTTTAACTAAAAATATTAAAGGTGCTATATTACACAAAACTCACTTGGGAGCTTTAAAGGTGCACTGTGTAGCTTTTTTGGTAGAGGGTCCACCACCAGTGTTATTGCTTTGTCGTAAATGTTTCACAGTATGGCATTAGTCTCTTGTATTTATATAATTACAGGTGTGTTTGTGCTCAAAACAATGTGAAAATGTAATCTTACTATAGAACTATAATAAAATCTGGAAGATGAATCCAAGATGACGCCATATTGTTTTCAATGGTCTGTGCTCATTGGTGCATGACCACAAAAATTTTTACTTCCGCAGCCCAATGTGTGATTTCAGAAACGCAGTTCTGACCAATCAGAGCGCGAGCTGCTAGAGCGGAGCTAGCCCGGGCTCAGAGTGGGGCTAGGCTAACTCTTACAAAACTGATTTTTAGGTGCTTTAACAATTTACATTTTTTTTTAAGTTCATATTTTAAAACTACAGAAGCATCCCTACAAAATCCGACCTATATGAAAGCTGTTGAAGCCCTGTCAGCTGAAAACGGGCAGTTTGATTTCACAAAAATGCATTGTGCTTCTATGGGAAATTTTTTCTTGGGCTGCAGTACCTCGCACGGCCACACATCAATCTGCGGTCACGGATAGAGGGGGCGTGCCTTATCCAGCTCTTATTATACATCCATAATTCTTACTGGGAGTGGGGTTGTCTGTCCCAAGATCTAACCTGTAACTTTGCCTACTAGCGTCATCTGCCTGTTTCCAAGTTTTATGCCATGAACTATGAACTTTCAAGACGCAGCAATAACATTTCCATGGAGACAAGCAGGTTGTGGACCCAGCACCAGAAAAGTTACACAGTGCACCTTAAAGACATGTTAGGATGTTACTTCATCAAAAACATATCTGGAGTTTTGTTTTGTTTCATTCGCACACTTCCAGAGCTGAAATGATCCAAATGACAAACTGGAAAACTTGAGTGTTTTCAGTTTGGGAGAAGAACTAAACTGTAGGATTTATGAGTTAAACCTGTGCGAATGAAACAAAACACAACTCCAGGTTTGTTTGTGATGAGGAAACATTAAAACATCAGGAAATATAACACAGTGGAGCACTTCTTGTATTACCAGTGTTTTTTTCGGTTTGAAGAAAACAGCTTAAAACTGTGTGAACATGAAACAACACAACTCCAGGTATGTTTTTGATGAGGAAACAACATGATTACATGGCTTAAATAATCTGTTTTGTTTATCACAGAACCTATTTGAGTGGCTATTCGCAAAACAATTGGAAAGATTCGAACGTACTTAAAAGAAAGACCAAAGTATCAACTTGAGGTCAAACAAGAAGTCAAATGTCAACCAAACTACCACTACAGCATGCACAGTCGTATAGATAAAGGCTTAGGGTACATACTAATCACAGAAAAGGCCAGAGCGTACAATACAATAAAACAAAAGTTCACTCATGACATCTGCTTTCTTCTTTATGTAGCGCGAAAGGTTAGCGGGATCGACCTCACGTTTCCAGAGGGCAACATTAGCTCCAAACAACCCCATCGCCTCCCCTCTCCCACATAATTGCAGTAGCTTTGCCGAGTTTACCCCTCGGCTATACATTCTTGCGCCTCCATTTCATCCAATCATGACAGCTGTATCTGCGATCCGATTGGCTGCTCGCTGTGAGGACTTCCTGACCTTTGCGATAGTGCCCATGTGGCCCGATTCGCTTGGCTGCTTTACACTCTGTCAAACACGAGACACCAAACCGCACAGCTCCCATAAAATGTCAAACACAAGTGGCAGGTCTTCGCTGGATGTGTAGAGTCATATTTTCAATCTTTTTTTTTTTTTTTTTTGTTTAGAGGAAAATTCTCCGCGGAGGTTGACACATGTCTTTCGCTTGACCGGTGGAACACTCATTTGCATTCAGAGTGCTTGTTGAAATAAGCAACTCCGGATGCGGTTCACAGATATTTTGAGGAAGTAGTTGCGAAGTCACAAAGTCCATGTTTAGTTCCGAGAGGGGTGGGGCCAGATAGGACACTCCAATGCCAGCTAAAGCTCCTATTAGCAAGTTAATTACTCCTGTATGATTACTTTAGTTGTGATGCATGGAGCTGACTACGGGCTTGACACTGGCTTTTCATTATTTCTGATTTGCGGAGAAAGGAGCTCTGACGCAGATAAGGTAGAGCTAGAAGGCATATACGCTCTGTTAAATCTGCCCTGGTTAGCTAGAGAAGCGTTTTAGGTCACGCTTTTTTACTGTCGTTTTTAATATATGCAACAACATGTGAAAGATGTAATTATATGGTAGAAAGTGGTAAAGTAAGGGTTAGAAAGCTTACATACGGAAATCGTTTTAAAGCGCCCATATTACGCTATTTTCTGATGTTCTAATGTTGGTTCCTCATCACAAATATACCTGGAGTTGTGTTTTGTTTCATTCACACAGGTTTACCTCATAAACCCTGCATTTTTAGGCTGAGTTCTTCTCCCAAACTGAAAACACTCCAGTCTTCTAGTTCGTGATGTCATGTGGTAATACTAGGGTGACCAGGCGTCCCTATTTAACCGGGACAGTCCCAGTTTTGAGGCCTGTGTCCCCAGTCCCAGCAGATTTATCCAAAACCACTGATTTGTCCCAGTTTTATACAAGAAATGTCCTTGGTGTTCCTATTTTTGACCAATCTGATACCGGTCAACAGTAAAGAGAGGCATAATTTGTCATTTGTTGAGGTAAAATACAGAAAAGCTGCTTAAAAATCACCAAAACACAAAGAAAATGTGGTTATAGTGATTCACATGAAGTCATGAATGGGCCGAATGCAGAACAGTTTTCCTTAATTATGCACTTGTTTCACAGTTTTATTATTATCAACCATCACAAACCGCGGATGTCCCAGTTTTTGATTTGGAAAATCTGGTCACCCTGGTTTATACAGTAAGCTCTCCACTGTGTTTTTAAACTCCATGTTCAAATCATTTGGTCAAATTCACTATATTTTATGTCTCAGGTAAATTTGATGAGTTTCAATGGACCAGAACCTGTGAGTAACTCCAGTCCTAAGAATTGATAGACCTGGTTTAGTCCTGGTTTAGTCCTGGTTTAGTCCTGGTTTAGTCCTGGTGTGGTCTTACTTCAGTACTCCTTTGGACTTGGTCTAGTCTGATCTAGTCCTGGTTTATTTATTTTTTTATTTGTTCTATTTTTAATCCTGTTTCAGGTCACTCCTTTAGAGCTGGTTTAGTTCTAGATTAGTCCTGGTTCAGTCCTTGTTCAGTACTTGTTTAGATCTGGTCTAGTCTTGGTTTGGCCCTGTTTTAGCCCTATAGTTTAATCCTGATGTTGTTCTTGTTTCGTCCTCACATTTTAGACCTGGTTTAGTCTTGGTGTAGTCCTGCTTTTCCCTGAATATCATTCTATATTTCATTTAAAACAGAATTACCCTGGAATTGACCATTTCTACCAAACTGAAGGAAATGTAGCTGTTAACCTGAAACTACAGCTTTGTGATGTCACAAGGTGGAGCAGAGCATTTGGAGATGTAGATAGACTAATAATAGGATTTGTCAAACATGTGTAAATGAAACAAAACACAACTCCAGGCCTGTTTTGATGAGTTAACAACATTCTAACTGGCTTAAAGCTCACAAAGGTTAATTTATAAATAGGACATTTAAGGTAATTTTAACTACATAAAGCACTAGGTTACATGTCTTTACAAATATTCCTGTGGATTCGTAGCACCAATAAATGATCCCATCTAACTGTTCTCAGGGTTCCTCTCACCAAACGGAATCTGTTATGACGGCTCATATTAAATAGAAACAAGTGTTTTCACAAACTTAACATACAAAAGTGATTGACGGGACTTTCGGCTCCTTTGTGGGAACCAAATCTTTCTGTTCTGTTCATTTTAAAGAACTGTTCAAAAGACTGGCTCTCTTAATATTTGCAAGAGCTAATTTGATCAAAAAATGAATTACAGAGAAACTACCAAGGCTCAGATCTGAATAAAATGTGTTTTTACAATTTGAAATGATGCATAATATAAATAAAATGTTCCACTACAATAATAATAAAAAATAACTGTTATTACTCTACCAAATATGTCTTTTGTGCATAAAGTTCCCATTCACGTTGCCAGTTCTGCTTCTGTTAGCAGTGAAAAAATGCATAAAAATCACGAGGAAAAACAAAGATTTGGTTCTTTTTCAAAAATAACATCACATTATAAAGTTCACATTATAGGTGCACTATGTAACTTTTTGGTTGGGGGTCTGTCACCTGCTTGTTTCTATGGAGATGTCATTGCTCTGCCTGGAATGTTCCACAGTGTGGCATTAAACAGCACTGCATTACATTTATTCAATTAAAAAAATACCAGGAAAATCAAGCATTCTGACTGTGAGCCGGGTCGTCTCTCCACAGATCTGACCTGTAACTTGGTCTGATTTGGACAAAGCAATAACATCTGCATGGAGAAAAGGATTTGACAGACCCTACACCAGAAAAGTTACACAAAGCACCTTTAAGAACATTTTAAAAGAAAAAATAAATAAATAAAACGGCTGTGCAAGAATTTCAGGAAATTAGAAATGACTAGAGTGGCATTGAAGAAGGGGTTATATAGAAATCGATTTTATTTCTCTCTCATAGCTCAAACATGCACTGTAGCATTCATTTTGCTAACCTTATCTGCTTATACTTCGCTATGAAAAATCTACCAAAGTCCACAGTCTGTGCCTCATGTTCTGGAAATGGAGTGCACATAATTCACTAAAAGGAGAATTATTATTCACCATATCTGAATGTAATTTTGCTATGCAAGGCAGAGTTCAGAATAATTGCTGTTTGTGA
Source organism: Odontamblyopus rebecca (assembly GCA_030686955.1). NCBI lineage: Eukaryota > Metazoa > Chordata > Actinopteri > Gobiiformes > Gobiidae > Odontamblyopus > Odontamblyopus rebecca. The sequence goes on from CM060672.1 coordinate 20,380,421, forward strand.
AATGGACATATTTATCCACTCAGTAAAAGGGGAAGCTAAGTGCACTGCGATACACAAAGACCACGCTTGACTATAAATAATGGGATGCTTACTCAATAAAAGATTTGGGAGTGAATTTAGTGAAAAGCATATGTTGTTTATACAAAAGAACATGTCGTACAAGGGCAACATATTTGAAGAAGTGCTTTTTTACAGCAAATCTTGTAGCTTAAGTCATTTTCATCCCTTGTATATCTCAAAAATGTATCAAATAGTTTACTCTGTCCATCGGCGAACTTTTTGTTGAGAATACTGATGCAAGGTCTTGTGCTGTGAATGAAGGTAAATGGGTCTGGATTCTATAGAAAGTTCTGAGCTAATTGGATCCTCAAAACTTCTAGTCTGAAGTTGAAAGTACTACACAGTTTGTTATTCCACTAAAGCCCTAGGCAGAGTAAAGTACAAAGTAGTGGTATACACGATACTGCAGGGCCCTTATGACGCCACTTTCTGATCTGTGTTCTAATGTTGTTTCCTCATCACAAACATACCCAGAGTTGTGTTTTGGTTCATTCACACGTTTAAAACACAAGCGCTGCATATTCATGTGGTAATACAAGTGCTCCACTGTGTTTTTAAACTCCATACACCTTCACTAAATTAACTTGGATGATTTCAGCCCTGAATCACCCATTTCTACAATACAAAAAGTAAGATGTTAACTTGAAAATGACCACTTCATGACATCACAAGGTGGAGCAGAGCGTTTTGAGCTTGAAGGATGTAAACAGCCTAACAATGTATGATGTGTGAATGAAACAAAACTCAACGTAGGTGTATTTTTGATGAGGTAACAACAACTTGCACTACCACTTGCATAGCGCTTTTCAAGATACTCAAAGACGCTTTACATGGAGAGACAAAGACAAAAACCTTTAAGTATTTGAGGAAACTACTGCGCATCAATGGGGTGTAATAGCTGATGTTTAAAGTTAATGCAACTGGAAAGACAAAATGTTAAATCATATCCAAAATCTGGTATAAAACAGAACAGACCACAAAAAAGAGAAAAACTAAATTATATTTGAAGGCGTCAGGGAATAGCTCAGCTTGTGTAATACTATTAACAAAAAGCTATTGACACTAAATGAAAGACTGAGCCAAACTTTTACGGAGTACTGTTACATAATAAAATATATTTTCAAGTCTAGTGTAGCTAAACACAACAAAGTGGTTCCACATCACAACACAGAGAGAGAGATCATTTCGCCAATGTCTACCCAGGGTAAGTCATTTTCCACAGAAGTTGTTTAAGCAATACAAAATCATCACTCCAGCAGGCCACAAACCATGATAATAAACCAGCTTGTTCTACACGAATTTCCTTCCTCATAAAAATGCATGCATCTTCTGTTTACTCGATACCCACTGTTTGGGAATCCCTCTCTCTACACGCGATCTATGATAAGCGCTCTGCTCGGAATCGTTGTCAAAACTCCAATTTTACATGCTAATCATCCTTCTCCCCCTGCTATTCTCACCGCAACTACCTCATCAACATATACACACACCGGGGACGCCATTCCAAAACCCGCACTGCTATTTTACCTCACCTTTTGGCCAGTGTCCAAATGATGTTCCTCCATTAATTAAGTTGGGTAATTAGGCTGCTTGGTGCTAAGTGACATTTTCCCATCTCTACCTGTGGTGCAAGGGTCTGTGCACTACCCTCGAGCTCAGGTGTAGTGTTGATCCCGTTCGAATGTCAGCATTAATAACCCAATGTGGTGCCCCCTCCTCCGTCCAGCAGGGGGGGCCGTGTTGTGAGCTAATTCTGGTCTAAAGTTGAAAGGATTATAGTATTTTCTGCTCCATTAAAGACCTGGGCAGAGTGAAGTGCAAAGTAGTGCCACAAGATATTAAAGGTTGTGTTTTGTTTCATTCACACATGTTTAACACACAAATGCTGCGTATTTAGGCTTTTCTTCTTTCAAATGGAAAACATTCATGTGGCTCCACTGTGTTTTTAAACTCAATACACCTTTACTAGAATCATTTGGATAATTTCAGCCATGGAATTGCCAATCTCTGCAAAACGAAAGGTAAAAAGTAGCAGTTAATTTTATAACTTCCACTTCATGACATCACAAGGTAGAACTAGAAGCTTTAAGGATGTAGACAGTCTAACAATTTCCACGTTTACATGAGAGCTTTAATTTAGAATAAAAATAATTCAATTCTGAATAAAAATTAATTCCGCTGGAAAAAGACCATGTAAACACTTAATTCCTAATTAAAATGATTAAACTTAATTCCGAAGTGGGTGGTTTATTCTAATTTTAAAGCTGAATTAATTTACTCTTCGATGATAAACATTTATTTTTCTTAAAATTAATTCTGGTAGTTCAGTACATGCTCGTTGGGTCGCCCGTCTGACGTGATCCGGACGATCTGGCTCCACCAGTCCTCACTTCGGACTTTCATCCACTGCTCTTTGGATTTGCGCGTGGGAGTGACTCAGTTTGTCTTCTTTCTCCCTTCTCCGACACTTTTCCCTTCTCCTCCTCAGCTGACAATGATTCTCAAGCTGCTTCATTATCATCGGAACGACTGCAGAAAAAGTTTGGATCATGTTTGTGTCCGTGGCGTAACGTCAAACAGAGATGACAGAAAATCCGGTTAGCAGCTGAAACGTGTGTTTTCTTCCGGTCGACATAAATACGTGTGTGTCCCTGTCCAATCAGAACCCTTCCCGACCCCCAGACATTGAGTGGAATTAAATAAAGGCGATTTAACGTGTTTTCCATGCAAACCTCTATTTGGAATGATTATGTCCATGTAAACGCGAAGGAGAACATTTTAATTCAGAACTATTTAATTCAGAACAATTCAGTTGAAATAATAAAAAAACATGATGTAAACGTGGCCAATGCAATGAAACAAAACACAACTCCAGGTCTGTTTCTGATGAGGTAACAACATTCTAATATGACTTAAAGCTCACAAGAGTCACTTTGGCATAATGTAATATAATAATAATAATAATATAGGGCCAGCATTAACAACTCATGGTGATGTCCCCTCCTCCCTCCGTCCAGCAGGGGGGGCCGTGTTGTGATTAATCTAGTATAAGTGTAGTCCTTCCTCCATTGGGTAGACAAGGTGATAATTGGCTTTTGTGTGGTGTTGAATGAGGGCAGGGCCAGTCAAGGGCACGCTAGCTAAATCTTGTCTGGGCACACAGTCTCTATTTAGCTTCAGTGTTTGGTAATGGGTTAGCGTTTTTTTTCTCACTTCCTGTGTCCACACTTAGCCCACGTCTGTGTTTAGATTTGCAGTGAGCGGCCTTGTTATCTGGTCTTGCAGGATGAACTAAATGTGTTTTTCTTGTAAACACCATTTCTTATTACAGATGTGCATCAGTTGACTCAGGGCAGACGTGGGGAAGATGCGTGGCAACGGTCTGCTGGCCATAAAACGCGTCGAGACAAGAATTTGAATGACGAAGTTTTAACGGTGACGAGATGGCTTCATTTGGAGATTCAAAGTAACTATGTGTCATAATTATATAAGAATAAATATGTGATAAACCTAGATCGTTTGTACACCTAACCTTGGACATCCACTAGAACATTCTTTAGGCTGTATTTGCAGATGTACAGTCTGTTGGAATAAACCTTAGCTTACTGAAAGCTGGTTCATGCATATTTGAGCATGAATAAATGTGAAGTGAATAAAATGTAAAATAGTCAACACTGTATGCTACATGTTTTTAACAATTGTTTTGCTCTTTTTAGGATTGTCATTTTTAGTTGGAGGAGCTAAGAGGGCATCAACACTGACTTACCTCCTGACAGCGTCCGGTGAGCCGAGTTCTTGCCCGGTTTTGGTGCTGATGAAAGTGTCCGGCAAGTTGGCTGGGGTCACGAAAATAAAAGATATTTCTTTTCAAAACAATATGTGTTCAAAAGAGTGATACATTTGCGTCACAAATCCGTTGGCCACGAAAAAGTCAGACCTCATAATCAGTTGGTACTATTTTCTCTATGGCCATATCACTGTGTGCAGTCACCAGTTTCTGCCACCAGGTGACAGCCTCGCACGAATCCAACACTTTTTTCAGTGGTTCGGCAGTGTTTATGTGCTCAGACCGTTGACTGTTGTGATGCAAGAGAGCACGGTTTTGTGATGCAAATGTATCACTCTTTTGAACACACAAACTCTTTCTTTTCGTGACTCCAGCCAACTTGTCGGACACTTTCATCAGCACCAAAACTGGGCAAGAACTCAGCTCACCGGATGCTGTCGGGAGGTAAGTCAGTGTTGATGCACGACACTGCTGATGGTGATGCCATGCAGATTCATGTCAAAAAACCGAAACTATCCCTTTAATATGACCATTTAGAGGCGATTTATAAACCCTATAGATTTTTTTTACTGTCTTAATTTGACCAGTGGTTGCCATTTGAAAATTTTTAGTCAAGACCCTGATCATCATCTATAGCCTCTTTTAGTCATGGAAAATAACTGTGTGGATACAATAATGCGGCTACAGAATGCTTTTCTTTTCATTTTCAAATACATTTAACATTATTGCACCTAAAAGGCCCGGGCCTTTCTGTGTGGAGTTTGCATGTTCCTCCCCGTGTCTGGATGGGTTTCTTCCTGGTACTCCGGTTTCCCCCATCAACCCAAAACATGCCCGCACCCCTATGAACTAACATCAAGGACCATAATTTCCACCCTCCTGTGGGCTCACCACCTGCAGAGGGGTTCATAGGGGGGGTCAGGTGCTATGAGGATTGGGCAGCACGCTGACCCTCACGACCCAGCTGGATTAAGCGGGAGAAGATGGATGGATGGATGGATGGCACCTAAAATAGCAACAAATGAAAGCATAAAAGCTGTTTATGAGCGAACAGAAAAACATGAATTAAATAATAGGTATGTTTTAACATTATAACACAGAAGAAAGGGAAACATTATTATATTATTCAGCTATTCATTCACTATGCTTTTCACACATTGAAATGGCAACTTGTAATCAGCTAATCAGCATGCATTATGACGAATAATGTTGTTTTCTTGCCTCCATTGGATTCCATTAAGTTTAATCATTCAAAATCTGAAGGGTGGTAATTTGTATAGGCTTTTGAACTGTTTTGTTGGGCAAAATTGACTCTTGAAGCCATGTAAAAATATTGTTACCTCATTCAAAACATACCTGGATATCTGTTTTGTTCCATTCACACATGTTTGAGTAAACCTTTATTATTCTGTTTCCATCTCCAAAACCCAAAACACTCTGTTTGACCTTGTGATGTCATAAAGCTGTAGTTCAAAAGTTACCAGCTTCTTTTTTCCATTTGTTTTAGGAAAGATTGGCAATTCCAGGTCTGAAATGATCCAAATGATCCTAGTGGAGGTGTATAGAGTTTAAAAACACAGTGGAGCACTTCCTGTATTACCACACACTATCACAAGTGTTTTCTATCTGAGAGAAGAACTCACTAAATATCAGAAAACAGTGTAATATGGGCCCTTTAAACGTGTTCATGACCATCCGGCGTGTAATGTTAAACCGACCGAAGAACTGTCCAAGTCAAACAAGGCTCTGGTGACATTTGCTTTGGTTTCATTATTTGCCAGTGGTGTCAGCGGGGTCTGTGAATGTGGGAGAGGGGTGCCCTTTACTTTCACTCTGTTTGTGTCCATTTGAACATTTTTACAAGCCAAATATCCGCTGGTGCAGGGGGAGTGGAAATGTGACAGTGGCCAGTGGTTAGAACTCACACCTCACAGTGAAAAGGATGCCCAGAATAGATATAGAGTTTTTTTCAGATTTTCTAGGTGGTTGAAAAGTTATATAGTTCACCTTGAAAATCATGTTTAAGAAAATTTACTGGTACATACTGGTATATAGTTTTTTTTTGTTTATTTTTGGGTTACTCTAATGCATATACTTAACCCTGTGTGTTGGCTTTCCCTTGGTGTACTTGGAATATAGAAATTCGAGATTGTTCTGGTTATACCAATTGGCGTCTTGCTAGCTGTTTTTGTTGATGACCAATATTAGCTGATATCAATATTAAAATGAATTAATTTATAAAATGCATAGCAAAAATCATAGGTAAATAAAGTTCTCTGATAATTTGTTGTGTGTTTCTTTAATAAAGACTGTGTAAATTAATGCCACCTCTTCAGCTTCATTGCTCTTCCATTTTTTTCTATTTCATATTTTATTGTGTATATACAAATAGACATAGCTAACGTACTAGCTGCTGTGTACCAAATAGGAAGTGACCATGGGGGGGCGGTTCTGGCTCCGTCAACTTTACACTGATAAATAGTCGTCCCCTTTCCCTGTAACTGTTGCTGTCAGACTCCTAATTTTGGTTTTAAAATGTCCGTATTCACCCGCTCTTACACGATCCTGGTGTTTTTATTTTGCTATTTTGTCCGTAAATGAATTCTTATTCCCAATACGGAACTGCTCCTAATTCGCTCCTATAACTGGTGGTATTTGACTGGAGCCAAATGCACTTATTCCACCAGTCTACGGGGTGTCCTAGGGCATGACCACATTAAGGTATTACTAGAAAATAGTTATAGACAGCTATGGGTCAGTGCTATGATAAGATACCATATTTTTGCATGGTGTAAAGTCGCACCGGAGTATTTTTCTTCTTCGCACCAGTAAAAAATTGCATAATGAAGAAGAAAAAAACATGTATAAGTCGCACTTTTTGGGGGAAATTTATTTTTTTTATAAAATCAGAGACCAAGAACCAACATTCCATCTTAAAAGGCAAGTTATAGAAGTTATAGTAATAAAAACAACCCATTAGAGAACAATCCATGTGTCATTTGTTTGTTTGTTTTTTAAATATAGAACTAAAAATAAGAAAACAAAAAACAATTCTTTTCTTTATTATTTGTCTCTAAAACCAAAATGAAAAAAACAGATAACGATTTTTTTTCATTTTTAATTCATATATATGATTCATATATACGATCTATGGGCTGTCAGTGTAAAAATGTAATATATAAGTCGCACCTGAATATAAGTCACAGGACCACCCAAACCCTGAAAAAAGTGCGACTTTTATATGGTACTTAAAAAATGGTACTAAGACTAAGTAAAACCTTCACTCTTTTGTCTGAACAGCCAGTTCTTTCTACATTCTGTGCGACATCAGAAGGGTCTGGTCTAAAAACCTCTGCCCTAACTTACGATGGTCTAAACACCACCGCTCATTTGTAGTGTTTATCTCTTAAATCCGGTAGACAATTCCCCTTGAAAATTCTCATCAACAAAATATACCTTCTTTTACCTGAGATGATTAAGAGTTTTAGCTCAGATGCCCAAAAAGTCTTTGTAAAATGTAGTCAAAGCTTGTGGTTCTGGCTGGTCAGGTAACTGCCTCTTCTCGTAACTATACAGCCTCTAGTTCAGGAAGAGTGTGGTTTATTATGGGCCTTGAATACCTAATGACATCAGTGAGCGTGTGATGCAGTTGAAAGGAGCAGTGCGGCATGTTTTCCTCAGTTTAATTGTAGGTTTGCGCTCTGATGTGATGATGCCATGTTATTTGCATTAGCTGGTGACTGCTGTGTACTGCTCTAGTAGCTGCTGCTCCCACAGGTCTGCACGATACACGTGTAATAAGAGTTTTGTGAATTCATATCACCTAGTATGTTTATCTTTCTTTGTTATTGAGCGTGATCACATTCAGGGCGGTGAAGAATGGTAGAGACATTCAACAATTGTACATCCAGAGAATAGACTCTGAACATTGAGGACTGCATAGAGACCTTGGCATATGTGCTGCTTACCTGGCCAACCAGACAAAAAGCAAACATGGCAATTTACACATAGAAAAAGGGGAAAAAACAAACTGAGAAACAGTGCAGATTTTTGCAGAATCAACAACCAAACTACTACTTATCTCATGTAAAAGAAGTTTGTTTGTTTATTTTGTTCTGAATTTCACAAGAATTGGACAGAGGATATTCACGCTCTATTATCCAGTTCCATTCCCATCTGGTTTCGAACAGAATATAGAATAGGCAAGCAAATGTTCAGCAGTGTACCTCGATATACCACAGCATGCCTTTATATTTTCCACATTTGCACAGTTTGATCTTTCTTCAACTATGATTTAGCTCCCCAAACAGCCCGGCGAACCCCTAAATGCCATGTTTGCTGTTTAGCCGTGAATGAAGACCACTGGAGACGTGCTGTCCTTTGAGCGTTCACTGTGTACATTATGTGCCGGCCACACTCCCCTCGGCGGTAGGGGGATTCTCTGAGTGACATTTGCGATTGCAGATGAACTTGCAAATCACCGCTTTTACTGCCACGACCAGCTCAGCTCAGGGCCTATACCACATATTCATTTATTTATCTGGCTCGATCGCTCCCGTCCGTCAGGGTGTTATAAATCTAGGCTCTCATCAATAGACAATCTGCTAATGCACCGCGCCGATCAATGTCTGACGAGTTAAGCTGACATGGAGCGTCACTCATGTCTTTTTCGACTCTGACCTGATGTGGTGTACACGCCAACGCTAGCTTTCTTACAATGTGGATAGCATGTCGGTAACAAATCAGAAATGGGGAAAAAATGTAGTTGTACTGAGGTTTACAGGTTGTGTAGTAAATTATACTTTGTACAAGCTTCCGTACTTATCCTGTCTTCTGCTGATGGATGGTGGTGCTATGGGTACTATGGTGTTTAAATCCATTTTGTATTTTTTAAGACTTAGATCTTAAAGTAGGGTGACCAGATTTTCAAAATAAAAAACTGGGACACTCCTGGTTTGGGATGGTTGGTAATAATAACACTGCAACACAAGTGTGTAATAAAGGAGCATTGTTCATGAGTCAGTATAGTCACATTTTCTTGGTGTTTTGGTCATTTTTAAGCAGCTTTTCTATATTTTACCTCAACAAGTGACAATTTCTGCATCTCTTTACTGTTGGCAGGTATCACATTGGTCAAAAATAGGGACAATTGGGACATTTCTTATATAAAACTAAAATCCGCTGGGACAGGACAGGGCTCAAAACTGGGACTGTCCCGGGTAAATAGGAATGTCTGGTTACCCTATCTTAAAGGTGCACTGTGTAACTTGTCTGCTGGATGGTCCGTCACCTGCTTGACTCCACGGAGATGTGTCTAGAATGTTCCACAGTATAAACTTAAGCCTCTCCATGGAGACTTGCAAACCAAATTACAGGTTAGAATTATGGAGAGGCAGAATTTTTGACCAACAAATAACATGGAAGACAAATTAGTTAAATACCATACTGTGAACAATTTAAACCAAAGCATTAATATCTCCATGAAAACAAACAGATTGCAGATCCTCTCCAGAAAAGTTACACAGTGCAACTTTAAAACCGATCAGGCTGTGTTATGCCGGAAGTACACTGTGCGATATTTTCGATCGGTTCACTCAGCCTCAGCTCAAACTATATGACAAAATCGCAGCATTTAAAAGTCCACAGATCACGATTCATGTTCTCACAATATACGAACGACTTCAATAGTGTGAAACCCTCAGGAAAGGCGACTGGATTCCCAATCGGGAGCTGGTCGCTTAGTCTGTTCTTGTTACCCCATGTATACAACACGAAGCATGACACAATTAAGCCAAAACTCGGCAAAAACAGTCACACGAATGAAAAATCAGCTCAAAAAGGGCCCAAAATGGCACAGTGTCCACCTCGCTTTAGTTCCATTGTGTCACCATGGTAACTGCTGAACATCCCACTACAGACATACATGCAGACCCCCCAGCATGACGTTACAGCAAAGTATCAAATAGCTATAATTCCCTATGAAGAGCATGTTCTCCCTATGTCTCTCTGTTGTGTACTCACTTTGCTAAAATCAACTAAAATCAATCTACAGTCGCCTATTTCTCCTTGTAGTTTTAAAGCGGGATTCTTTGACCTTGATTTTCTGATTGATTCCACAAAATACATACACAGTAAAGTACTTTTTAACCCACTGGCCTGATGAAAGTCGTCATAAGAGACTTCATAAGAGCTTCTTTGTTGTTGTAATTATTTATGCTCATATGAGCCAATAAGGAAACAAAGCGGCCATTGTTTGAGACTGTCATTACATAACTGGAGAGGAGCAGCCGTATCTTGCTTAATTGGGCCACATTTGCATAAGATGACATGGGCATGAGATATGACGACTTTAGGGAGCACAATAGTTGCATAATGGTAATGATAATGAAATAATCGCTGCTTTGAGAATAATTGGAATGTTAGCCCTAATGTAAGAAAAGGCGAGATTTGGCAAAACTGAAGATGGTTACGTAAGAATCACATTGAATTGGTGTTAGAATCAGTCAAACTGCCTGGGAGATAGCTAGCATGCACTAGAATATCAATTTATCCTATTAAGCACATCATAAAAGTACCACACAAGGACTGATACTATTAAGGTCAGTGGGGTCAAGTAGAATAGCTGTGCTCGTGTTTGTATAATTATTGCCTTGCCTTAATGATATTTTATGCCTTTTTATCATAGACTGTAGAAAGAAATGTAGAAATAAAGGCTGTAGAAACAAATGAAGATCACGATGCTGACAGGTATGGGAGCAAATTTGGAGCCAAGTTAGAAATAGGAATTTATTTACGGACAAAATGGCTAAGTAGAAACACCAGGATGATGTAAAGCGGCTTAATGGGCCTTTTTCACAACGGCCAGAAGTGCCCCGCTTTATGAAACTTCCGCCTAATAGTTTTCTATGGCAATTTGTCTTTGGAAATGTCTCACGTATTCAGAAATCTGCCCCATCACCAAATCTTCATCCAGCAAGGTCGACAAAGGATAAACATTCTTCCATGGAGAATGTAACCACAAATATCAAGGTAAGAAAGACAAAAACGAACAATGACTAGCATTAGTGAACTACTAGCAAAACTAACATTATGGTGAGCTCATGGACGTATAATAAGAGCTGGATAAGGCACACCCCCGCTATCCATGACCGCAGATTGGCGTGTGGCCAAGTGAGGAACTGCAGCCCAAGAAAAAAATCTCTAATAGAAGCACAATGCATTTTTTGAGAAATCAAACGGCCTGTGTTCAGCTGACCGGGCATCTTCTGTATTTTTAGAATATGAACTTTTAAATGGTCAAAGTGCCTAAAAATCAGCTTTGTAACAGTTAGCCTAGCCCTGCTCTGAGCCCGCGCTAGCTCTGCTCTAGCAGCTCGCGCTCTGATTGGTCAAAACTGCGTTTCTGACATCACAGCCCAACAGTCTTGGGCTGCCCGACGTCACACGATGGGCTGCAAACAAGGAAGTAAATGCGGAAATGAAAATCTTTTTTGTGGTCATGCGTGAATGAGCATAGACCATTGAAAACAATAGAGCACCATCTTGGAGTCATCTTCTAGATTTTATTATAGTCCTATGGGTATGCTACACAGCAAAAAGTGACATGTTAAAACTGACTCTCACCGAATCATTTCTAACATTTTCTCAGGGTTTATACGAGTCCATTCTGTTCTAGAGTTAATTTAACATTTTTGGAAATGTTAATTAAGTAACACTGAACCAAAGTTCCTGTTTAACGCCGAAATCAAGAGTTATATTAACGTTTTGAGAGTAAACAGATAACAGTTTATAGGGTTATCCTGATTTAGCTAAACACCACACAGAGATGTTTTATTTTTACACTTTATTTTAGTTCATTTAAGATAAAATTATGGACAAAACTGGTTCAAAATGTTCTTCTCTGGCGGGAGTTTGAAGTGGTGAGAGGTGTCAAATTAACACTCGGGGAAGTTGAGTTAGCTTCAAGCATATCAGCTCTGGCAAATAATCCCAACTCCAACCCCCATTTAACTTTCAACTAGTTAAAATAACACTTTTTGTGTTAAAAACAACTCTACAACTATTTTACCCTGAAATGTGAACCCTCCAGATTTTGCTGTGTAGAAATGTTTTGCATTCGAATTGCACAAATATCTCTATGCTAATATCAACATTATGAATCTGTATTTGTATTTTAATCGTAGAATCAGAGTAAACAAGTCATTTATGTTTTATTCATGACCATAACATTAGTTTTACTCAGGAGTAGTTCACTAAAGCTAGTCATTGTTTGCCTTTCTTTTTGCCTTTCTTACCTTGATAGTTGTGGATGTTTATCCTTTGTGCCACAAAGGATAACCATTCTTTGTGGACCTTGTTAGTTGAAGATTTGGAGAAGCAGATTTATGAAGCTGGTGGAGAGTAGGCGAGACATTTCCACAGACATTTTTCCATAGAAAACCATTACCCGGAAGCAGCGCATACCCTACAGCGCGGGACTTCTGACCGTTCTGAAAAAGGTCTATACAAACCTTTTAAGACCAATATGGTGCGGCTCCCTGCAGCAGTTACAGAGAGAGAGGTGAGAATTTTTCAGTGTAAAGTCCACTGGAACCAGAGTCGATGGAGCTGAAAGTGCACTCATGCTCACTTCCTCTTGGACATATACAGTCTATGGGACACACAGTGGATCAAACCATAAACTCTGGCTACTTTCCTCTCCTTCCACGTCACTGTTAAACATGCAATATATTGATTACTAGCTCCAGTACATTCTAAAGTTTCATTCCTCCTCCTCCAGTTTGATTGACATCCCCCTTTCAGCCACAGGAGCTGCCAACCGCCGCGCTGAGCCAACCTTTTTTTTTTTTTTTCAATCCCATTTAGTCAAGGTCATTGTGTGGACCTTACTGCGATCTTAACATGAGTACAGTATATCAGGATATCACCTGGTCTGATAGGCTGCTCTATCTGAGTCAACTACACACTCCCTGACTGCCCTCCCGCCTTAACCTTTCTCCGTTTAAATCATTTACCAGGGGCCAAATCCGCAGATAAAATGGTGTGTCTGACCTTCATTCTTGCGTGCCTCCAAACTCAACTACCCCATCTCTCCAATTTGCCCTCAGTGGCGCTAGCACCTCTGACCCGTTCTCCCCCAAAGGGAATCTAATCACTGGTTTAGTGATTTCAAAGCGCGATACCAACTTCCAACTGCAACCAGAAAAAGGAGGTATGATTTTATCCGTCACTAGCGTGCGGTGGATACAGACCACTGTCAAGATACATTATTTATCGCTTTGAAACACCTCCATAGCCTTTTGATTATAGCACATTTCTTTTTACTTTTGATTATGGACATGGTTTAATATGTGAGTAAAGGTTAAAGGCTTTTTCTGATCTCTTTTATGATGTGTCCTCGTCACAAACATACCAGGAGTTGTTTGGTTTCATTCACACATGTTTAACTCATAAATCCTCTTCTCTCAAACACTCCTTGTGATGTCACGTGGTCATACAGGAAGTGCTCGGCTGTATTTTTAAACTCCATACACCTTCATTAGAATCATAAGGATGATTTCAGTCCTGTAATTGCTGAATTAAAGGTAAAAAGTCAGTGTTAACTTGAAAACTACCGCTTCCTGTCAACATTCTAACATAACTGTGAGCTCAGAAGAGTCAATTTTGCTACTATTCCTTTGGTTGTAGATGAATGGTGAAGTACAATGGATACAATAGTGGAACAAGCATGGCATTGAGGACAAGCTTCCCTTATTACAGTTTTTACATTCTTACATGAGATACATCACCCATTGCTCACTCTAGGTACTAGGTGCAATAGGAAGGGCATCTGGCATCAAATATGTTCAAATGTCATAAAAAACTGAATACAAAATAAAACTGAATGTGGCATTTGTAATTTGTGAATTAAAAATAACTTAAAAAAGGGATGGATCCTGTTTGTCAAGCATTTCTGGAACATAATGGAAATTCATTTACCCAAAAATTGCTCTTCAAATATTCCAATCCAACTTCATCAGCACTGACCGGGTTGCTCTGACCCAGTCCCTTCTTTGGTCGGTAAAGTGGATTTAGAATCTGGAACAGCTGAGAGCAGGAGAGACACAAAAAGCATTTGCTCTGCTCCCTTTTAGTTTGACATTAAGTATTAAAACGTTGATTCTCTAGGAGTTTAACTGTCCACACATCTTTGTTGCTACCCCAGAGTGAACATGGGCCTATTATTTTATCTACATACTTAATGTCTCCACCAGCCGTGACATTTTGTGGCCAAACACCGGTTCTGAATCAAACAGACGCTGATACCAACATCAATAATTTCCATTTGCTCACAGCCCAGTGCTCCTGCTCCACTCTGTACCAGGACCACTGGGAATATGCAACGGTGCAGGTGAATCAGCGTGTGCATTTGTTTTGTTCACAGGCGCAGCACAGGGGGGCGGGGGCCTCACTGTCTGCTCAGCATGCAGACCACAGGCTGAGGAGACAAAACATGGATTTATGCAGTCTGCAAGGGGCCTGTTCTCTGAGGAGCACAGCCCTTCCCTGGATGTTTTTGCACACATATTTCTGAATATTTGCTCTAGCATGTGCACAAAGCGCTCTGGGATTAACTAGTTTATTTACAAAAAAGAAAAAAAAACACCTTGATTATCTCAGACTTTCTCAAGGGTATCATTAGGGAACACATGCATTCACAAACTTTCTGACTCTTATTTGCTTTGACTTTGAACGTGAATTATAATATGGTTTTACAAATGAAAAAAGAGCTTCTTTTTAATCTTTCCTCTCTCTTCTAATAGCTTCAGGCACATTGTTGAAAAATGGTCAGAATATCTTTGGCTGTGTATTCATTAAATGTAACCTCCTGTTTCTCCAGGAGGAGCAGAGGGTAGCTTGTAAAATCTGTGCAAAATTAATTGAAAATTAAAGATCAAAAAGGTTAGAAAGTATTCAAACTAAATTAATTTATCTTTTATTTCCATTTCACGCACACAAAAGTTCTGTTAGAGTAATGAATTTAAATGGCTGGCAAAGCATAACAGCCGCCAAACACAATTTAGTGGAGGACAAAGAATATCCCATGAACCAGCAAACAGACCTTGAGGTGTGTTCGTTTCAGTGAAGTGAAGAACTCCTCAGATATTTAAGGCAGTGATTTACAGAACTCAAGAAGCTAGTCTGGGCCTATTCACTCCAAATCTTCTATCTCGTTGACCGTATTCAATTTTCTTTTGCTATGAACTTTATCAGGATCACTGAGGGATTACACAGACGCCTTTAGCCAAATTCAAGAGCAGTTAAAAAAAAAAGTAGTTCATTCTGACTAGCTTTTTACAATGCCCTGAAGAAGGCCTCTATGGTCGAAATGGTAATGAAGTTATTAGGGCTGGATGATATGGGAAAAAAGAATGACAATTTTGTCCCCCGATATTGATCAATCTTGGTTTTTATCGGATCTTATTAAAAACAGAGACAGGTGGACTGAAGACCTACAGGGCAGTGTCAAGATCACTATATTTTTTTTATTTCGTGTTGATAGGACCAATATCTCCGTCGAATTTGTACAATATACTAAACCTAATGCATATGTGTGTTACCTTTAGTGGCAAAAACGTGTGCACATGCGCTACCGCATCAACCGAAACAAGGGCGATGTCTGTGCGCCAAATGAGGTCCCAAGTTTCAATCATAAACGTGAGAAAATAGTCGTTTATTTTTCGTAACTTGTATTATAATGAAAAGTAGCACCAGAGGAGAGAAAGAGGAGAAAAGGTGAAGAGCTGCCGCTGGATCAAAGAGGTGGGGAGACACACACACACACACTCACACACACTCACTCACACAGACACTGGACTTTTAGACAAATTATGCAGATTCAAGTTAAGTGAGGAGACATAAAGAGACGCGCTGTGACTCAGGTGCTTTTTCCTAAACAAAAGAGTGCAAATCCTCGTCAGCTCCACGCGCTCTTACTGCCACACAATGGGCTGTTGACATGTTGATTAAAATGTCCACGCCTTATCATCGAGATCGCCCGAAGTAGAGATGGCGATCTTTCGATTTTTGGCACAGCCCTATTTGTTATATATTTTGCATTTTGTCAGTGTTCCTCGGATCTTTATGCCTATACACCTCTCTTTAAGGTGTTTAAAGGTGCATTGTGTCACTTTTCTGATGGACGGTCAATCATCTCCTTGTTTCTATGGATATGTCATTGCCTGGAATGTTCCACAGTATGACATTAAACAGCTCTACTTCACATTTATTCAATTGGGTGGTTTTATAGCTCAAAAATAACAAAACGAAACAAAAAAACATGCATTCAGACTGTGAGTGGTGTTGCCTCTCCACAGATCTGACCTGTAACTTGGTCTGGTTTGGTTTCCATGAAGATAGAACTCTTGAAACTATACTGCGAAACAGTCCAGACAAAGCAATAACATCTCCAAAAAAACAAAACAAACAAACAAAAAAAGAAAAAAAACATTTGATCAATTCTCTACCACCACATCCTTGAAAAGCACCTGACATTTTTACAGTTTTTTACAAGTGCTGTTTCTTTTTCATTGTGACTGGTTTTGACAACAGCCCTGTGGAAAAGACTTCCAATAATACCAGCCTTAAAACACATCATTAACACATGTTGGTGTAAAAAAGTGTGATCCCTGTTCTCATGCAATTAACATGCAGCGGGGCTAGTCAATAAGCATTTAACGAATGTGCCTCACCCCTGCAGGGGCTCTGGCACTTTGAATTAACACATGTTTCCAATGACAAGTAATATGACAATAGTCGGCTAGTGAAGGAGCAGGTGCTATTATGTGAGTCAATACAAAATACAGTACTGCCCTCATGCATCAGTGGTTCAACAGATTCTTCAATGAATCCTGCTGACAGTGAACACCTGATAGAACTGTCACATGGACCATAAACAGGAGAAAAAATAACTTTGGAATAATGACACCTACTTAGCTTTAATAATGACCACATTTTTATTATATATTATTTGCTATTGGCCTTTAAACATGTCCTTGAGTATCTTTGCTTTGGCATCTCATGTTTTAGAAGTTAAAACAAAGGCCATGGACAAAACCAGATATTTTCCCGCTTGGGTGCTCATCATACTGGAATCTGGTGTAGGGCAACACTTACTAGCAGCAAAAGAAATGACCGTAAGTCTCTCTGGAGAATAAGTTGCACCAGCCAAAAATGCACAATGAAGAAGAAAAAAAAACATATAAGTCGCACTGGACTATAAATCGCATTTTTGGGCAGAAATTTATTTGATAAAATCAGTCACCAGGAACAGACATTTCCTCTTGAAAGGCCAGTTATAGTAAAAACAACAGAACAGAGGCTGAATATGTGTCTGGTGTGTTCATGTCACATATGAACAGTTATTCAGAAAACTAGAGCAGGAACAACAGAACAGAACAAGCTTACTGAACTCTCCATCTCACTCCAAATCACTAAATCCACTGAATTCTTAGTCCTCAGTGTTACTTCTAAGCAACTTCGCCAACTCTAGCTAAATCTAGTTTTTAGCCTGCGATGAGCTTTTTTATTTTCTTTATTGCAGTTTGAGTTTTCTCTGCTTTTCTCCAGTCACTCCAAACATTTTTTCTGCTGTTCAATTGGTCCTCTCCACCACCGCTCCACGTAAGTTCCCAGTACTCAGTATGTACACTGAGTAATAGTGTGTTTAATACAGCTTTGTGCACATGTGTTTACATTTTACAGAAACGCCCCCTGGATGAACGGCAGTATCCTAGCAACCCATGCCAAAGGCAGGGGACATGCATATTTGTTCTTCCTAACAAGTCATCGTCAACATTAAGTCAATGGGCGGAGTGCCGAGTCGGCCGAGTGCGAAGCATGGCCTGCGAGGGCCATTTGATGCCGCTTGCGGCTTTAATTTTGAATTGTTTTTGAAGACTAATCAAAGAGCAGTTAGTATAAAGTGTAACAGAAAAAACATATGTGATGGTAAGTTGCAATTAACACTTTAGTCATGTATTGCATTACAATGAGCAACTGTACATGAGCAACTGTAAGAGGAATAGTTTTCCATGTTTAAAGACGGGAATATTGGGCAAAATCGACTTTTTGGAGGTCCCGTGTTATAATGTAATTCCCTCATCAAAAACATGCCTTAAGAGGATTTCTACGTCATCTAGAAACTACAAAAGGGAACATGGTGATCTAAATATATACTGTGTTCACAATTAATACTGTAGAAATGTAGTAAAATGTCAGATTTCATCAGAAAGTTTGCCAAGATAATGTAGCAGAGCACGTGTAACTTAATACCGCTCATTGTCAGAGCTTTATGAGCTTCAAAAAGCTATTCTGACTACTGCACGCGAGAAGATGGATAACTGCTTTCATTTAAATTGCAACCTAAAATGAAGAGAAGGGAGCGTGAACTCGTATAATTTGACAAGTCGTCGGTGTTGGAGTTGCACTTGGCTTTCACTGTGTTTTCCGCTGGCTGCATTTCAGGTAGCACTGCCCCAATTTAAGCCTTGGAAAGATATTGACCCACGCAACCATTTTCGCACACGCTCGGATAATCTTCAACACCAATCAACGCGCACAACAGATCCAAAGATCCAAAAACGGACAAAAGGCAGATTGCTTCCTGTGCACATAAATCACACGGCAGGTCATTCCGGGAAGTCCGAAAATGGCCATCTGAACGTTACTAAATATACAGTATCTATAGCAGCACCCAAAGCATCGAGCGGGTCACACTTAGATGCTATTGATCGTAGTTCAAAGTTAAAGGGTGAGATATGGTCGGAGCGGTGTTCACGGAGGCGAGTGGAGCGTGGCGGCGAGCTCCTTAGCTTTTTGTGGTCAACGCACCATTTAAAGAGAGGATTCGGTTTCACGCGGGCGGATCACACTTCCGATGCAGGCCAGAGGAGGGAATTGATTGAGGACAAATGGAGACAAGGCTAAAAGTTGTGCGCAGTGTCTCAGATGTATTCCAGGAAGTAAATAATACGGACGGGCGTGTAGCAGATTACAAATGGCGCAGGTCTGAAATGGATAATCACATTTTGGGCGGATGCATTGAGGAAGCCATAGAATGATAAGAAGTTGTTACAGAAAGGTTAAAGTTTTACGCTATTTTCTCATCTGTTATAATGTTGTTTCCTCATCACAAATACATAGAGTTTCATTCATACATATTTAACACACAAATCCTGCATATTTATTCCGAGTTCCCCTCTCAAACTGAAAACACTCCACCTTGTGATGTAATGTAGTAATACAGGAAGTGCTCCATTGTGTTTTTAAAGTCCATACACGTTCACTGCAACAAAATAAAATCTAGTCAAGTTAAACTGACTTGGATTAAGAAAGTTTTACCATGATTTGAGTAAATTTCACTTGACAAGTAAACTTATCTGTCAGTGCAGTAAGATTTTTGTACTTAAAATATGAAAATACATCTTGTTACACTTAAAATAAGAAAATCAATAACTTTTTTCACTTAAAATAAGAAATCAAATCAAATGTTGCTTGAATTAAGAAAAACACACTTATTCCACTGGCAGATCATTTCACTTGTCAGGATGAATCTACTCAAATAAAGTAAAATGTTCTTAATTTAATTAATTTTAACTTACCTAGATATTGTTTTTTTCTCAGTGTTCACTAGAACCATTTGTGTGTTTGTTGTTGTGTTTATGTTGTTTCACTTTAAATTTGTATAAAAGGAAAAAGCTGAAAATTTAAATAGGTAAAAGTAGAATTGTAAATAGTTGTTTTTTGTATTTTATTATTATTATTATTATTTTTACATTTTATATGGAGTGAATAAATACAAGCACATTTATATAATAAACCTATATAAATAAAAACACATTTTTTACATGAGTAATTCATGTTGTGCATAATTTTATATTGTTGATAATAAATTAATTAAAGCAACAAAACCTGAAGAGCTGCTTGGGAGCCAAAAGAGCCAGTTCTCTAAAAAGAGCCGTAATTCCCATCAATGCGATGCAGAGAGTAGGTGGTGGCACAGGGCCAAGTTACATGTCAGATCTGTGGAGTAGTAAAAATGCATGTTTTTAGGTCAATAACCACCCATGTTATTGAGTAAACGCAAGAGGGATACGTTAATGCCACACCGGGACATTCCAGACAAAGTAATATCTCCATACATAGAGGTAAGTAAGTTGGACACCCTCCACGAGAAAAGTTACACAGTGCAGCTTTAAAGATCTGCTGTAATGGATTTGCATGAACTAAATATTGTAATTTCATGTATACAGTTTGTGTTCACTTTCAGTCATATTTAAGTGTACTATTGTTTTAAAATAATGTTACAATACAAGTACAAAGTAGGGATGTAAAAAGGTATTTAAGGAACCTCCTACAACTACATGAGCAACTGTAAGAGGATTTTTTTGACGTTAAAGTAACTGCAAGAACAAACCATTGCACTAGGAAAAACAGGCAGGATTTCACAGACTGTACAGTTTGCGATGTTTTCAAATAACACACTGCACAGTTTTGAAAAAGGAAATGACACCTGAAGGCAAGTTGCAAGTCTTTATAATGACCAGGGAACAGCTTTTTGGTTTAGAGCAAAGAAAACAATTCAACATGTGGAGAACAGGAGCCCAGACTGACTACAGAACGAGTATAGAATCAGCAAACGTGTTACAAACTTGTGCAATTCTGCATCATTAAGCTTTACATCACCAACTGTTAAAGGTGCATTGTGTAACTTTTCTGGTGGAGGGTCTGTCACCTGCTTGTTTCTATGGATCTACTTTACATTTATTCCATTAGAGATGGTTTTACGGCTCAAAAATACACAGAAAAACAGGTATTCTGACTGTGAGCGGGGTCGCCTCTCCACAGACCTGACCTCTAACTTGGTCTGGTTCGGTCTCCAGGGAGATAAAAAAGGTTTAATGCCATACTACGAAACATTTCAGACAAAGTAATACCATCTCCACCAGAAAATTTATACAAAGCACCCTTAAAAGTGCACAAAAAGATGAAATAAAAATCCAGTTAGGTGTTCATGATTTTGGCCTCATGTTTTGAGACTAATAAAGCGTGTGAAAGTTGCACAACATTGCTCCGTGACCTTTCCCTGACCTTTTAATGAAGCGTGTCTGCTGCTAAAAAGAAACAGGCAATCGCTGGAGGCTACAACTGGCTCATTAGCCATTAGCGAGTTTGACTATGCAGAATTTTACTTATAATGGGGCTCCTAATTGACACTGGTATTTGTTATTGTAAAGATTTGCAAGATATATGCATGATAAGTACGATTTGTAAGTGTACCTTTTGCATCAAGAATCAACAGATGTACACAGCATGGAGTCTTAACTGAGAGAAAATGTGAGATAGCACCAATTATAGCTGCTTTATTTCCTGTGATTCTTTTTAATGACATACCTTTAAAGTAATCGCTTGAGGCTGAGTACATCTGTAACCTTCTCAACTTTTCTTGTCTTCACTTTTGAGTTTCTTCACAGCTCTTGGTTCTTATCCTCCCATCACCTTCAAGGCCAAACTCATTTAAGTGTCATGTTAGCTGAGCCATATTCCATAAAGTTTGCTGGCATACATCTATAGTCTGAATCATATAAGTTATACCTACATTAAATTAATGGTTAGAACATTTATTGAAATCAGCATCTAAGGAAAAGGCTTTATGAGCTGTGAGTTAAAGTGAAAAATACAGTATGTAACCCATTAAAGCCTAAAACGCCTGAAAAAAAGAAAAAAAAGAAAAACGCCTCTAAACGCTTATGCTATTCTAGGGTAAAGGTCCTTAACGCCTGAAGGTTTTTGAAGAACTGTCAACGTTTATGAAAACCTTAATATCTCAGCCTCTGAAGCACATATAAACATGGAATACATTGCCTTTAAAAGGTAAGACTCTCAGCTTTGATTAAATTGTGTCATGAAATTTGATGAAATGAAAATGAAAATGAAATGGTCATGAGTTCTGGATAATAACCGAAAGGGCGAGATCGTGGATACAAGCGGCCGAAATGAGTTTCCTCTGCATTGTGGCCGGGTGCTCCCTTAGAGACAGAGTGAGGAGCTCGGTCACATGGGAGGAACTTGGAGTAGAGCCGCTGCTCCTCTCAATGTGGAGGAGGGCATGGACTCCGGATGCCTCCTGGATGCCTCTCTCGGGATTCTAGGCATGACCCACCAGAAGGAGGCCCCGGGGGAGACCCAGGACACGCTGGAGGGACTATGTCTCTCCACTGGCCTGGGAACGTCTCAGGGTCCCTCCAGAGGAGCTGAGGGAAGTGTCTGGAGTGAAGGAAGTCTGAGAGTGCCTGCTTAGACTGCGGACCCCATGATCCAGCCCCGGATAAGTGGAAGAAAATGCATGGATGGAAGGATGGAAAATGAAATGAAATTTGTGACAAACAATGTGTTAAAGGAATTATATTACATAAAATAGACTTTTGTGAGCTTTGAGCCATTTTGACATGTTATCTCCTCAAAAATACCTGCAATTGAGTTTTGTTTTACTCACACATGTCTGAGTAACTCTTTATCATCAGTCTACATTTACAAAGCTCAAAATGTTCCAACTTGTGATGTCATAAAGGGATAGTTTGCACAAAAGTGAGTTGAACGGTGCACTCCCTGTACTACCACATGACATCACAAGTTGGAACGAATGGTTTCTTTTTGAGAGAAGAACTCGGCCTAAAGATGCAGTGTTTGTCCAGATGTGTTTTGTGATGAGGAAACAAGATTATAACATAAATCAGAAAATAGCATAACATGGGCCCTTTAAGTACAATTGAAGGTGAAAAACATCATAAACATCATCAAAATCGTGCACTCAACTTTTGCAAGAGTTGTTTCAAGTCATTATTGTAGAATTTTACTGAGGTACTAACTGTTCTAAACAATGAATGATTACAAGAAGCATGTAATTCAGAATCCCATTTAAAAACTTAATTTCTGGCACACATGGATGCATAATCACTGCTTATCACTAACTAACATTTGAACAACATAAACACACGTATCATTATTTCATTATAATGGAAGCTCTGTTGTCACCGGGCTGAATTTCCGTAGCGTCACTCCCATTTATAAAGCATTCTCGACAATAATGTGTGTCTGTGCAAACGCTGTGAACGCTGTTAAATATTGATGAAGTCGTGTGAGTTAATAATGCAAAAAGGCGATGAGGTGCAAACACAAACACGATGTAGAGAAATGAACAAAGCTAAGAGAAGTAAATGATGGCGACGCTACATGGGCCTGTTTAGTGAGATTGGGATCTCCCTGGTGTTCGGAGACATGTTTATTTGTGATTTAGTGTGCCTCAGTAGCTCGTGTCTGAACGCACATGAATAAAGACATCATTATCCACGTTACAATTAAAGAGCACACAGGAAGCTCAGCAGAGAGTTTTGGAAATGACTGTTGGGAGAATGGAATCAACATAAAACTGCATATTTGTATTGTTTTCAGGAGTCGGGAATAACAGCCAAAGATTTGATTGGAATATGGATGCTGATCGGCGCCAGTGGCCTCTTCAACTCCACAGGAAACATTCTCTAAAGAGGGGATTATGCAGAACTGACTTTTGCATGCCTAAAGAGGTTTTAGACGGCCTCCATGCATGTTTGAGTCATTCAGCGATCTGTCCCAGGCCCTGTCTGGACCCATCATATGGTTTAACAGTGAGATTTGTCCAGTGCTTCACCCACAAGCGTATGACGTCCATGCTCCCATACGACAACTCTTCTTAAATATACAAAAGCATGATACAAAACAGTACACTACAGCTTCACAAACCTGAAGTGATGTGCAGTAGTTTCATTAGGGGAAGGGACACTGATTATAAAGTGATAGGGCTGTGAAGAAGGAGTGCATTCTGACTTATATGTTATACAGTATGTTGGTAATTAATACCCCACAGAAGTGTAATATTCCTTCATTTTTCATTCTTGTGAGGTCTTGGGTGAAGGTCATTTGTAAATAAGGGTAAGGGTCAGATGAGATCTCATTATTATTATAATACCCCCCAGAGAGAAGTGTGGGAGTTCAAAAAACAGCTCCGGAGCCCCACGAGGTAAGTACAGTAGAGGTGCCAGGATTATAGAGTTCTGGATGGGCCATAACAGAACTGGCTGGGCTTGTGTTCCTTGTGCCCCTTTCACATACATGAACCGCTGTAGGCCTGTGCACACACACTCACGTCAACCATAGTTTTCCACATTCCTTCGTTCATTTGCCTCCCATTACTCAGCAGACCGATGTCTTTCTTGTGAGCTTCTATACTACATCAGACCCACTGATCTCCTCTCTCCTGGTTGCACCCGCTCCCACCTGTCCCGAGCCAACAGTCCACTCCCACCTGTCCAGGGTCTCTCACCTGAGGTAGGCCTATGAGTCTCCTCCACTGCCACTGCTGAGCACTCACATTCTCATTTCACAGGTGTCCATTGCATTTGGCCTGAGACAGGTCCACAAATTATGGAATATTATATGTGTGTGTGTATATATATATATATATATATATATATATATATATACACACACACATATAATATTCCATAATTCGTGGACCTGTCTGAGGCCAAATGCAATGGACAACTGTGAATGTGAGAATGTTTATTGTTATATCATTGTTTCTAATTTGACTGCCTTGTTCATGGACATGGATTCACCATTAACACACAGGGAGGGTGACTGCACGACCTGCACAGCACACTTTTTGTTAAGAGCTCCACACCTGCACTTGCACAAAGACCGGAAATAAGATACTTTCAACTTTATTATTGTCCCAGTGGGAAATTATTGTGCAGCAGTGTCAGACATACAATAGACATACAATACAATTCAATACTACAGTTTCAATAATTCAACAATATAATAATCACAGCTCCCCTCCTGTGGGCTCACCACCTGCAGAGAGGTTCATAGAGGAAGGTCAGGTGCTATGAGGATTGGGCAGCAAGCTGCCCCCGCGACCCAGCCGGATTAAGCGGGAGAAGATGGATGGATGGATGGAATAATCACAGCTTAAATTTAGCTCAACAATGCAGACAAACATTCTCTTAAAAATAGACAAAAAAAGAACAGGTACTCTATGTATCCGCAATCCACCACAACTGATCCAAGCTATAATAGCATTCATCCTGTTTATTGCTTCAGAAATAAAGGACGTCCAAGCTCTCAAAGAGCGGGTGATCAAGGCTTTCCATTATTTGTTGGGCCTTGCAAAAATAACCCTTCTGTTATAGATGTCCTGCAGATGGGACTGCTGTAAGCCACGACCCAAAGTGTCACATCATCCGTGAACCAAGAAGTACTACTGGTGCACTGTTAGCATGCTAATTGCTGTTAGCAGTGGCCTGAAGACAGAACTCCACTTTGGGTTCTGAAAGTTGTTTTTAAGACAATAAAAATCAGTAGAGTGTCTTTAAATTGTAAACTGAAATATGCCTTTAAATTGTAAACTGAAATATATGGAATCTATAGAGTTTCAACTGGCAACCAAAACTCACTGCACTTACACTGGCAAGGTGGCTGAAGTTGTATATCCAAACTTTACAGCACTAACACTCGGAGCCAGCAAGAAGACATCTGCACCGCTATACCACCACACAATTTGACAAGTCAGTCATTGCAGTCGGATGCCAAAGAAACGTTGCACAAATTTTGCTAGTGGATAATCTTCCTCACAAGGCAAAAGAGTGGGATGGGAGAGGAAGAGGAGGCTGAGACTTGGGTGTTTATTTACAGCGATTTACAGCATGTGTTGATTCCTACGGCTTTGGATTAGTGCCATCAGTAACACCAGTCGATCAAAGTCACTTCAAATGACTTGGAATGACACAGCTCACTCGGAAAAGCTGGTTTGATGTAAAGTAATGCAGGTTTAAGATGATATGCCAACAAAGTAGTCGCTGAGTTTGGGGTCTTCAGCGTTTCAAGTTCGATGATCTGTTCTTGGTTACAAAATGAGTGAAAACTGTAGTATTTAATGATCCTATATTACACAAAGTTGATTCTTCTGAGCTTTAAGTTATAATGTTACCTCATCAAAAACATATCTGGGGTTGTGTTGTTTCATTCACACATGTTTGAGAAATTCTTTATTATTAAACTGTCTACATCACCAAAGCTCAAATTCTTTGTTCCACCTTGTGATGTCATGAAGCAGTAGTTTTAAAGTCAGCCATTACTTTTTAGCTTTAGTTCAGTTAGAGATAGGCAGTTCCAGGACTAAAATCACCCCAATAATTCTAGTGAAGGTGTATCTTAGACCGTATATATGAGTGGACTAAGTGAGTGTGACGTCACCCACAGCGTTCAGTGCCGCTCAAATGAGGCTCCCGATGCCACGGTTACAGGAGCAAATTTTCAGCCAGGCTCCATATTCGGAAATCCTACCGCGAGTATCATAGCAACCACAAGAGCCAATCATGATTGAGGTTGTTAAATGTGCCCGCCCTACTCACCGGTGAGTGGAGATACTCTGCACCATTCTGCACGGACCACAGTATTAAGGTGATTCTTGAGAATAAGGAAACTTTTAGCTTTTATTGTCAAACTTTAAATAGTAAGTTTAAGTCATTGATTTATGTTGTATGTTCTATTACGTATGAACAACAACTACTGTCGATCAAACCTGTTGCTAACGCTAGGCAGCAGCAACCATTATTTATGTTCATATCTTTATTTAGGAACAAGAAGAATTCAGGATCAGGTGTCGCGGGTTCATACTAACATTTTTAGACCAAAATGACGAGGCTCAGTGCAGCAGTTACAGAGAGAGGAGCGATAAGATCCCAATGTAAGTCAATGGGAAAAAGGAAGGAGCCGGAAGAGCCTCCTGGAGCACTTCCTGTTTGGCACACGACGGTGTATGGAGTTTAAAAACACAGTGGAGCTCTGGGTTTCTGTGTTTAAAATGTGTGAATGAAACAAAGTACAACATTATAACATAGATCAGAAAATATGGGCCCTTGAGCCATAGACGACACTTGCCGAACCTTAACCTAAACCCTAACTTTACCCCATGTCTGAACATTAAAGGTGCATTGCGTAACTTTTCCGGTGAAGGGTCCGTCACCTGCTTGTCTTCATAGAGATGTCATTTCCTTGTCTAGAATGTCCCACAACAGAGATTAAACCTGAAAAAAATCTATCTCAAGGGAAGCAACTATAGGCTCCATTATAGGTCAGATCTGCGGAGAGGCAACCCATTTCACAGAGAGAATGATTAGAATTTTTAAGCAAACCCTTGATGATTACATGCTAGATCGACGTGTTTAATGTCAAACCGGGTGCAGGTGACGGACCCTCAGTGCACTTTTAAATCACGCTGATGATCTAAGAATAAAAGATTTACGAGTACGTCACGGGGGGCTAGACTTTGTCCCCGTAAGGCGAGCGCGTACACATTTTAGTCCCCTCCAGTGTAATAAACCCCCACACATCTTATCGGGCCATGCTTAGCTCCATGGACCTCTTTGTTATTTAGTGCCTTCCACATATATAACAAAAAAGGATGTCACCCCTTCCCCACTTCTCCTGTCCCATATTATTTGGCCTCTATCCAGTGGCATTGCTATCGGGTAAAATTATATTACGAGCTATTATTAACTGCAGCGTCCATATAGGCTGTTTCTTTTCTACTTTGACAGGAATCTGAACCATCCACCGCCGTATTTTAACTATGCGATATTGTGAGTTGTAATAGCATACATTCCTGACTGGCTGAGGTGTTGAAAAGATTTAGCAGTTTTTTTGGCACAGCATCCAAGAAGATTAATTGATTTCGTTCGTGACCTGATGTCTGTCTGACTGACTGTTCTGTCTTGTTATTGGTAAAATACGCCTTCAGCTTTGGCTACAGCAAAGTACTGAGGTGTGGGTTGATTGGTTTGCAAATTTCCATATTTGTTTGAAATGTTTGTGTCTGTATCAGTTATTTTCATTATGCTGTAGCATCTTTTACACCATGACATGACATAACAAAGTGTATTATAATGGTGGGAGATGTAGGGGTTGCCATGGTGAATACTGTGACCAGATTTTCAAAATTCTAACCCAGGCTGGGATGGTTGGTGTAAATAAAATTGTGAAAAGAGCATGTAAGATTGTGAACTCTCGTGTCAGTCATAATCTGAGGGACTAATCTGCAGGTTTTTGCTTTACGGTCATTCGCAAATAAGGTTTTCTGCATTTTGGGTAAACAAATGACAATTTATGCTCCTCTTTACTGTTGGCAGGGGTAAGATTAGTCGAAAATTGTATAGTTAGTTCTGTTTTAGTCCTTGTTTAGAGGTGATGTAGTCCTGGTTTAGATCAAATTGGTCAAAAATAGGGACACCTAGGGACATTTCTTGTGTAAAACTAGGACAAATCACTGGTTTTGTATAAATCTAATGAAACAGGGAACACAAGGCTCAAAACTGGGATTGTCCTGGGTAAATAGGGACGTCTGGTCACCCTAATAGTGAGACAATGCACACGTTAGCAAACACAGCCAAAAAACGTTTTAAGATTGTCTTTAAAAAAAATAAAAAATTAAACGACACATTTTCAGGGGCCTGTGATCAATACAAGTGTTCATGGTTGAGTTAAGGTGTTTGATTTTCAATAAAAAGGTAAGAGTGACTGGAAAGAAGAAAAACAAAACTGGGCAGTGCTAACTAGTGACTGTAATATTATGTGACAGGTGTAGTTAAGAGTTGTCGTAGTTCCAGATAAGTCAGTTACACTTGCTTGCCTTGCCTAGCTAATGAGAAAAACAGAGCCAACCTCAGTTTATCCATTTTGTGTGTGTG
Organism: Odontamblyopus rebecca; assembly: GCA_030686955.1. Classification (NCBI taxonomy): domain Eukaryota; kingdom Metazoa; phylum Chordata; class Actinopteri; order Gobiiformes; family Gobiidae; genus Odontamblyopus; species Odontamblyopus rebecca. Next base: position 20,409,092 of record CM060672.1, read on the forward strand.
TGTGTGTGTGTGTGTTAAGCTCCACATAAGAAGATTGTACAGTTTTAAGGTGCTGTGTGTTTAAAGGTGCAACTTGTCCAGTGGAGGTCCGTCAAACGCTTTTCTCTATGAAGATGTTATTGCTTTGTCTGGAATGCTTTACAATACGCTATTAAACCTTTCTATCTCTAGTTACAGGTCAGATCTGTGGAGAGGCGATCCCGCTCACGGTCAGAGTGCCTGTTTTTCTAGGTATTTTTGAGCTATAAAACCACCTGTAATTGAATAAATGTAAAGGAAGCTGTTTGTGACGAGGCAGAGCGATGACATACCCACAGAAATAAAAAGCTGACTTTTGCCCTTTTTTAAATGATCCTTTTTTAATGCGAATGAGCGCACTTGAGTCTGTTTGTCATCAAAACTGTTAAGCTTGCTCCAGTCAGCTAATGTACCGCTCTGATAATGCCTAAAGCAACATTTATGCAATTTATGGAAGAAGACAGGTGAGAGGTTCATGCGATTCCTGGTTGTGAAGCAATAAAGTGCACGTTATTTATTTATTATGCGCAAATCAGTCAAATTGTGACACATACGGGGAGAAGACTGGAGTGTTTCTGGGTAATCTCGCGCACAGAAGATGGCGGAAATGAAAGGCAGAGGGGAATAAATACAATGGAAAAGCAATAACCTAACCCGCTAATGGAGCCTGAGAGGACAGCAAAATAAATATAGATATCAAGCGTGTTCTCTCTGACAGTTCAACAAATTAATAACAGACATAGGTGATTTCGCTTCATTTCTATAGCGCGGTTTGTGCCACAGCATGTACACAATGGTAGGCGATAGAGAAGATGATAAAAATAATTAATCATTTGCCTCTCCACAGATCTCCAGGTTCATGTAGGGCTAAACGTCCTATATTACGCCAAATAAACTCTTTTCATAGCTTTAGTTGCGTTAAAATGCCATTACCTCCTCAATATAATGCATTTCTATTGTCGGATTGTTCATCAGTTTCCATGGTGACACAATGCACACGTTGTCAAAAGTTAATTAATTAAGTAATAATTAATTCTTGGTCCAGTTTAGGTGTTTGCTTTTCAGATTTCAACAAAAAAGGTGAGAGTGACTAACAGAAAAACTGTTGGCTAGTGCTGTCCAGCTTGTGACTGTAATTTTATGTGGGAGAGACTTGTTTAAAAACACAAATCATCTCACTTGATGCCGTTCCAACCAAATCAGTTCTCACTGGTCAAATTGTGCTAAAATATAGCTCAGAATAAAGGCTGACTTGAGTAACAGAGAGGGTGACCAGACCAGATGTCCCTATCTACCCAGGATAGTCCCACTTTTGAGCTCTGTGTCCCCTGTCTCAGCAGATTTACCCAAAACCATTGATTTTTTCCAGTTTTATACAAAAAGATCTCCCAGGCGTCCCTATTTTGACCACTTTGATACCCAACAACAGTAAATAGCGGAATATATTGTCATTTGTTTAGCTAAAATACAGAAAATTGAGCTTGAAAATAACCATAAGAAAAATAAAAGATTATGATTGACCCACAAAATATGTTTTGAATGGACACGCTCTTTGCACAGTTTTATTTATACCAACCATCTCCACCAGGCATGTCCAAACTATGGCCCGGGGACCAAATGTGGCCCTCAGACCAATTGTTTTGGACCTCAGGCTTCCAGGTGAATTGGCCCATACTACCACAAGTAGTACTTTTCACTGCATGTTTTTGAAATCTACCTTCATGAAGCAAATTTAGTGAGTCCTTTTGAGGGTCTAAGCATGAACAAAGGTCTGGAGGGTCATTCAAACTGTTAGAATTGCATAAATATTTGAATTACTCACTGTTTTGACCACCAGTCTATGACCCTCGATCGGCCCTCACGCTGTCTGTGTTTTAATATGTGGCCCTTGATGAAAAAACTTTCGACTCCCCTGATCCAGACCAACCATCCCAGTTTCGAATTTTGAAAATCTGGTCACCGTAGCAACAGACCGTCTGTCAGAGCAGTGCCTACAATTAGCTTCACACCCCCATCAGCTGCAAAGTATCAATAAAACTTATCAAAATACAAAAAGTGATGTAAAAAGTTGTTGCAGTTGTTTTGTCTCGTGGGAGAGAACTCCATTGCAAAGTTTTGTTTTTTAGTTTATGTGGTGACAAGTTGGAGTCTCTCTGACACGTTATCCCAGTTTGACCTCAGACTGGAGCAGAGTCTTCTGAATATCTTGTCTGCATGAGCCGTGCTTAATGTGCTCTGTGACATATGCACTCTCATGGCCCACAGCAAGGGTCACACACTGTGGCTTCTTTATAGATTCTGGGAGTTTTTATTTATTTATTTATTTTTTATATGGTCTGTATTGAGTGGAGATAAGTTACACTAAAGGGCCCATATTAAGTTATGTTCTGATCTATGTTATAGTCCTTCCTCCTCATAAACATACCTGGAGTTGTGTTTTGTTTCATTCACACAGGTTTAGCACTCAAACCCTGCATATTTAGGCTGAGTTCTTCTCTCAAACTGAAAGCACAGTGTTCCAATTTATTCCAAGATCATTCTGGAATTCCCAATCTCTACTGAACAAAAGGGTAGCTGTTGACTTGAAAACTACACCACTTGAGGACATCACAAGGTGGAACAGAGCATTTATTTTGAGCTTTAGAGATAAGGGATTACCAAAACATGTGTTAAAACCCTGATGCATACTATCAGATACATGCAGTGCACCACAAAATGAGTAAAAATAAATGAAATGTTCTGTTTTCCAGACTTCCACCCAGCCAGTTCCATTGGTGGATTCCTCATTGCTGCATTATTGTAGGACGTTTTATGTTTGGAATTACAAACTTGTTGGATTTTTTTGTGTTTTATTATGTTTTTGCTTGTTCAGGAAAAAAGAATCTTTGACCATCGTAACCTGATGTATCAAATATGATCCAAATTGAAACTCATATATGGAAAATTATATTTGAAAATGTTTTTGTTTGTTTGTTCAGAGGGACCAATAAAGGCTGGGAATGAATGGAAAGAATTGGAACTCCAGGAAGGAAACTGTATTAGGTTAAATTCATATTTTTCATAGTTTGTTTTTTCGTTTGGATACTTAAAAAACTTGGAATAGAATTATTAAAAGAAAAATCTTGAATCTATATCAGAAAAAACACAATTTGATTTTTTTCCCCCAAATTTTTCAGCTTTAATACAAACTTATCCGTGCATTATTTGCTATTTCACATTGACCTGAGTCTGTTCCATCCTTTTACATGGTCTTACATTGACTCAGGCTTGTATTCTTTCTGATATTGTCCTTATATTTCCCACACAGACTTCCGCTCTGTCAGTTTGACTAGTGCCTCGTGTGCGTGGAGAAGAGAAGAGAGGACCCAGGCGAGTGGAGGAGTGGAGCAGACACTGGAGCAAAGGGAGAAGGAGGCGGAGGAGGAGGAGGACAGTCAGCCTGCTGGGTTAACTCTCTTCATGCACCCCGTGTTCCTCTGCTGTTCTGTGGAGGAGAGCTTTGTCTATCCCAACCCTCTCCCCGGACCCCCGTACCTGCTCCGAGGCATGGCAATGAGCCGGGGCGGGCGAGGCGAAAGAGAAGGAGCTGTGAAAAAAGACAGAACTAAAGAGAAGGAGAGTGGGAAGAGGAGAGAGAGAGGCTGGAAAGAAGAATTGAAAAGAGAGCAGAGGGAGAAGGGACTGTGGATGGCATGTCAGAATACTTCGAAGTATCCTGAGTGAATCTGACTATTTTTAGAGGTGGATCGTGAAAGCTATAGGGTCATTCCACGCCAAATCTTCGAATGCCCCTGCTCGGCCATTTCAGATTTGACTGAAAAAATTCTAGGAGGTTCACATACTTGTCCCAAATTTTAGCTTCCAACTCTTACGGTTTTGTCATTAAATACATTTTGTCAACTACCCCCTGACCTGTTTTGAGTTTTCCCAGGAGCCACGATTTTTTTTTTTAAGGTAGATCCTTCAAATTTTCAAGGGTTAAAATTTGGCAAATGTACTTGTAGAATCTGGACTTTTATACATGTGCTTTTGGTTTATCACAGATTTGTGGGGGCTTAAATTTGCTTGAAACTTAGTGCTCTTCAAATATGAGGGCATCTTTGAAGAAGTGTGGAAAGTGCAATTTCAAAGACAGACGGTTGATATTGAACATACATCTTCCCACACACAAATTTGCCATGTTATATCAAAAATGACAGCACCCACCAACATTAAATATACTGTTATAGAACGACTAGATGTCTGTTTTAACATATCTAAAATGTGTGATGGTGTTCTGCAAAATTAATTTTTGAAAATGTGTGGAACGACCATATACACGACACTGATTTGATGCCATGAGAATATACACGTTTAAGTCATTTGAAGTAGATTTGGTTTAGTAGTACTTGTGGATTTTCTAGACTACAAACAGTAAAAACTGGATGAGTTGTCTGATTTATTAAGCAATTGTGCAGACAGTTACAAAGCTGTTTCTGTCCCTCACAGAGTCATCTCGCCCTAACCTGAAAAATAGTGATACATGCAGAGTTTTTATACTCCAAAAGGAAGCAGATAGTCCTTTAGGCTAAGACCTAATCCTCTTCAGCTGACATACAGTACTGTGTAAAAGTTATAGGCAGGTGTGGAAAAAAGCTGTAAACTAGGAATGCCTTCAAAAATTGAAGTGTTAATCATTTGTTTTCAATCAACAAAATGCAGTGAATGAACAAAAGAGAAATCTCAATCAAATCAATATTTGTGTGAGCTTTGCCTTCAGAAGAGCATCAGTTCTTCTAGGTTTGTTTGCAGACAGTTTCTGAAGGAACTGGGTGGTCGCTGTTCCAAACATGTGGAAGAACTAAGCCCAGATCTTGTGTGGATGGAGCTTCCTCACATTCTTCTGTCTCTTCATGGATCCCAGACACACTCCATGATCTTGAGGTCAGGGCTCTGTGGGGCCAGACCATCACCAACACAACTTCTTCTTCTTTATGCCGAAGATCGTTCTTAATGCCTTTGGATTTTTCTTTTGTTCTCTCACTTTGCATTTTGTAAATTAATAAAAACAAACAATTATTATTTATATTTTTGAAAGCATTCTTTGTTTACAGCATTTTTTCACCCCTGCCTAAAAGTTTTGCACAGTACTGTAGGTAGGTGAGTGAAGTGTTTTGCCTAAGGACACAACCACAGTATGCACTAGCCATGAAGCGGCAGTTTTCAAGTTAACAGCTACTTTTTACCTTTAGATCAGTAGAGATTGGAAATTCCAGCACTGAAATGATCCAAATGATTCTAGTGAAGGCGTATGTAGTTTAAAAATACAGTGGAGCACTAAATATGCGTTAATCTTCTGGTTCATGAAACAAAACACAACTCCAGGTATGTTTTTGGCGAGGAAACAGCATTAGAACAGATCAGAACAGTGTAATATTTGCCCTTTGAGCTTTTGCATTATCATCATGAAGTCCAGCCAGAATACCCCGTTAGTTAAGTTAGCTCGCGCCACAACAGAAACCACTCGCCTCATAAATTTTCTGACATAATTCCTCCTCTGCTGAAGTCAGTCCAGAACGAAACAGATTGCACTGGGAGCACCAAACCAAACAGAGAGGAAAAGCTGTGATAAACACCATGTTAAAGACTGTACAAACCGGAGATGGAATACGAGCGATACTGTAAATGGAAAAACTAGGGCGGCTTCGATAAGACACAGCGCCGTCGCACGCATTCAAATCAGTCCGTTCGTTCTCCATGTTGATGAGTCGACGCTACAGGCTTTAAAATATTACATGCAATGCGTTATCACTGTTTATTTTACCACGCTATTGACAAAGCCATCTCCGCGAAGCCACCAAGGTTACATTTGTTCCGAAAATGCACGCTCTTTTCCCAGGCCTTTATCAGGATTTGTTTGTATATGCGAGGCTATTCCGCTTGTCGGCATGATTTAAACAACGGAGTCTGCATTTGGCATTCGGAAAGGTCACAAGCTGTTGATATAACGATGTGTGTGTGTGTGTGTGTGTGTGCGTCAGGGGGGAGGTATCGGAATCACAGCCCAACAGTTCATCCCCAACGCAGGTGTCAGTCTCAAACAAGCAGCGATTAGTTTTTTTTTCCTTTGCAAAGAAGTGTTTTGTTTGGGTTTTATCGGGGAAATAGTTGCCAGGTGTCAAAAGGTGGAGCGTGGTGGGATCGGAGAAGAGCGTATCTCCAAACGTGGCTGACATAGCGTCTCCCTGATAGATTACACGGGGTTCAGAGTGACAGCAATGTCCGCCAGCGATACATGTGATGATCCCAGCGCTGGAGGACTGTGGATACTGCTCCTGCTGCTGCTGAGTAATGCTGCTGCCAGAGGTGGAAGGTACCAAAGTAAAAGGAGTAAAATACTGTACTTAAAGGGGGAACTTTTCTGGTGGAGAGTTCGTCAAATGATTTTCTCCGTGGAGATGTTATTGCTTTTTCTGGAATGGTTTACAGTATGGCTTCATGGACACTGGACTAGACCAAGTTACAGGTCAGATCTATGGACAGGCAACTCCACTCACAGTCAGAATGTCTGTATGTTTGAGGTACAAAAATACCAGTAAATGAATAAATGTAAGTTAGAGCTGTTTAAACCTCGAAGACCGATGACGTGTACGATTCAGAGGAATATGTTTGATATAACTGTGCATAACTTTCTAACCGTAAAAGATAGAAACTTACTTTTTTCCCTCTGAAAGCGGAGACATAGTGGTTTCCGTACATATCTGCAGCATTGTCCTACATCACACACAAGTGTCCATTAGGAACTTTGTTTTCTGCCAAACACATGTGTTCTAATCCATTTTGATTGGCCAAAAATTTGCCAAAGAGTGAAGTGAGTCAAGATGGTCGACTCCTCTCGAGCGTGTATGTTTATAACAATTGAAAAAGCAGCTGAAACAATTGAAAAAGCTGCTCTAAGTGCAGTTTTTTCTCAAATAAATGGCAAATTACGCATCTTGGTCTGTGTAACTGCGCATCCCTTGCTATTTTTATTTGAAAGGTTTATTTCACTCAAAATGAACAAATACATATGTAATAAACGCCATAGAAATGGAGGAAGTGATGTGGCTCTGGCCCTGGACCTGACCGGAGCTGTTTCCATGACTGGCACCAGTAAAGTTTTTTTTTGTTTGTTTTTAGGGCAATACGGATATTTTTAGTTTACTTACAGACTTGATATTTTGGATTTTTATAGCGAAGATTCTAAATTAAGCATTTTTATGTCCAAAAAGTTGTTTATACATGTTTGCTGTGTGTTTTGTATAAAAGTGTGAATTTTATTTTCTGTTTGTTTTCATCTCTATTTCTGGTCCTATAGCTTTTATTACAGTCACATGACCCAATTACAGCAGCAGATTGTGAAGTAACAGGCTGTACTGAACAAAAGGATGTAGAACACTTCATTATAGGGTAAAAGGGGCAGTTTTAAAAGCAAAATTAAGCAAAAAATCCATGCGAGGAGAAATGTACTAAAATTGCCCTTAGGTCTTCAGGGGTTAATATCATAATGTGGAACATGCCAAGAACAGCAATGATAAAGATAGAAACACGCAGGTGACGGACCACCAACTAAAACCTTCCACAGTGCACCTTTAAGTTCTTTACTTGTACTTTACTTAAGTCGATTTTAAAGTGGACACATTTTATTTTTACTTCACTAAATTTGAGAGCAGGTATCTCTACTTTCTACTTCTCTGCATTTATGTGTTACTAAAATATACAACGAAAAACAGCTATTAAAATCGTGGTTTTAAAGAGACAGTTTGTAAATTTGGACATAGGGCCTCATTTCCTCATGAGCCAAAGTGTTGAAGACGTGTGGAGACACTTTTTTAAATATTCCATCCAGTCCACATCTCCAACACTCTGGCTCACAAGGAAATGAGGCCCTATGTCCAAAATTCTGAATTGTGCCTTTAAGTAGCTTTTTCATGTGATATTTTTACTTGAGTATTTATTTTTTTTGCTCCAGTATCTGCACTTTCACTGAATTACCAGGTACTAAGTGCTTCCTGCACCAATTTCAACTTTGAAACATACATGGAAAACAACAAAAGCCTCTCAGACATGTTTTTGACAACATTATTACATGATAGAAAGCTCCAAAAAGTTGATTTTGCATAATGCCCTCTTAAAATTCATGATGTTGTAGCACATTTGCAAACATAAAACCTTCAGTTTTTGCACTAGACTGCTATTTCATTTTCAGCTCTCTATTTAACAGGATAAACAAAGAATGTTCATTTCACAGCTCACGCATGTTGTTTGTAGAGCTATGAAAGTCTTTTGTAGCAGTAGAAAGTTAGCAAACCCCTTAAATCCACTCGACATCCCCAACACAAACATTATTGTTGTGGTCAGCATTCACACAGCAACAAATCCATTCTGAAGTTTCCTTTAATTGGAGATTTCCGTCACTAATTAACGTGATTCCAGTGTGTGTGATCAGGCTTTGTGGGTCCATTCCACCTGCAGCTTTTGTTCTCATGGGCCCGATCTCACAGAATCGACTCCAAACCCTCGACTTCCTGCTGGCTTCCTCCCAAACTGGATACGTCTTAGTCTGCAAAAAATCTGCTGTCTCCAATGAATATATAAAACCTGTGCTGAAATTCATCTGAGTCCACAAGTTAAGCTCCAAGTATTCCATTATCAGATGCATCTAAAGACAGAAGGTACCTCGGAAAAATGTGATAAAACACTATAAAAAAATCATTGCCAGAATTGAAGAAATGTGAAATATTGCAGTGTTCATTTATATGTTGTTTGAATTCATGAAATGAGGATACACATTTTAATCTTTAAGGTGCACTGTGTGACTTTTCTAAGGAAGTTCTGCCATCTGCTTGTCTCCATGATGATATAATTGCTTTGGGGTGTTCAACAGTATAGTATTAAACAAATATTTCTTCTATTTAGAGGCAGCACGGTGGCTGAGTGGCAACACTCAGGCCTCACAGCAAGAAGGTTGCGATCCCCGGGTCGCCTGGGCCTTTCTGTGTAGAGTTTGCATGTTCTTCCCGTGTCTGGATGGGTTTCCTCCAGCTGCTCCGGTTTCCCTCATCAACCTAAAACATGCCCACACCCCTATGAACTAACATCAAGGACCATGACGTCCACCCTCCTGTGGGCTCACCACCTGCAGAGGGGTTCATATGGGGGGTCAGGTGCTATGAGGATTGGGCAGCAAACTGCCCCCGCGACCCAGCTGGATTAAGCGGGAGAAGATGGATGGATGGATCTTCTATTTATTCAATTACAGGTGTTTTTATTTCTCAAAACTACCGTAAAACATGTATTATTTCGGTAAGCAGATGCACTTCTCCACAGATCTGACCTGTAACTTGGCCTGGTGACCTGCTTGTATCCATGGAGATAGTTCAATTAAATGTCATACGGTAAGATTCTAAAGGTGTGTCACAACTTTTCTGGTGGAGGGTTTGTCCTTCTCTTGTATCCATGGAGATCATATTGTCATAAAAAAAAAAAAACTGCCATTGTGTCCTTAGGCAAGACACTTCACCCACATTGCCTCGAATGAAAGTGACGTGTGCATGGCAGGACTCCCTTAAAAAAGAGATTACTAATCTTAATGGGACTTTCCTCTTCCTAAATAAAGGTTAAATACAAAACAAAAATGATAATAATAAATTGCTTTGCCAGAATGACCGTAAACATGATATTTTAAACAATTTATTCCTTTTTATTTGTGCTGCTGTTGACCTGGACCTGAGCGCAGTGTTTCATTTCTGTGTATTTTTTATACTGAAATGACAAATAAATTCTGATTTTTTCATCACGGGTGTTTCTATTGCTCAAAAATCCCATAATTCCTTCTGTCAATAGGGACGCCTCTCCACAGATCTGAACTGTAATGTCACGTAGTGTCATAACCTGCTTGTCTCCCTGGTGATAGATAGTTTTAATCAGAACTGTGGATCGTACTAGACAAAGTGACATTTCCATGGACGTAAGCAGACGACGGACACTCCACTAGAAATGTTACGCACTGCAGCTTTAACATGTTGCTATGAAATGTCTGTACATAATTGTGTAATCACTCGCCTTGTCTATACATAGTGTGTGTATATATAGTGTGTTCAAGCTTCCAGGGGGTCTGCACATGGAAATGAGTCCAAGGCTATAATCTGGTTTATTTACATGTGTCTAAATGCTCATTTATATGCACCGCTCCCTCTTTTTCTTGAATAAATCAAATAAAATAAATAGAAATGATTGATTTTGCAGGTTTTTACTATTTTGCTGTAAACCACCATCATACTAACAGTTTTTTCTTGGTTAGTTTTAGTCACATTATGTTTGTGTCTTGGTTATTTTGTCTAGACCAGATTTATTCTTAACTTTTCTGGTGGAGGGTAAACCAAATGTTTTTCTTTTGTTTTCTCTATATGTTTCACAGTATAGTATTTAACCTTTCTAACCAGACCAGGTTACAGGTCAGATCTGTGGAGAGACAACCCTAGTCACAGTCAGAATGCCAGTTTTTCTAGGTATTTTTGAGCTATAAAACCATCTGTAATTGAAAAAAAAGTAAGGTAGAGCTGTTTAATGTTATAATGTGAAACAATAGAGTAGAGAAACGACATATTCATAGAAACAAGCAGGTGACGCACCCCCAACGTAAACGTTAAGATGTAGTTTTGCCCCCGTGTAGACCTCACAATTACATTTACATATAAGTCCTGCCACTTTCCTTATACGTTTCCTTCATCTCTATCCTTAAATGAACAAACGGCGCTATCCCAAAAACAATGATCGAGAAGCAGAAGCACTTTTACAAATACACAAATGTGATCTTTTCCTCCACTTATGATGCCAGCGTGCGCCAGTGTATTTCCTACAGCCCATTAGCGGTGGCCTCGGCGTGCCAGGGCTCTCCAGCTGTGACAAGAGATATTGAGTTTGTGTAGAAAATCAGGGAGGTATGTGCAGTCGTAATGAGAATAAGAGACACCCCAGAGAACAGGCCTGCCACAGTGGCCACAGAGCAGCCACAGAGACAGTTTTTATTGTGTTCTGAGGCGGGATCCAAACCGCACCACCTGTTCCTGCACAATCCATATAATAGACTTTGTGTGTGGCTTTTATTTTTTCAATTTTGTCATTTAAGTAAAAGTACAGGTACCAGAGTAAAGTAAGTATCACATGAAAAATCTATGATGTAAAAAGTGCCTGTTTAAAAGAGTAAAAAGTATGAGTTGTGCAGAGTTTGAGATCTAATAAAGCTTCAAATGTAGTGATTTTGATTTTTGCTGAACTTTATTCAACGAAAACAACTGAATTATATATATTTTTCAAAGCTTTTTTATTTGTTTGCAGTATTTTGGTTTCCTCAAACTATGACCGTTATTAAGAAAATAAACCCTGCACCCGAATGAAAATCAGTCCGAGAGCCAAAAAAGAGCCACAACTTTGTACTTTCCACTTGCTAAGTTTCTTTTCAGCTGCTCAGGAGTCATTTTGACCCGCAGGATATCTCATGCACGATTTGAAAACGAAAGTGAGATTTCTGGGAATGCGCACGTGCAGCAAAAACATGGATTTCACATTTATTCATCTAAAAACACTGACATTTCACTAAAATACAGCCCTGCTTTTGTTCACACATGATGTTTTGTAAAGCGCAGATTAGACCCGCGCTCTCCTGCGTCCGACCCGAACCCGCATCCGACACAGCACAACATTTTTCACCCGCTTCATTAAAATTTGCGGTTCACCCGTTTGGTACCCGCAGGTACCTGAACCCGTGCAGGACTCTGTTCAGGAGGTCTCAAAAATGTAGTGGAAAAGCACTCAAATGTAGTGAAGTAAAAAGCATCCAATTAAAATATATTCCTGTTTTAAAAATATCTAAAAGTACAGTACTTAACGGCGTAAAAGTACTAAAATCCCACTACTGGTTGTGCTTATGTAGATCTCTGAAGAATCTCCACAAAATAGTTCATGCTTTCCTATGAGATTTTTTTTGTTATTTGATCAATTTACCAAATATATGCTTTAAAGGATCCATATTACGCTATTTTTGATCTATATTATAATTAGTTTCCTCATCAAAAACATATCCAGAGTGTAGTTTTGTTTCATTCGCACATGTTTAACACACAAACCCTCTGCATGTATATCCACCGTGATGACCAGTTCAGCCGTGTATTTCAGAATTTCTACTAAACTAAAGGTAAACGAAAGCAACACGACCACTACGTAAAACCACAAGGTGCATCTTGAGCTTTTAAGATGTACACAGACTAATAACGCAGGATTACTCAAGCGTGTGAATGAAAAAACACAACTCCAAGGATGATTTTGATGAGAAAATATTAGAACCTCGACCATAAAATAAGCTAATATGGGCCCTTTAAGAGTTTTGAGAGTCTCATTAGTAGCGAACCTCTCTTTCCGCCATTCTTTTAATTACACCGACCCACCCCTAAACACTCCACACTGAATTTTCCACACCGTTGTCTTTTTGCAGGAAGAGCTCCACAGTCAAATCCCTAAAAGATACCCCCGGCTGTCTGTGCCTCTGCAGGGGTTGGGCATTATGCGTGTTTGATTGACAGCTGGGACTGAAGGGGACAAGGCGCACTGAACTATGTGTCTGATGATAAGAAAGTGACAGTTCTCGTTTCAAACTTTTGAGTGGCTACTTCTTCTCTCCAGGTAGGTGTTAGGCGCAAACAAGAATACATTAAGCGGAAACGTGTTGTCAAAATGATCACGTGTGTGTGTTGTTAGGAAATAAAAATAGCTTGAAGACAGTGTGAAATGGAGAGGTAAACTGACATTAAGAGGTGGGAGTGGGGAGGAGGGGATATCGGACCTGGACACTCCCCTCTGGGCACGCTGCCTCCTGGAATGACAATCAGGGGGAAGAAATGGAGAAAGTAGAAACGCGACAATGTGGAAAATATTGTTTGGGACAAGAACATGACAATTGTGAAGTCTACAAGGAAATGGCAGGGCTTTAAGAGACACAAAACAGCCCTATAGTTGCGCCGAGATGGTAACTTTATGTAACTCATTGTATTTGCTTATTAAAGGGACAATATTCACGTCATGTGGTAATACAGGAAGTGCTCCACTGTGTTTTTAAACTCCACACACCTTCACTAGAATCACTGGGATGATTTCAGACCTGGAATTGCTCATCTTTACTGAATTAAAGGCAAAAAGTAACTGTTAACTTGAAAACTACCACACGACATGACATCACAAGGTGGAACAGAGCATTTTGAGCTCAAAAACATCAACCTTTGTGTGTGTCTTTTTTCAATTTTGTTATTTAAGTAAAAGTACAGATACCAAAGTAGAGTAAGTATCACGTGAAAAATCGACGAAGTGAAAAGTATTGAAGCGCCTGTTTAAAAGAGTAAAAAGTAAAAGTTTGGGCAGTGTTTGAGATCTAATAAAGCTTCAAATGTAGTGATTTTGATATAGATTTTTGCTGAACTTTATTCAACAAAAACAACTGAATTATATATATTTTTCTAAGCTGTTTTGGTTTGTTTACAGTATTTCGGTTTCCTCAAACTATGACCGTTATTAAAAAAATAAACCCTGCATGGAAAAACATCACCATGGAGATGTTCTTGCATTGTGTGGAATGATGCTCGGAATAATAATGATAATAATAATCATAATCATAATAATAATAACAAAATAGTTCTAAAACCCGTCTACAAACAAAGAGTGATATCCAGAGCACTTTGCTGTAGCTGTGGGTAAGTTCATGAATGTTATTGTTGATGTTATTTTGCACCATTCGGAAAATGACGTTATTAGTTCAAATAAAAAGTCTTTGTATCGTTCAGAAAAAAAACAATGATGTGTGAGAACCAACAAAACACAGACATCAGATGAACAGAGTAAGTAAACCAACTGAAATGATTTGAATATTTCTTTTTCCATATATACTTTCTTTGTTTCTGCAGGGTGATGTGTTACTGTGGAAGGAGTTCAGTCATGGAACAGTCTCAAAAAAGAAATCAAAGAGTCAAGTACAATGACGGCATTAAAAAACACATAAAATCCAGTGCAACGTGTACGTATGAAAAAGAAAACTAAGCTGTTGTGCATAAAAAGGAAGGTTTCTATTTGCAATTGATCCATAATTGTGACTGGAATGAAATGTACTTAATATTTTAAAGGTTTCACAGCGATTATCAGTGTTAATGCGTCTAGAAAAGGGAAAAGGCGGCAGATAACATAAGACGACTCTTCTTTCTGCTCTTTTTCATTCATTTCTTGTATGCTTGATATTGTGATACTGCCCATGTCATTTTATATACTTTATGAATGAAATAAACAAATAAACTAAAATAAATAAATGTTTACTGTGATTCTGTTCTGGTCCATTACTGTATTAGAGAGTAGTTTAAGTATATTTAAACATGTACAGCACAGAGTAGATCATTATAATCATGTGTTATTCCTGTGTCCAGAGCGTCTTCACTGGAATAAATCCTCACACTGTCCAGCTCCAAACTGTGTGTGTGTGTTTGATTCTGTTTAAGACAATACAGAAATATGGGACAATAAAGGCTGTTTTTGTATTCTTTTACTTTTACACTCTTTACGGACATTTGACGCCGCAAGTTAAAACAATTGTCAGAATTATAACATGCATAAAAAGGCAAATTTTCATGCTAAGGAAACATAAGATAAATATGCGCATTCAGCATCATCGTTCATGTTCTGAGACAACTGTGTAGAGGGGATCGAAATAAGTCTCAGAGCCTAAACATAATTTTATTGCATGCAACCGCTTTCGAGATTTTTTTTTGTAACGCAAATCCAGCAACCTTTTTTGTTCAGTGTGTGTGAACGAAACAAAACACAACTCCAGGTCTGTTTTTGATCAGGAAACATTATAACATAGATCAGAAAATATCATATGGTTCAAAAATACGTGTTCTATTTCTCCCTTATACTCCAGTACCTACACCTCTTTTGATTTACTGCCAGACAAGTTGTACCCTATAAATAATTGAGCACTGGAGTTTAGGTTATGTCAAAACTCATATTGTCACCAATTATCAATGGCTCTGTGGCTGCTGTGCCCTCCTGGTCTGTTCTAGATTGATACACTTGTCAAATGTTTTCCGCCAACATTCGTCACCCTAACCTCCTTTTCTCCCTCTGATTAATCTCCATCTTTGGGAGTGCGCTGGGCTAGTTTGGCAAAGTTATTTTTTACCTGAATATACTGGAGCTTGATACCTCCATGCTTGTCACTCAGAAACCCAGATAGGTGTTGTGGCGTGAGACATATTGAAACGCTAGAATTCGCCATTAAGGCTGTCTGCGCGGTTGCCGGGGGAGACGCTATACTTCCTCGGGTGGGTGGGACCAATGGGAGAACAGGTAGCCGTGGTGACAGATGATGCTCATTCACATAGGTAGCCGTGCATAGTGCCACTGTCACAATACGGCAAATGTTGACTTATAAGAAGCAGGTTTTCGACAGAGAACCCAAATGAATCTTTTCTATACCCGGCGCCCTTTGCCATTTGTTTATGTCTAACACAGCTCCGGCAGTGCCAAGGAGGTGAACTAGAATTTATTCACTTTTTGCCCCATTCTGACTTTAATGTTGGCATTTGAAAAAGTGCTTCTTTTCCCTCTATGTGTGTCTACTTTCTACAGCTTTGTCATGCAGTAGACAGAGCACAGACCTCCTCCAAGGCATTAGTCTCCCTCACAAACTTACTTCCCACATTCCAACTTGATTTACTTTCATTTATGTATTTATTTTGAGCAGATTAATGAGCATAATGAGTAAATGTACATATATTCACTACTTAAGCCCTATTCGAACTGGATAAGTACAACCCGGGGAAGTCTGGTAATTCACAAATTACCGCCCCACCTCCGTTACTTGGAGCACATTCACATGAGATAAGCAAAGTCCGTAAATTACTTTATTTTACTGACAGTGACAGATTGAAAGAGAAAAGAATGCAGAAAGAAAAGAAAGTGATAGAATAGGCACAATTACGACAACAAACACTGAGATGCAGATGCGCACGGGACTAATATTATCACCGGTCGAATGTGTTTGGCGAAATATAGTAGGTCATTTGTGACGGATTTGACTTTACAAATAACAGACATGGGACGTTCACACGGGATTAAGATCTCAGGCAAAATGACAAATGACCAAAGGGCCACAGGTAATAATAATCCAGTGTGACTGGAGCTTTTATGTACATTTCACTATTTGTTCTTATTTAAAGGTCCTTTATTATGCAAAATTGACTTGTGACCTTTAAGACTTGCTTCTTTTACAATCCTTTATTATTGGTCTGTCTACATCTCCAAAGCTCAAAATGCTCAGTCCACCTTGTGATGTCATGAAGCTGTAGTTTTCAAATTAAAGCTGTCATTTACCTTTAGTTCAGTAGAGATGGGCAATTCCAAAGCCTAAAATCATCCAAATAAGAGTAAATAAGGATTTAGTAATAAAAGTAAATAATATAATAAAAATATAGATTGTTATCAGACTCAAAAGGCAAATTTATCTAAATTCAAACATAAATTATGTAACATTTTGAAGGTGCACTGTGTAACTTTTCTGGTTGAGGTCCCAAAACCTGCTCAAGTTTATGTAGATAAGAGGTGGGCAGTTATTTTCACCATGAGGCCACATGAAAAACAGAAAATATTGTGGAGGCCAAAATGCTTAACTCAGTTCTGCATAATATTAATTGTATTTCTTTATATATATATATATATATATAAAATCAGCGAATAATTGACAAGCTGGAAAGACTGTTAAGCAATGAAAAAGTGGCGTTGCCTTTAAAAACAAACACCTCTAAAATAAAAGCAATGCATGAGGTAAAATGATAAAATATGTTCATTTTGTAATTCCAAATTAGCTTAAACAGTCCGGTTAATGTGGCCTGGGAGCTGTATCATGCCCAGTTGTGATGTAGATGTTATTTTTTCTCAGAACGTTCTACAGTATGTCATTTAATTTAAGTTCATGGAGAGAAGCAGGCCACATCACCAAGCCAAGGTACAGGTGAGACCTGTGGAAAAAGGGCCCCTTCATGTTATTATTAATGTATGTTTTTGCTGTAGTTTTCAGCAAAAAAAAGAAGAAAAAAAAGGTAAATTTGCTGGTTGTGTCAGTTAGCAATCTATGTTTTTAACAGTATTGTCTAATGTCTTTGTTTTATCATTTACCAATACCAGGCAGGTTAACTAGGGGATCTTTCAAAAAAGTATTTTCCGGAAATGTGTGTAGAAAGAAAGTCATTTTCAAAGTACATTTCCCAAGAACATTAACAAAAACACAAAATAAATATTTTATGTTTAGACTGTACAATTTCGATTCCCCCAGCCGACATTTGTGGCCATCAATTGTCAAAGGCTGCAAACTTTATTTGACACAAAGAAAAAGTGGAGCTGTCAAACACAAATAAATTGAAGAATAAAGTGAAAGACTAAAGCTTTTCTGCAGCGCGCCGACTCCGTTCTGCCTTTCAACATGACACGTGGAGCTGGATGGCACACCTCTGCTTCTGAAAGCTGGTAATTTGCATGGGCGAGATGACAGCGGGAATGTCTACAAGTGCTCATTAGAGGAAGGTGAATATTGGGCTGAGACATCGGAGAGACCTGCACGTTGTAATTTGACACTTCGCACAGTGGCTTTTACATATGGTTTAGCAATGCATGGAACTACTATAAATCATGTTAAACAGCATGGAAATGTAAAGTCAGTTAAGGTCTGGTTTTAAACTTGTTTGGTTTAAATTAAGTTATAGTTTAGTTCAGTACTTAGTGTTGAGGTACTTTAGATGACATCCAAGTTATTTCAGTTTGTGCTGGATGACAGTAGCTCGGTTGGTAGAACGTTTGATCCAATGGTTGGAGGTCCAAATCCCGCTTTTAACATCATTGCATTAAGCGTCATTGCTTGGACAGTCAGATATCCTAACCTTCAGATTGGCAGTGTGATTCCAGCTCCCACAGACAAATGC
The DNA here is from genome assembly GCA_030686955.1 of Odontamblyopus rebecca. NCBI lineage: Eukaryota > Metazoa > Chordata > Actinopteri > Gobiiformes > Gobiidae > Odontamblyopus > Odontamblyopus rebecca. The sequence goes on from CM060672.1 coordinate 20,427,139, forward strand.
TGCCTTTGTGTCCTTAAGCAAACCTAGTGTCTGCGTCCACTGGTTTGAGTGCCTTAAGGTGAAAAAGAGCTATATAAAATTTTACCATTTATGATAAGTTTAGGTCACGTATTTAGGCTAGACTCCTGAAGGTGATTCTGGATTCAAATCTAGAGATGTTTTTTCAGGCACTGTTTATATCCATGAGAATGCTCCACTAAAAGACATTAAACTCATCTATCTCCATGGAAACAAGCAGATGACAACACCAGGCCAAGTTTCGAGTAACATATGGAGAAGCAAGATAGACCATTTTAAAGCCATATTGTGGATATATATCAGGCAATGAACTAAAATCTCCATGGAGACAAGCAGGTAGCGGGCCCGTCACCAGAAATGCTACGCAATGCACCCATGCCTCATTTAAAGGTGCACTACGCAACTTTTCTGGTGCTGGTTCCTCTACATGCTGGTTTCCATGGAGACGTTATTGCTTTGCCTTCTTTCCGTGGTCTGACATTAAACATACGCATCCAGGATTTATTAATTACGGGTGTTCCCATTGCTCAAAAATCCCATAATTCCTTCTGTGAATAGGGGCGACTCTCCACAGATCTGAGTTGTAATGTACAGTCGTGTTGTCGTCTGCTTGTCTCCCTCGTGATAGGTCGGTTTAATCTGTACTGTGGAACATTCTAAACAAAGTAATAACATTTCCACTGAGACAAGCAGAAATGTTACTCAGTGCGCATTAAAAATAAGTAAAGGAAATAAAGGTTTTAAAAGATAACTGTTAAACGTTATCCTTCTGAAGCACAAACCATTTACCCCTGCATATTTGGAGCATTTCGGACTCGAAGTGCTTAAATAAAATGAGGGTCCAATTGGAAAACCTCATTACCATTTAAACTCAATACAATTTGCACGCCTTTTACAACCAAATTACACTGAAATGTAAACCAGAGTTTGTATAAAGTTTAAGAACAAAGGGCTAATGCGACCGCCTTGCTTGACTTTGACTCGAGCATATCTCCCCATCTTATCTGCTGTCGGCTGCTTAAAGTTCAGCCCGGTGGATTTGAATCAACAGACGAACTTGAGGGGCCAAAGAGGATTAGGCCATTGTTGCTCCTGCCACACTCGGATGGAATATACAAGAAGACCAGACCTCCCCACCAACATGGAACACGCAGCCCATACCAAATGAAACGCCCAACTAAAGGAGGCTTGCATAACTCTTCAGAAACCAACAGCGTTTCTCAGTATTGCTCAGTTGGCCACACGGAGAAACAGAGGTGTAAGATTTATGGTTTTAGCAAATTGAGTTGTTAAAGGTGCATGTGTGCATTCATTGTGTTTGAGTGACGATTTATTATTAGTCCTTCTACATCTCCAAAGCTGAAAATGTGCTGTTCCACCTTGTGATGTCAGAATTTTCAAGTTGACAACTGCCTTTGACGTTTTGTTCAGCACAGATTTGCAATTCTAGGGCTGAGCATAATCAAATGTTCTAGTGAAGGTTTACAGAGTTTAAAAACGCAGTGAAGCACTTACTGTATTACCACATGACATCACAAGGTGGGAGTTTTTTCTGTTTGAGAAAAGAAGCTGGTGGAAAGACTATCACCTGCTTGTCTCCATGGAAATTATTTAATGGAGTCACTTCTATTAACAAAAGGAATGACTTATTTTTGAGCAAAAGAAACAGCCGTAATGAATAAATGCTAGATGGATATGGTTAACGTCAAACCATGGAATATTTCTGGGTAAGCAAAAATATCTGTATGGACACAAGCAGACAGGTCCTCCACCAGAGAAGTTACACAGTACACCTTTTGTCATTAAGTGCCACGTCTGCCAGTTTTTTAACTAATGCTAAAAGTTGACTGGAGATCGTTGACTTGCAGACAGAGAGTAACTATGGGCTTACAGCCAAAGTACGTAACTTTGGCTCTAATTTGTTTGAACCTCTATTTAAGTTAACAGCAACTTTTGTTCAAAGTTAAAATGTGAATTTTGAGAACCAGAAAATAACAAGAAACAAAGGATACAGTCTGTGTCTATATAGAGCTCTATTAGTGGTATGTGCGTCCATTGTAAATGAGCTCCTCTTACATGCATAATGTGAGGACTTTCTGAGATAAACTCATAATTTGACAGGACTTCTTTAAAACGTGTTTGAAAGTGTGTTAAATGGTGCCACATTAGCCGTGCACAGACTCCTAATCCATTCATTATATGGATATGGGGTAAATTAGCATAAGTGTCAGAATAGCTGGTGAAAGTGACACAAACGTACACATTGGCTGAGCTGAAATGCTTAGCATGCAGGGCTGTGTGTGTCCACGGCGAAGCAGTGACAGGCGCTCCCTGGCTAACAAGCCAACAGTGAAAGTGCAGATGTGGCGTGAGGCCTCCCCAGTGCTCCGCCATTATCCCGCTCCCGGCAGGGTTGAGGGGAGATCATCATTTTCACATAACAAACCGTAGATTATTATTTTGCAGACAGTTTCCTCAAGTGGAAAATTAGCTTCCGCCAACCCGGCCGTCTTTCCGCCCCCATTCACCAGCAACAATTTACCATGCACAGAAAAAGTGCGTAAATGAAACTAATCGCAGGAAAAGCGATTCCTACCTTCTGTTGGCAGAAGCCATCAGCCAGCGCGGTGCTGGGGAGCGTGTAACTGTGCTCCAGAGAGAGGGGGAGCCACAAAGCACGCCTGCAAATTGATGTTTGTGCTCCAATTTATCAGTATTTCCAACCATTTCCTTTTGATGCACAAATAATTGCATTCATTACACGAATATCTGTGCATGTCTTTTGTTGTGCTGGGCTTTAGCAGCTGGTGTTGCATATCATTATTTGTATAATCTGCTGTTATGCACAAACTGGGGTTCTTTAGAGTATGGCCGCTTGCATTTCAATGTAAATACACATAGGACTGTCAAAATATACCATCAAATTAATGCAGAGTTAGCCAAGTTATGTGCTTGTCATTCTGTGCAATGGAAATTGACATGCACAATTAACCTTGAGCTCCCTTTGAGATGACTGGTGTGTGAGTGATCGATTGATTAGCCTGGGTGTTCATTAGTCAACCCTGTGCTTTTGTCGGATGATGGATGGGGCGGGACATGTCAGAGGAGTACAGACCCCAGTGGTACTTGTTCAATAATGTATAAAACTCTTACATATTTTTTGCCAAATCTTCAGGTTGCGTGTCCGTTTTGTTGCCCTACAGCTCATTCTCTTGTCAGGCCTAAGGCGAACTTCTCCCAGGACCATAGAACGTCATCCATCAGCATGTCAGACAAATGCGGTGTCTTAACTGAACTGACTTCTCACATAAAACTACATTTGGATGCAATGGACAAAATGTTCTTATTTATGGAAGTGTGGTCTTGCCTTCAGCAGTGGCCAATACTAGTTATTTTGCATACTCCATGGTCAGGGTCACCACCAAGCCTATAACGCTGTCTCTTTGTTGGAAGAATGAAGTCATGAAGGTCAAGATGACAGGATATTGTGTTCATAGTAAAAAGTTTATGTTGACAAAAGTTATTCAGCTTCATGCACAAAAGCTTCCACTGAGTCCAAAAAGAAAAAAAAAGTTAGCACGGACATTAAATGAGCTATATCTTATTTTTTCAGGTATAAAAGTCTAGTCTGGTTTACCCCAGAACAGATATATTGCTAAAGAATCACAATGAGACCTCTGTGTGCTGTCTGCATCTAATTACAGAATCATAAAGGCTGCTAGAAAGCATTTAGAAAGTGGGGAATGTGTTTAGACCAGTACGAACAGATTCAAACAAACTCTTTTTCTCATCAGGTATAGTGACTTGAAACACATAAAAAGAAACAGCCCCTCACAAAGTCTGTAATGTGAATTTTTCATTAAGGCCGCCACACACTACAGGATTTTTCAGTCTTAAACAACTTTTAAACGTGCGACAAAGCGCATGCCACAGACACAAGGAGAACCTTATGGGACTAAAAATCTCTGATCTGTCTGCGGACCACAGGATATAAAGCTGTGAGCTCGATCGTGTCTGCTGTTTCCTGTCTACAGTAAAACGAGTTCTGCATTTCTAGTTTAGACAAGTCACAAAGGAGTTATTATCATTTGTGACATGTGGTGCAAAACTTCAGATACAGGATTTTTAAAAGCATTAAAGATTAGCGATAAAGTCCACATGAAGAAGAGTCAGTATCGCTATCGCTAAACAAACACATGAGGAAACACTGTCTTTTTACTTTCACCGCAAACTGGATTAATAATGCAGTTTTGTGGACTGGATGTGATTATTTACGGAGAACAATTTCTATGGATAATGTGGGTGAGATGCTGCACTTTAAATGTGCCACTTTACATTAGGTGAGTAGTTAAGTCTTTAATTTCACTATATCCCGAGTTTGTATGTTGCGTCTGTGTCCGTCACTCCTCTGCCTCTGACGTTTTGTTTTATTTTCTGTTATCGTAGCGTTGCTGATATTTGGTGGTTACGATCCGACACCAACTCCACACACACGAGGAGCAGCAGTTTCAAAATCACACACGAAGACAAAAAGTCGGGTCACGCCTCCCTGAACTCGGGAAGAAGAAATCGCAGCCAAAATCGGGCAAATTCTCCTGTAGTGTGTGGCAACCTATAGATCACATTAAATGCGAGCCCACAGATTTGTACATAGGGCCCAGAATTTGATGTACAACACTGATTCCTGTAAACTGCAGCACTGATGAACAAAAAATTCTTAATCATAGAAACAGCTCGATTCACTTTCAGTTCAAAATGACAGAATTGACATACTGTATCTCCATCACCTTAGCAAAGAGTAGATTTTCAATTCGTTTTTGGTGGTCCGAGACTGCGTACAAGTACAGAGAAGTAGGTGGGGATAGGGGGTTAGTGAAAACATGCATGATTTAAGTGAAATATAACTTTGAATAAGCTAATGCTAAGAGAACACATTACAACATGGTTAAAAGGTCATAGAAGTCAGTTTTACACAATATGTCTTACTTAAAAATGTCATTAGAAAGGGTTGGGTGGACACTGACAGGAAGAATATAAGACACTCCTGAATGGTTTAATACCTCATTTGAACTTCATTAAATACAACACCAGGCTTCACTCAATATCCCTGCTATGATTTTCCTTTTATTGCTCCCAATCAGTATATGATTTCTTGACCTCTGGATAATGCGTTGGTGCGTTTTGTGTACCTCGCCGCAAATTCAATTGTACATGGTGATTGCTTTCATTGATCCCAGCACCCCCCCATGTCCCACAAGCCTAACATGTACCTGATTCCCCTTCACACACCTCACTGCTCTCTAATAATGTCACCCTGTTTTACCCATAATCCACTGGGCCAACTGGGATTAGACTCATTTCAGAAGTCTGTGTCGGTGGGGCGAGCATATCATTATAGTCTCCGGACAAGTCGCCTACTAATTAATTGAATCATAGTCGAATGAGTATATTGCGCCGAAGGGTAGAGTTGTAAGCTTGTGAAAAATGGAGAAATAATACAAATATAGATGATGGAGGAAGTGGCGGGGGAGGGGGAAACCTGATGGGGTAGTGGCTTAAGGCAATAGCTCTTTAGTGCATGTAATTAGACAGGGCGTGTTGGGGGTCTCGGGTTTTCATTTAATATATTGCTGATACATCCAGAGAGGCAAAGGAGGTTCTTACATAAAAGCTATGAAGGCGGTGGCGAGCTAAATTAAGATTTATTTTAGCGCGTAGATGGAATAGGATTCAAAGGCATCTCTGCGGGGCCGGTATGTACATAAGTCGAAAGCGTAATCATGATGGACAGTGGCGGGTGGCGGGAAGTGTCATGGCGAGGCTTTTACATTAGAACAAGGTGCTTTGGGGGTCGGTGGCGGCGGGGTATGGCTGTTGGGAGGTCTCGGTCGCAAGGGTGGGTGGTTTGATAAATGATTGGTTTGTCTTGGTAAGATTATTTCATTCTTCTTGCAAATTGGATAGCATGTAGATATTAGGATGGATGTTCCAGGGGCTTCAAGCAGAACAATGATGCCAAATGATATATGTTTGGAAGGAGCAATGAAATGGAATATGTGGATTAGAACACGACGAGAATGGGGTCAAATAAACAATATGTTTGTGCAAGACGTGTTTGAATAAGGTAAGGTTTAGTTGACATAACTGAAAGATTCTAAAATGTTTTATTGTGATAAGGCAGGTGAAGGGTTGTTCACCTTAAAAGGTCCAAATCGCTATTTTCTAATCTATGTTATAATGTTTTCTCATCAAAAATTTAAGTTTAATTTTGTTTAATTCACACATGTTTAACACACAAACCCTGCATATTTAGGTTTGAGTACTTTTCTCAATCAGAAAACATGGAAAACTCCATACACCTTCACTAGACTCATTTGGATAATTTCAGCTCTGGAATTGTCCATCTCTACTAAATAAAATGTAAAAGGCAGTGGTTAACTTGAAAACTAACACTAAATTACATCACAACGTAGAACTGAGCATTTTAAACTTTGGAAATGTTGACAGACTATTAACAAAGGATTATTCAAACATGAATGAAATAGGGCTGTCAATGTTAATGCGTTAATGCATGCGATTAATCACCAAAAAAAAAAAAAAAACGCACAAAAAATGTTTTTTTTTAATGCAGATCAATCACACAATTTATTTTGAACACACATGCTCCTCTATTGAAAGTGTGGATGGTGACCTGAAAGGCGACCCAGGTTATTAGGTCAGTGATCAGGTCTATACATACCCGACTTTGGATAAAACTAAGGTTGTTTGCAGATATTGCAGCGATGAACTCTCTTTAAACAGAAGCACAACAAGTTTAAAATACCATCTTAAAGCAAAACACGCGTTTGATTCAGCGGCAGCAAGGATGATACTTGTGCACCAACAACAAGCCGCACACGACAAACAATGCTGGTGGAGTGCACTCACGGCAATGTTGTCAATGAAACTATGATAGAAAAATGTCAATAATATCACTTTTTGATAATAAATGCACAATATGTTGGTCTTTTTTGAAGAATAATTAATGTGATTAAAAAAATTAATCGTTTGACAGCACTAGAATGAAACAAAACACAACTCCAGGTATGTTTTTGATTAGGTAACAACATTATAACATGACTTAACGCTAACAAGAGTCAGTGCTGCAGAATATAGAACTTTTTTAAACACAGTTTCACCAGCCACTTCATTGGAATGTGTCACACCATTACAAGCCTAATGTGCTGTTTGAACATATACTCCCAATACAAGCATTAACAGTACAGTTATAAATGTAAGATTCTGTTGCAACGGTTGCTGGCATAAAAGAATAGTGCAAATACACTTCTCCATTATAGACCCACACTATTTACATGATTTTCTATCTGTATTATAAAGTTTCCTCATCAAAACATATCTCTGCTAAACAAATGGTAGAATGTAGCTATTAACATGAAATCTACAAGGTTTGAGCTTTGGAAATGTAGACAGACTAATGATAATGCGATACTCAAATGTGCGAATGAAACAAACACAACTCCAGGTATGTTTTTGATGACATAACAACATGGTTTAAAGGTTCTAAAATGGTTTAAAGCTCACAAGAGTCCATTTTGTGTAATATATGTCCTTTAAACCGGACCAAGACATGTGCACAGACCCCAGTACAATGGCGTTCCTGCAGTGTTCCCAGTTGGTATTCTGCCCATGCACCAGAACAGAGAAAGGGAGTGTCTTCTTTTCCATACACTCTCCAGCTCGTCGTCACTGTGCCAGATGATAGATGGAAATCTCAAGACTGCTGTAAAATTGAACATTGCGTTCAACAGACCATTCATAACACCTCTCTCTCTCACGTGCCGCGATCTTCCGCATCGTACGCCATATTCAGGCTTTAATAGAATAGTTGAAAATGTTGACAATAGTGAAGAGGAAAAGGGTTAACTTGGTGCAAGGCTTCTGGAAAAAAATATGAAGTTTGAATCTAAAGAGAGCCTCAATACCACGCAGTAAAAGTGAAGGCATGTTGTAGATGAGCAGATATACAAGGTTTGACTGAGTTGCAGCAAAATGTAAATAAATAAAATAGCTAAATAGCCTTGTTAGCTGGATATGTGTTTGTCTGTTAAAAGCAATATACTGTATGTTTTTAGGGTTGCCAAAAGTATTGAAAATCAAATACGAATCGATGCCAAAACTAGTATCAAAACTAGATACGCACTTGAGCTGATATCGGTACTAAAAAGGTCACATGAACAAGGCAGAAATGAACCTTTTCCAGAATATCTTTAGAATAATCTTGAGCTGTAGACCACATAGAACTGGACGACTGAGGGATTAAAGAGATGTAAGGCCACATTGTAATATAAAAGAAAGTATTATTATTTAATGTTGAAAATCACATTCTGTTGTCTAAATAAAAAAAGTGTTTAATTATTTTTGTGGTATCATATGTATATCTGTCTCACTTATGGTCTAGCTAGTCTCAAAGATAAATGTCATAAAGCAATGCGGCCGCTAAAATAGTACTCAGTTTGTTTACACTCGCACCACCCCTAGGCTATATGTAATAGAAATTACAGTGTTTTTGTGTTTGCTACCAAGTTCCCAAGCAACTGTTCTTAAAGTCTTTTGATCTAGAACAAGGTTTTTCAAACTGGGTGAATGTGAGTCTCCCCTTAGAGTAGGTAAAGACAGCCGAGCCTCCCCCCTTCCCCAAAATCCCATCCGCCTGCCCTCCCCCACACAGTCCTTTGAAGTAAATGCATCTTTTGTGTTCCTGCAATGATGAGTTTCAATAACAACTGATAACATATATTTTTAACATTGTATTTTCTTCCATTGGCACTTTACAGAAAACTGCGAAGAAAGTGGGTCGATTTTTAACCTGTTTTTTTCAAGTTCCTAAGTGGAGTTACATTATTTTCCTGCTTTTACCAGCCTCTGCACATTTACCAAACGCACGCCGTGACAAATACAGATGCATTTGTGTACTTGTATTAGGCAAACTTCAACCCTAAGCCCCCATAAGAAACTATATACTCTGCATTTGATCCATCCTTCGGTGCCACTGGGGTAACCTGTCAGGGGTAGTGGCCCCGGAGCCCCATTTCCAAATCTTGAGCCAGGCTTCATCTGGAATACACTAGTTGGAAGATTTGGAAGGTTTTACTTGTATAGAGAGACTGTGGAGCTCTTTTTCTCCTCCAGCTCCACATTCATAACCATACTCCATACAACTGCACAACAACTCACCTTTATGTAACAGATAACCCTATGTCCTGTCATCATAGTTTCATCTTTGCACATATTCTCCCTTTTCGCCTCTTATATATAGCTGAGATATACAGTATGTTGCTACTCATTTTGAATTTTGTATTATTACCATTTATATTATTGTTTTTTGGTATTATGTGTGAGTTACTGTGTCCAAATAATTCCCCTTGTGGAAGTTTGTCTAAGTCTAAGTTAATCATTCACCTTAACACGCAGAAGTCAACTATTTTGGGGTCTGCTGGATGCTGTGACTCTGCAAATCTCCTAAAAGCTGCTTTGTGAGCTTGGGTGTGATTGACCTGGCATGAAGTCTTGGCGCACATTTCATTTAGACAAGGTAGCTCTGGTTTTATGTGATTTATAAATATGATGCATTCAGTCATAATTGCTGTGTTGCTTTCAGTGTTATTTGGACACCAAGAGGTTAGAACTAAAACCATAGGTAAGCAAATGCTACATACCCTGATGCCAGATATATATAGTATGTATTTAAAGAAGTGAAATTCAAGAACTACGGCATTAAATGAGCTTTAAAGGGAATTCACAGTTTAATAACAACAAACAATGTTTCATGTCATTATTGCATAAACACAGCAGCTACTATATCATAAACAACTAAATATAATGTCTTGGAAGATGCTTTTTATGCAGTATGTGTAACAACAAATGAATAACTGTGAGTAAAATAAACCTTTGGACTATCAAGATTCCTATGGCGTTATTCTTTCCCTTCCCACAAAAGCGATGGTATGTTAGCAGTGTAGCTGCAGATGCCCTATGGGTGAAGATCTCATGCACTAAGGAGAGGTCATCTAAAATCTCCATAGCTTTTTTGGAGTTGCTGTACTTGTGGCTACCTGACTCACACACTGATCAGTTTTTCACAGCTTTTTTTCACAGTTCAGGTCTTCGTGGTTCCTGCAGAAAACTGGTTAGTCAAGGTGGTGACAGTGGGGTTGAATGAAAGAGAATATATGGGCAAGCAGTTGGTAAGACACTCAAGTTTAGATTAATAATTATAATTAACTATCTTACCCTCACGTGTCTGTCCCATGACAACAACATGTATGCTATCCAGCTAATTAGCTTCTCTCCTGATAAAAAACAAACAAAACAACAACATTATGTTGGCCATGTAGCACAGCAGATGATAGATGGCACAGTAACATATTTAACCAACAGATGTTGCAATGCAGCCTCACTGTCTATGCATTCAGGGATGCAGTGTTTTTTTTTTTGTTTTTGTTTTTTTCGAAGGGCCATAGTCAGGGCAGGGGGCAATTGTCAAGGCAGCCGCCCTAATTATAAAACACTGTGGGAAACACTTGTTTTAAACATCATATCATAGGATTTTAACACACTAAGAAGTGCAGGACATGCAGTTCAAAGGACACAAATAAGGAACTGTTGAATTGTGTGAAATGAACGGTTTGTTTTTCCATATCCGTGGAGACAGTGCAAGAGACTAGCTAAGGAGCTAGTCAGGGACATTTGAGATGATACAGGCTTTTTACATCATATGTGACAGCAACTGTGGCAGAAGACCATCCAGAGGCAAAACTCTGAGACCTTCCAGAGGAAACACTTTGAGGGATTGGCCCAATTCATCACTAGCCAAACACCAGATTGGAGTAAGAAGGAGGCCTTTCCTGTTGTGTTCACCTGGGTCCCCCTGGACACTGCTGTGATGCCACAGGATACAGAGAAGGGACATTTTTGTCTCTTCCTCTCCTCAAACTACCCTGACACAGAGCTGCTGACCCTACTTGACCAGTCCTCTGTTAAAATGAGACACAAAGGCAACTCAGAAGCGCAATGTAAATGCTGCTGCAGCAAAACTTGAATTTCCCTCGGGATCAGTAAAGTATCTCTCTCTTGATCTTCATTATTGGTCACCCTAAAACCCATCTTTGAATCCTGAATGACAAATTTGAAGGACTTATCCAAACATGCACATATGCCCCCATTTAACTTTTACCGTAGCAGTGCTTAAACTAAGTCTTCACACATTTTCATTAAGATGAGCAATTATGTCTCTGCACTTATCAATCTCTTCTGGTGTCCCTCTCTTTCCTTTATCTCTGGATGGGTGCTGTCTCCCATTCAAAGCGCACACAGCTCTTGGCCAGGGACTTGATCTGCCTTGCGTGCTACAAAGGCGACCTTGAGGGTTTGATTGAGGTGTTCAAAAACCATCTGGAAAAAAAAGAAGAAGGGTTGATGGATACAGGAGAGTGAGAATAGTTCACATTCTGTACCAGGCCCACTGCTCTGTTGACCTGGGGATAGGGTTGCAAATGAAGCACTTGTGTAACTTTAGACAGCGATGAAGACAGGAGGAGAACAAGGAGGTGTTGAGGACAAGGAATCTCAAAATAAAACTTGCTCGGTGGTGAAACTTGGAGAAAATAATCGAATCATGTTCAAAGCAGAGCAGAGAAGAATGGATACACAGCAGAAAGGGATAGCTAGGTAGGTAAACAAAAAGTCTAATTTAAAGAGTTTTTTTTGTTTTTATCTTATTTGAAGTACATTTTTTGTTTCAAGTAAATAAAGACAACTGTTCTGTATTCAAGTGATTTCAATTTATTCTATGTACCTTAAATTACCTCAATTGTAAAGTGCGTACGAGAGGTTTTTATGATTCTCAAATTTCTACTTAATCTGGTTTGATTATATCTGTTGTAAATATAAATTATAGTTTTACATCAATGAAGGAGCAATTTGTGAAGTTGAAAATTATGTTGAAAATTAGAGAAAGTAGAGCGCTCTGTTTTAGAGAGTTCTATACTGATGACATCACACTGGGAGAATTCTAATGTTAGGCAAAATTTACACAAGATCACATCTTTTTCAATATGTTAAAGATTGTTTCAACAAAATAAAGAGATTTTCTTAAATTTGTATTTGCCAAATAGTAAATTCTGTGTCCATTAGAGAAGTTTTTGACCTGTGCCTCACATGGTTTCTAGGTAACCGTCTCAAGTATGAATCATTGGAAAATTTGAAAAAAACAAATAATAATAATAATAAAAAAAAAAAGCCAAATTGGGAAAAAAAAAAGAGTTCAACCTGTCATATGCACCTAATGTTATGGTACCATTTATTGTCCCCGCCATAGACTGTATATGTAAGTGGACATAGATAATGCATAAGCCACCGTGTTCTAAATAGGCTCTTCCTGACCTACATTGGAATACTGTCACCCCTCTGCTGCAGAAACTGCTGCTGTGAGCCTTGTTATTTTGGTCCTAAAATGTTCATTCATTAAACGGCTCTACGTGATCCTGGTGTATTTTATTCAATTTTGTCCATTAAAAAAATCCTACTCATAATATAGAGCCCAGCTCTAAATTCCCTTCTGTAACCGTTATCATTTCAAGCTTCATTTGAGTGTCTCTGAATGCTGTGGGTGACATCACACTTGCTTAGTCCACTTCTTTATACAGTCTATGGTCTCTGCCAATCTCCATATCTTTAGCTCAGCTTGCTCAGGACAAGCTTAAAAGAAACTGGCCCAGACACAAAGAGAAACATGCAAACTCTGCACAGAAAGACCTGAGTGGCCCAGGTAGTGAACCTTGATCTTAAATTGCATTGCTTTTCTTGATGGCAACAAACATTACAGCATAAAAAATCTATTACTGTTGTTTTTTTAGGACATTTCTTGCCTTTATTATACTTCCAAATGCATGCTTAGCAATGATTTTTGCCTTGTATGCTTTCCAGTGCAGACACACAAGTTGAATTATCAGTGCAAAGGATAGCAAGCATTTCAGAAAAAATAAATAAATAAAATGCTGGGATATTTGTTTATGCTCATGGCTCCTCGAGAGGGCACGATCGCTGGTGCACATCGATTGCTGGCTCTTGTCTTTTACAGCGCTGCTAAATGAAACGTGGCTTATTTGATTCACACTCCTCAGCTTGTTACATAAACACACCGTTGTGTGTATTTCCTCTTTTTATCTTATTTTTTCTTTGCAAAAAAAAAGAAAAAGAAAAAAGTTGCTCACGGCACTCCGGTCTCAGATGTATCCATCAGTTTCCCAGAGCCTCGCAATTATTCTACCATTCTACCATCAAGAAAAGTCAACGTGGCAGTACCAGCATGTACATGAATGAGTGCTGTCTTCGCCTGTGGTTTATTAGTCAAGTATTCTGATGTTTCCACAGCCTCAGTATGGCTACCACCCTCATATCTATCACACTATGTTCCTCTTTATGTTTCTCATCAGGAAAACAAAATGCTGTCGGGAGGGAAGAAAAAAATCTAAAGTTTGAGAGCGGGTTTGAAGATGACAAGAATCTGATAGAGATGCCCTCCAGAGCACGCTCTAACCAGATGCTGATAAGACAAAGGAAAAGTCGTTGAGTGTCTTTCACCCTGAGGTTAGCAGACTAGAAAGGGGAATGTTAGTTGTACTATCAGGCAAAAATGGAGTTCTAATCATTAGTCTTGTAGGATAGATAGAGTTCATGAGATTGTTTCTGAGAGCCACAGTGTATCTTGGCACATGTAGCCTGTTGTGGGATGAAAAAATAAAAAAAATAAAAAATTCACTCCAAGGTTAGCGGATTATAAAATAGAATGTTGTTGCTCTCATAGAAAATCCTTAGTCCCCCAGCATGCTCATTGGTGCAATAGTTGGCATTTTTTGAGATTTTAACAACATTCCAGTGGGCCAGGTTTGCATTTTGCCAAACAAATTTTTTAATTAGTTGTGTTGAAAAAAGGAGACAACAATGTACAAACCAAAATTACAAATAAAAATCGCTTCACTGCTATGAGTTTACAAACATGTTTCATGGTCCTAAAATGGTCGTATTAACCCGCTCTACATGATCCTGGTGTTGTTATTTCGCTATTTCATTCATAAATAAATTCCAGTTCCTAATATGGATATGGCTCCAAATTCACCCCTATGCCTGCTAGCCTCATGAGCTTCATTTGACTGGATTTGAAGACTACGGGTGACGCCGTACTCCCTTGGTCCGCTTCTTTACACAGTCTATGGTCAAAACTGCTTATTTTACCACCTGGTTACACTGTCTTTAACATGAACATTAACATAAGACCAACAGCTCCTATTCTACATAAAGTTAGGACCATAGACCATGTATATGAGTGGACAGAGCTAACCCGTTATGCCATGTGCCAAACAGGAAGTGCTCCAGGAGACTCTTCTGGCTCCTTCTCTCCCTTTTTCCCATTGACTTACATTGGGATCTTATCGTCCCTCTGTCTGTAACTGCTGCACTGAGCCTCGTCATTTTGGTCTTAAAATATTTGTTATGATCCTTATTTTTTCATTTCGTTATCTTGTTCCTAAATCAAGATATCAACATAAATAACGGACCAATCAGACGCCTCCATTCCCCGAGGTCACTGCCGCCTAGCATTAGCAACAGGTTTGATTGACAGCTAAGTTCCCTTCCCACTTTCCTGCCCCGATTGACTATTTTTGAAATAAAATGACAAAATATCTCAAACAATTGCAATAGATAACGTTACTAGAATCTTACCTAGCATAATTTAACGAGCATAAAGTAAAGTGAATTTTGTTAAATTGCCAACTCTATTCTTGTTCCCACGTAAGAGAACGTACAACATAAATCAATGACGTAAACTTACTATTTAAAGTTTGACGATAAAAGCTAAAAGTTTCATTATTATTCTCAGCAAAATACAGCGGTTCGTGCAGAATGGTGCAGAGTTTCGCATCGCCGCTCTGCCATGAGTCGGGCGGGCGCATTTAACGACCTCACTCATGATTGGCTCTTGTGGTTGCTATGATACTCACGGTCTGATTTCCTAATATGGAACCTGGCTCCAAATTCGCTCCTATAATCGTTAGCATCAGGAGCCTCATTTGAGCGGCGCTGAACGCTGTGGGTGACGTCACACTCGCTTAGTCCGCTCATATATACGGTCTACGGTTAGGACAAAACCAAAGAAAAACTTCAAAGTTACAACGCCAAAGCAAGCTGTCAGCACCATATCTGCCTGTTCCACCTACTGCTCTCTGAAATGCAGCCATATTATTGTATTGAGCCTTATTTTAGAAACAGCTGACAACCAACACATTCCCCGACCTAACCCATCTTCACCGCAATTTATCACCTGAAGCATTTATACAGAAATATCATTCTGTCCCCCATCTACAGCGATCTGCCAATACCTCCCTATTGTCCATAATTGGATAGTTAGGCCTGTGCTTTACCTCATCTACTGACTATTAGCTTCCCCTGCCTCCCCTGTCCGTGTGCCCTGGACCATAACGCCGGACCAGCCAGGATAAAGTCCAGCTGACGGCCCCATCAATTTTGGTTACCGTCTTGTCTTATGGTCTCACAATGTCCGTGACCAGCAATAAAGAGCCCACAAACCTATTATTTAAAGAGGAGAGGTGAGGAGCGAATGGGGGATAATGGGAAGGGACCTGGCTCAGCGCTATGGACAATATACAGTGGTCTCGCATGGAGGAGCTGCTGTCATCACGAAAAAGATATTATGTTTGTGCGGATGTCTTCAAATGGGAGGTATAGAATGGGGGAAGAAAAAGGTTTATGGTGGGGGGGTAGGAAATGATAAAAATTGTAAAAAATATAGATCTCTTTTATGGCAGGATCATCGTCTATCTGAAAGTAATATCATAACCTGAAGACAGCTCTGTTCTGCTGCTGCTGTTATTGGATAAATTGTACTGAATCAACAAAAGAAACTTAACTTTTTTGAACTATGCTGATCTGGAAAGTAGAAATGCACAGTGGCGGGTGGTTAGCATTTATTCCTCACAACAAAAAGGTCCTATAGGTTTTGGTGATTGGGTATTTAGTAGAAATGTATAACATACACAGACAACTATTTGGCATTTTTTGATGTAAACTACAATATTTAACAATTTAATAGCCTTTAGCAACAGGTCTATGTATTCATTAAGGCTTTTTTTAATTGATAAAACATCGTGTGATAATGTATGAGATATTTTTGAAGCATATCTGCAAGTGGACGAAGAAAGGGGGTGGTTGAAAACTGCAATTTTCTGTGCACTCATGCCTCAAAATGCAGAACAAGATGAGGCAATACAATAACAGTTAAACGCTCATAAAAGTCTATTTAGCATGATATGTCCCCTTTAAGTATTCTGGATGGGTTCCTCTTAGGCACTGTGGTGTTCCTTAAACAAATAAATACCAAGAGGCTAATTACAACAAGATCGGGAGAAGAGTTTGAAGGACTGTTGCCAGGACAATTAACAATTAAACAATATATATATATATATATATATATATATATATATATATATATATATATATATATATATATATATATATATATATATATATATATATATATACATATATATATGTCATCCCTTCTATACATCCATAGGCAGCTCCTCTGGCTGTTTCGCTTTCGAATGGGCTTCTGAACTTTTGAACTGTTTATTTGATGTTAAAAAACTTCCAGACGCTATAATTTACAAGTCAAGAGTTAAATGCAGCCTGTGTTAAGTAGAGTTTGAGTACCACCAAAGTACGTATAGTTTAAGTTAGCACCTCCGAGCACCCGGGTGCAGTAACCGGAGCGTCCCCGTCAAGCGAACCTCAGATCTGACAAACTACAGCAATTGGTAAATGGATACGAATTTCTTTACATTCTGGCTTTAAAACGGTCTTGAAATGCAAAATAAAACAATTTTAAACATGCAATTCAATATGAGATTAATTGCGATTAACTATGGAATTTCTGATCTTAATCGAGATTTAAAATTTTTAAAAAAGATCATTTGACAGCCCTAAGATATATATACGTATATCTTTGGAATAGATGGTTACGAGTCCTAAAAATGTCACAAATAACAAGCAGCTAAAACCCATTAACATTAACAGTAACTCAGTTGGTGTTTTTCACTGACCAAAAGGTTGAACAGATAAATGCCATTATTGTATCCTTGTGCAAGACACTTTACCATTATTGGGTGTTGTTGGAACATATATTTGTGTGCCGAGTAAACAGCGTGACTGAATTATATCATAACAAATCAAAAGTGGGGACGCAGCTGCTATCCTCATATTTGTCAAACTTCTTAGGATCTGAAGATAAGAGGCAAGAATGTGAGTTGACTGGGCAGACGCAGCCTTGTCATGAAGAATTTAAACAACTGTACGCAATATACACCATTCCGAGAGCAACTCCAACACGGGCCACTGGGGACGCTCTTCTTCTATCAGCACAACTTCTGACTCCTCCCACTCTGCTCTTCCAAAGTATTTCACGCAAATCCCATAGACCCTCTCAACCTCCAAAACTGACACGCAGACTTCACCTCGCATTTGTTCTTCCACGGACCCTCCCTCCGCCGTCTCCGACTTCTCTATTTCTGTTGCAATTTCAAATCCGATTGTCACGTTGGTTTTTGCTGGTCAAGAAAAATGGGTAGAGAAAAGCAATAAAATAATGATTTCTTCCCCAGAGCTTGATGTATGAGTGCGGCTTTTCTTCTCATCGGCCTTAGATGTGCTGTACTTTACAAGGAGCTGGGAGATCGGGTTAGAGGGAGATGTGAGCTGTTTACAAGACGGATCATAAAATAAAATAATAATAATACCAAAAAATCTATGTTAGAATGTATTGTATTAAAACAACATAATACACTCTGAGGTACTGCTTCGAAATAACGTCGAAAGAGTCATTGGTGGTACAAAAGTAGCAGTTATATTAAACAGTCAGCTGGTTTGGGCACCTGACTGTCAAGTATAAATGCCAGAGGTGACACTGTCTGGTAACATCATACAGGTGTCCACTCAGAGAATCAGGGTTCCTTTATGCAAAAGTATAAAAAAATATATAATAATTTGAACCTCAGGCCATAAAATGTACTAACAACATGGACTGATTGTGCAGATGTGGGGAGCCTGAGTGATTGTGTTCTTGTCCGGTACATTGTCCCCTCCCTCCTGACCTAATTCAGAGGACTATCAGAACACAATCAGAATATTACAGCTCAGTGTAAGGAAGGTTCGGCGAGGGCCTGGGTGAGATTGCAAAAATATCATCACACATGCATGAATGATATCTAAAACCTCTTCAGACAGGTTTTTGATGAGGGTAGAAAGCACTACACTACCTCTTTACCTCTCTTGACACTGCCATCACACTTTAAAAACTAGTTACTTTCTTTGAATAAAACATCCCATCTCCATTGTCTATTGTGTGTTGTATAACAAATAAAAAATAAATAAAGCACATTTCCAAACACTTGCATCCTGTTTTGATTTGCATTACATTAATGATATTATAATATTTGGACTGAATCCTATTGTATATATTGTCTTAACTCTCAATTTACAATTCAATGCATTTTTATTCACTATTTTTGACACATTGGTGGTACCAATATGCCACACAACACATTCTTATTGGTAATGTGGGCAACCTGTCTTGCCCCAGGATAGAGACATTGCCAATAGCAAGTTGGAACTTCAATTGTTAATTCATGTATAAAAACAAATAACCAAATATTCTGTTTTGCTAAATGTTAGGATCAAGTAGTTTTATTGTTGTAGTAGCAGTGGTAGTAGTAGTAGCAGTGGTAGGAGAAGTGGTAATAGTAGTAGTAGTAGTAGTAGTAGTAGTAGTAGTAGTAGTAGTATGATGAACGCAAAAGAAAGCAGCAATCTAGCAATTCTGCATTTGAGAAACTACAAGTAACTTCAGTAACATCATTAAGAAGCAGAAAAGCAGTAGGCCTGACTCCTCTGATGTCCTGCAGAGAACATCTCCTTGTAACCCAGAGCTGAGGTTGGGTTGTCTGTCTCATGGGACTTTAAGCAGACATCCAGAGGCGAGGGTCAGAGATGTGAAGACAGTCCCAGAGATGGTCAGTCCCTCCTCACACGTCTTTTCTGTCAAACAGCTCAAATGAAAAGGGATGAGGCAACACTTTGGACACAGGATGTATGTATGGATGGCTCTGTCTGCGGCGTCTGGACATGTGGATAGACTTTCAGCTCATCGATTGGACTCAATGTCACAGAGAAGCCAAGTGTTATCAGAATTACACTGCTATAGTGCTGTGGACTTGTGATGTCTGGAGGTTGAAAATGATATGTTATGAATACATGCATACCTTAGCCTGACATAAGATCTAACAGATCATGTCACTGGTGTCAGCCTTTTCACAAAGACAAAAATAATATGACAGCAATGAAGTTAATGTGGATGCAATTGGGACGTTATATCATTGACATCCACAAGACATTACTCAGAGCCACAAATTGAGTGAGGAAACACTCAGGTTTATAACGTTTTTAACAGAATTTATGTTGTTTTTAACAGAATTCACCTTTCATTTGGTGTGAAAAGTGTTACAGTTGCTCACACTCTTAAATCTGCAGATGTAATTTTTCAGATGTTGGTGCCAGATTGATAAGTGTATCACTTTGAATCAAGTTCTACACAGTATCAGTGTGGGATTGCTCTCACTTAAAGGGACTGGAAAACACAGAACGCCAATGACTATTTGAATCTGATTGGTCAAAATAAAATCCAACTTTCGTTAATTCCAGCTGAGAGAAAAGGACAGTCCACAAATCCACAAAGTTTTGCATCTACATCAGTGCAGATTACAAAATATTCTGTATTGACACTAAAAGAGGCTAAGGACATCTGTCTGTGTCACCATGTTTGTCTCAGTGCTGTGATTGGTCTGTCTATCCACATAACCATACAGCAGGGGCACTCCAAGATGGATTCTCATGAGTTTGTGAACTCACAAATGCAAGGCTACAAAATGGAAGCAGACTGGCCAAAAATAAAGACAAAAACCTTAGATTCCAAACCCCAGGGTCTTTGGTTTCACACGTTCTGCTGTTGATGATCAGGTGCAATCAGACAGTTCAGTGTCAGCCATTGCTGTGTGCAGTGGCTGTGATCCCACATCATGGTGCACCTTTAGTGTTTGCCTATACACTGCCCCTGCCACAGGCCAGTCTGAGACTGGGGTCTGTGTGCTGTTGTAGTACTGTCTGTATGTGTTGTGTTGCTTCATTAGGATGAATGAGCTGTGTGCAGCGCTCTCTAGGTGAAAGGCCTCTCGTTAGTGATTGAAACAGAGCTGTGGTAGAAGTGGGCGTCCACCAGACAACGCTCAGCCAGAGGAGACTGCATTGTGGACCACATCTAAGAGACAAGCACAGAAAAACTCTGCATGTTTGGAAGATGAAGAACCTTTTTAAGTTATATAAGATTTTTTTTATTTTGAGTCTGAAGACATTTGAGGTGCCAGCTATAGCCTTAAGTTACCCCAGTAACACCGCAAGATCCAGTAAATTCGAAACTGTCAGCCTTCAGAGTAGTGCGCAACAGCAGTGGTGAAGGTGAGTGATTGTGCATTTGTTTTGATGTAGCAATCCTGCTCAGACCTTGACAGAGTAGATAATAATGAACTATGAAATCTGAAAGGTGAGAAATAAATGGTCAAAATGTAAATTATTTTGATATCTTTTTTTTGTGTGGCTGTTTTGTTTATATATCAGAAAAAAATCATAACACAATCATCACATATTACAACAAATAACATCATATTTCTTATACATACATTTTATTTACGTATTTTATTTGTGAAGCTTTCTATAATCTTATATCACTTGTGTGCACTTGATCGATGGAGTCGAAATTGTAGTTGTCAACTATCATCAATCATTATATTATACATGTTATTTATTATACTATAAGGATTTATATGGGACAACCACAGAAAGCAGACGTTAGTGAGTGAGTTAGCTGAAGATTTGGTATCGTTTGGTATTTATATATAAAAAGGCCGATTAAAGGTGCACTGTTTCACTTTTGGTATAGGGTCCATCACCTGCTTCTCTCCATGGAGATGCTGCCTGGAATATTCCACAGTATGGCCTTACACTTATTTATTTCTATGGAAAGGTGATGCTACAGGGCAAATTTACATGTTTTCAGGTCAATAAAAACCCGTGTTATTGAGTAAATGGAAGATGGGTACGTTTAATGCCATACTGCGACATTCCAGACAGCGCAATATCATCTCTATAGAAATTATACTGCTTTTCTAGTACTTTTTTTCTGTATAAATAGTTGCGTTGAACTCCCCCTGCAGATGTAGTCTTATGAGTACAGTTTGGATCAGATACATAGAGATACATAACCCCATTTTTAGCCGACTGGCGGGACGTGTTTTTAGTCGATCGAGAATTTCTTTCATCGACTACGGCCCTACTACACACAATCACCTCAATCACATGAATACACTCTCCATCAGCACCACTTTGCCCATTCAAATCACCACTTACTGCTATCAAAACACAACACCAACCAAAAATGCAGGCAATTAATTAGGCGTAAATAATTGGATATGAGATATGCATGTTTTCATCTTGACTGGGCCCATTTTGTTTTAGTGACACACACACACATCGTATTCGCCGGAGCCATCTCACCATTCATAAACCCCAATGCATTATCCGCAATATAATTTTTCTCATTTAGCATTGAGTCCATGAGTGCCTCCCTTCTGCAGGAAATTAATTACTGTTGCTGACTTAATGGGCAGCTATTGAATCAGACAAAGAGCAGGGCTTTTTTTTATGCGCTAGCTCCACTCAGTTTTTGACACTTGATACGAGAGCGGAAGTGAATAACCAACTGAAATGAGAAGGGTAAGAAACAAAAACCTAGTAATTTGGTGCCATTATCCAATTGAGGATTTAATTAGAGCAGTTTGGGGTTCTTAGAGCATTGTTGACCTGCTTAGAACTACACTGACCCCGACACTGAGTCTGTTTTATTATTTTGCTAAATTAACTGGGATTATTTTTCATTTTTAATTCAGTTTAAAATAGCTTGGTCGACTAATAACACCAGTCAGCACAGTGGTCTTGTGTCCTTGGGCAAGACAAATGCTTTCACCGCCTCCTCTCTCTCTCAGCTCTTCAGTTTTGAGCAGGAAGTCAATGAACCCATTTCTATTATTAAGCCTTTTGAAATCAATACTGCGGTTTACAATGAACTAAACGTAAAATTGTGATCTATGTACTGGATGTTATAGTTTGATTAACCTGAAAAATAGGTCTTTAAACTATATTTTCCAAGCCAGAGGAAGCCAGGAATTTGTCGTAGCTGTCTTATATATAAAATAAAATATAAAACAAGTCAATAAATTTAAGTTCATGTTTAATTCAAGTCTTAAATTCAACAAGACGAAGTGTCATGAGATTAACACTGGATTATCTTCGACATACTGTATAAACTTCTCCTTATCTGTTGGCAACACAAATCTGTTCTTTAAATAGAACTATTATACAAAATTGACTTTTCAAAGCTTTTAACCATGTCATAGTTGTTTCCCTTCACCATTTACTCGCCCAAATGTGTATTTGTAGTGATTCATAGATATTTGAGCAATGTTTACATGCTTTTTTCAATCAAACCCCATCTTAACCTCCACCAGCATACGCTCACTGCTCTGTACATGATTCATTCTCCAATTGTATTTTCTTAAACGGTGATACAAATATAAAACAAATAAATCCATAGGGTGTATAGCATTCGGTAGCGTTATGTAATAATTTTGGTACAAATGAAAAAAAAACAAAAAAACATTGGAGGGGCTGGCAACTTCACTGCTCTTTGTTGTGACAACGTTTATAGTGATGTTAGCTCCCTTTGGGCGCCACGGTTTTCTAAAGCGGAGCTCATGGGATTCGTTTCTTTTTCTAAGTTGTTCTAGATGAATATGGCGATTTGAAAGGTCCAAATGATAACATGAGCCACAGGTGTCATAGATTAGAAGTGTAGCAGACATGAGCACAATAGGTCTTCTTTAAGAGCGCATACATTGTTATAATTCTATAGATAAATTTGTACTAAAGCCAATACAATGTACCAGGCAGCTACTGATATTTAGATGCTGTTCTGTTTTAATAACTGGGTATATGAGTTGTCAACTAGGGAGCTCGCCTCATGACGTGTGTGGAAAAAGATACTAAATCCTGGCCTCCCACATTTTAACGGGGTAAACACCTTATTCCGACATACCCCCACTCCGACATACCGTCATTCTGACAACGCTCCATTACGACATGCCCCCATTTCAACACTTTTTGATGCTGCCATTCTGACAACCTACTCATAGTTTCGGGACAATAATTTCATGGACTGGCGGCGTAGGAGGCGTGTGGTGGGAGGCGTGTTGCCTTCTGGTTTAGACCAGGACTAAACTGGGAGGCGTGTTGCCTTCTGGTTTAGACAAGGACTAAAAATCAGGATTAAAACCAAGACTAAAACCAGGACTAAAACCAGATCTAAGCCAGGATTAAACCAAGACTAAACCAGGACTAAAGCAGGTCTAGACCAGGTCTAAACGAGAACTAAACTAGGACTAAAACTAGATGTAACCAGGTCTAAACCATGCCACACGCTTCCTTACACCACACACCTCTTCCTGTTGCCCGCACCGTACTTCCTATGCCGCCGCTCCATGAAAATATAGAGCACCGCTGCAACTTAATAATTACCTTGTGTGTCGGAATGGCGGAATGCAGAAAAAGAGGCTAAAGTGCCAGCACTCCGACCAAGGAAAAAAAATGTCGGAGTGCAGAGGCATTTGGTAAAACGTGAGAAGGACTTAGCTAAAACCTGAGAAGGACTTAGTTAAAACATGGGAACGATTTGGCTAAACGAATTACATCATGTGGGAACAAAATAGTCATTTCAGGCCAAGATTTAGTATCTTTTTCCATGCATGTCATTAGGCGGGCTCCCTAGTCAGCACTTCATAAGTTGTTTTAGAGATTTTTTCATTGAATTTCACACTGTAATAGATTCACATAATATTATTCTACTCAATGTTTATCACAGTAGTTATGATTAAACAATACACCTATAAATCCATAAAGAAATCAGATATTGTCCATTTCCAGGTCACGACTTTTAAACGTGCAGGCTATTAGCGTTAGCCTCACGAGTAGCCCTTGTAGCGTCATGCTAATCAAGTATGCGCCCTGCCCGCTCTTCAGACCAGCTATATCACTCCTCTGCTCGATATCCCATCACCAACCATCTACATTCCATTAATCACCAGTTGTCGCAGTAACAGAGTATCTCCAGGAGGGGCCCTCGGGGTGCACGTGTCGTGACCCCCCCTCTTATTAACCCGGCGCCCCATTCGATTTGCAGCGACGGACATTATTGACCCCACTTCGCCGATCAATCCGCTAAAATTCTCCAAACGACCTACAATAGTGCATTTCTCAGCAAATCTGGGAGAGAATTGACATATAAGATTTTTGCATAAACAGAATTCCAGGAAAAAAGAAAGGATTTAATGTGGGACAACTGGCTTAGCGGCGCCGCAGGGTAAAAAACATGGACGGAGATTGCATAGGGAGCTCGGGAATACTTCCTGTCCCCCATGTATTTAGCATTAGCATAACCTTATATCACTAGACTCTGTAGCATATGACATGCAACATTAAGCACAAGTTAAGCAATGATACGTAATTATTAATTATTTCGCACGCAGAAGCTATAAAAGAGTGGAAGGGGGGTGGGGTCAAATAAATTACAGTGCTTTCTAAATTAATTAGCGCAATGTAATGAGAGAACTGCCATAAAAAGTAAGTTATAATATATGTTAATGTATGTATGACTGATGACACTATGCTAATCCTCAGTGTGTATAGCAGAATGTTCAAGCACCGGAATGAAAAGAGTTTAAATGTAGATTTGTATTCTGAAAAGGTGATTAGAATATTGTGGTTAAGTTTTTTTTCTTTTCGATTAGATGTAAAAAAAAAAAAATAAAAAAAAAAAAATAATAATAATAATAATAATAATAATAATTTGGGTTCATAACTGAATTTTTAGACTAATCATTACACCAACAATAATGGGGTCCTCAATAAATCATTCCATTATCTTGAAGTTCCGTTCGTCCAGTTTAGGAAATTATATTTTCAACTGCGTGAAAACATATTATATTTGTGAAACATTTTGTTAATTAAAGAGGTGGTATTTGGCAAAATCACAAAATCGTTTTTATTTTATCTGATTTTTTAAAAAGCTTTCTACCAAGTTATAATATTGTCTCATCAAAAACATGTCTGAAGAGGTTTTAGACGTCCTCGATGCATGTTTGAGTCATTCAGTGATCTCTCCCAGGTCCTATTCGAACCCTCTTTACGGTTAGCTGTAAAATTCGATCCAAAACTGAGCTCACAAACCTACGTCATCCACGCTCCCACATGACTATTCTCCATAAATATACAAAAGCATGATACAAAACTGTACACAGCAACAGCTACGGAAGGGGAACTCAGAGCATCAAAAACAAAACTGAATAAATATGTGTTGATGTTTGGCAGTTATAGCATTTTCAACACAATAAAACGTAATATCTCAATATGTTATGTGTTAGCAGTTCATATCCCATAGAAGAAAAATACTCCTCTTCAGTGTCTAAACTGCTGGTATTTGGCTTTTTACTAAACTATTTACAAAGCATATTTTCATTTTTCAAGTAAATTTTAATTTTATTTCCGTTGCTCAGCTTTATTCGATTGTTTGAGCGACTGACACAACAATAGGGGGTGCTAGAGAGGCAGTTTGAGAACAGCTTTTACAGTGACACGCTCTACATGACTGACTCATACATATGACTGTTCTCCGTAGCCCCATCATGTTCAT
Organism: Odontamblyopus rebecca; assembly: GCA_030686955.1. Classification (NCBI taxonomy): domain Eukaryota; kingdom Metazoa; phylum Chordata; class Actinopteri; order Gobiiformes; family Gobiidae; genus Odontamblyopus; species Odontamblyopus rebecca. The sequence continues at coordinate 20,453,138 of CM060672.1, forward strand.
TCAGATTTCTATGAATGCATATTACTCACTGTTCTCAATGGAATCAGAAATCTAATGGAATCTTAAATCATCTCTTTCTGGTTAGACTGTGTTAAACCAAAGCTCAGATTAAAGTCTGACTCAAGTAACAGGGCTTCAGACAGAGCAGAGCCTACAGTTAGCATCACACCCCCATGGAATATTGATAACATCAGCTTCAAATGATCAATTAGACAAACTATGATTTCAACACATCAACACATGCTCCTATATATTAATTGCAAAAATGATTCTAATTTCTTTTGTTTAAGCGGCATTGTGTCATTTTTCGGGTACAGGGTATGTCAAATGCTTGTTTCCATGGAGATGTTATTGCTTTGTCTGGAATGTTTCACAGTATGGCATTAAACCCTTCTATCTTCGTGCCAACCAAACCAGACCAAGCTGCAGGTCAGCTCTGTGGAGAGGTGACCCTACTCACAGTCAGAATGTTTTTATAGGTTTTGAGCTATAAAACTACCTGTAATTTAATAAATGTAAAGTAGAGCTGTGTAATGTCATATTGTGGATCTTTGTAGGCAGAGCAACGACTATCCATAGAAACAAGAAGGTGATGGACCCCCAACCGGAAAGTTACATACAGTAGTGCACCTTCAATATGTGAATAAAATCACGTGCATTTTTGTTGCTGGTCCTATGAACGGTGAGTCATTCTTTGTATATGGGGACACAAGCTCCTCACTCTTGTCATTGCAATTAATATTCTTTCCAAACATCTCTTGCATATCCATTTTTAGAAACATGTTTTCAAAAGAAAATGAAAGCAAATAGGACATTGAGGCATTGAATAAAAATGGTTCCTTTGGATTAAACATTTTTATGGAAGGGTCATGTAAGTGTGAGATAAGATGTGAGATAAAATGAAAATTGAAAGTGGATAGTGGGGAGTGTTTTCTTCACATAAAACCAGATAAAGACGTTACATAAATAAATGCCTGTGGTACCTCGGTGCAGGGATGATGGGGGTGAGGTTTTCAGACATAAGATGGCTGTCCAAAAGTAGGCTGCAAAGTGGGAGAGAGGGAGTAAACATCCATTTGGCTGGCACTTTTTAAAGCACAAATAGCACTGGTCGCCATAGAGCTTTCAATGAGAGTGGCTACAACAGTAATATCCTGCGGTTTTATTCAGCCAAATCATATTGATTTATAAAGGCACAGTATACATCATGCAAGTAACCACTATATATTAGCACTTAAATGACTTTGTTTAGCATTTGCTTTGAATGTAAATAGTACCTTTTAAAGCAATAGTATGTAATTTTCTTGAGGTGGCACATCAGCTACATGATTCAGTGGAAATTGAAAGTTAGAACTATACTTCAGAACATTTTACATGAAAACAAGCAGGAGGAAGCCCTCCTGCAGGCCAAAAAGAGTCAGGTTTGTGGAGATGCACACGCACAAACACACACACACACACACACACAAAATAAATGCTTTTTTACATCTAAAAATAAAATGTAATCAAAATATCAATTAAATTCATTTTCACCCTCTGACACCATTCCAAATATCCCCCAAAAGCCTGAAGCCCGGGTTGGGAAATACTGATAACTTCCTCATAGGTAGTTCTGTTAGCAGCTTTTGAGCCAGACTGAGCCTGTTCCATGTTATAAACTCATAGATCCACAAATGTGAATCTTCAAAATCACATCAGCATTACTTAACTTCACAAAAACACACTAGTAGTAAAGTACTGGTATTACAAGTGGAAAAGGTTACTTTGCCTACATTTTGCATTTTGTTGTTTAAAAGGTTAGGTTTAAAAGGTGTCACAAAATCCTGAGGAGCCGATAGTTTAACCAAAGCTGCAGGGCATGTCCGAAAGCTGTGGAAAAAGTTTGACATTTAACTGGTTTATAGTTCATATATTTTTGAGTACTGCTCCAGTGCAGGTAAAACAAAACTGCCATGAAGTTTAACACCCTTTCTGTCTGCAACAAACAGCTTTTTAACACATTTCCTGACAGAAATAAATCAAAATTCAAGAAAAGCATGACTACAGTTGTTTATGATTACAGATTTGTTTATGACTTGTTCTGTCTATTGCCTTGAAGGTAATGAACCAGATTAGAACAATATGTTTTCCAAAAAGCACAAGTCTGTACATTTCAGAAGAAGGGGTCTTGCAGAGGAATTGCACAGCTGTGTCCCTCCAAACACTGAACACCGGTCTTTGCCTTTGCATGATGAAATGACCACTAGAAATCTAAAACTAAACTTCTGGTTCAGCCACTAACTTCCATTTAAAAGTTTAATATAACAGATTTCAATGAACACTGTGCTGTAATGCTGAGAAAGGGGGAAAGTGTAAAAGTGACTGAGGCTTAATCACTACTGTTTTATAATACTTCATTTGCTTTAACACATAAAAAAAGACCATTCGTTTTACATTATGAACACATAGTTTACTAGGAATGATTCAGGCCTAGTCACTACATTATAAGCATATTAAGACAAAGTGACTCATGAGCTTTAATGTGTTAGAATGTTGTTACCTCACCAAAAATATACCTGGAGTTGTGTTTTGTTTCATTCACACATGTTTGCGCAATCCTGTGTTTTCATCTCCAAAGCTCAAAATGCTCTGTTCCACCTTATGATGTCATGAAGTGGTAGTTTTTCATCGTAATATGTAGTAGTTACTCATCCTGAATCATTCTCATTACACTACTTGTCCATTGGTGATTAAGTCTTTATTCTTGCTTTATTACAGCTATAAGTTCCTTCTCAAAACATGGCTGCAACTTCTAACTCTTATTTTCCATAACTTTGTGAGCCAAACACCTTTTTTCCAAGAATACATGGATTAGCCACGCATTACCTTGTCTGGCACATGGAGCTGTACTTAATGCACAAAAGGTTTTTCTACACTTTCTCTTACACCCTTCAACCAAGTCAACAAAATAATACTACTTTGGCACCGATTGCATTATGTTCAAAACCCACTGAAATCCTCAGACTTTAATTCACTTAGCAGTTCCAATTAAAGACCACATACTATGCACAATTGTGTTGCGGTTTGATTAATAATACAGGGTTACTCAAACAAACAAACAAAACTGCAAGTGTTTTTTTTGTTGTTTTTTTGTTTTGTGGTTTTATCTGGATTGTTATGTCACAGGCAAAACTCTGAACTAGTCCTGTGCAGGTTTTAAGCCCATAAACCATCTTCGTACTCATGTTGCCTAGTGGGTTCATTTGTTTATTTTCCCATTGTTCATTCTCATTGATGACAGCAATGCTTTGAAATGCAGATTTAAAAATGTGAAATACTTCTCCCAAGGAGACAAAAACATGTTTAAAAGGGAATAATAAAGCCAAAAGAATTCCAAAATATTTGTTCTTTCATGCCACAAAAGTAATAATTTCTTTGCTTAAATGCAATTAATTACAAACACCGGTATCAGTTATGAAACATGCTACAAATGAGTCAGATTAATTAATATTCCTGGTTAGAGTTGGGGGAAATTGAACCTTCAACCATTCATAATTAAACCTAATGGAGACGTGTTGTAATTACAGAAGAGTTTAAAGCTTTATTAGCGTGTGCTGAACTTGAGACGATTTCCCAAAGCACTTAAGAAGCAGAGGAAAGGAAGTGAGAAAAGCATCTACCAATCGACGAATAGACTAAGTGTGTTTTTCTTCATTCAAGCAACATTACATTTTGTTTCTTATTTAAAGTGCAAAAAGTTGTTGTTTTCCTCATCTTAAAGGTGTAACTTTTCTGATGGTCCGATAGATGCTTTTCTCCATGGAGATGTTGCTTCGTCTGGGATGTTTCACAGTATGGATTTAAAGCAGGAGTGTCCAAAATGTTCATCAAGGGCCACATATTAAAACAGACCAGAGTGAGAACTGATCGAGGGTCATAGACTGGTGGTTAAAACAGTGAGTAATTCAAATATGTGCATTTATACCAAGTTTGAATGACCCTCCAGACCTTTGTTCATGCTTAGACCCTCAAAAGTACTCACTAAAATTGCTTGAAGTAATAGTTGTGGTAGTATGGGCCAATTCACCTGGAAGCTTGAGGACCAAAACAATTGATTTGACATGTCTGTATTAAAGGGACAGTTCAGAATTTTGAACACTGGGCCTCATTTACTGAGCCAGAGTGTTGGAGACATGTGGAGACTTTTTTTACATTTTTTTTTTATATTCCATCCAGTCCTTGTATTTGGAGAGGTTGCTGGTTTTAGGCTAGTGCATGTTAAGGGCCATAGTTCACCTGCCACTAAAAACAATTATAACTCCAGACTGTCGATGTAAATGTCTGTATTGATAAAATCATTTTAGAAGTAAAACCAACCTTGCATTTGAATGATTTGTGTCTGAGCAGCAGAAGCGAGTTGTACTTCCTGATAGAAGCTTGGCAGCGGTGGACTGATATATGAGAAAATAGTCGCTCAACATGCGATGATTCATTTGATGCAAGGTTAGTTTTATTTCAAACATTATTCTATCCACACAGACATTCACATCGACAGTCTGGAGTAATAACTGATTTGCCTTGGGTGCACTGTGGAGTGGGTAAGACTGTTTTTAGTCTTATGGCCATTGACATGCACTAGCCTAACACCAGCGACCTCTGCAAATACAAGGACTGGATGGAAGATTTAAAAAAAAAAAAGTGTCTCCACACTCTACAACACTCTGGCTCACTAGGAAATGAGGCCCAAATTTTGTCCAAAATTCCAAACTGTCCCATTAAACCTTTCTATCATCATGGAGACCAAACCAGACCAAGTTACAGGTCAGATCTGTGGAAAGGCAACTCTGCTCACAGTCAGAATGTTTTGGTAGATATTTTTGACCACCTGTAATTGAATAAATGTAAGGTTTCTCTATTTAAGCAGATGATGGACTCCCAACCAAAAAGTTACATAGGGCACCTTTAAGTGTAGCATGATGTATTTTCATATTTTAACTCCAAAAATTCCAAGTTGGTATTGGTAGATAATTTTATTTGGTGAAGCCTACTCAAATCATGATGAAACTTTCTTAATTCAAGTCATCATAACTTGGCTGCGTTACAGTTTTTACGGCGTACGTAAGAGCCCAGGGATGCTGTATATGAGAATACTACTCTTTGACTTTTTGCTGCTATGACAAATTATTAATACAATCTTCACACTCGCTTCTCACACCATCTTAAAACTCCCGCATCGAAACAACACCTGAACTATTCTTGTCTGAGCGACTGATGGGTGCCTTCTCTGCCTGCGATCCCCTGCAGAGCCACACTTTTTGGGGCTTCTCAAACTTTGCTGACAATTTTAAAAGTGAGGACTGTTCTTCTGAAAATTAAGAAAGATACTGTGTTCTGTGCAAAATGATTGGCAGCTGGTTATTGGTTATTGATTGTTTGTAGCTGATGCCGTCAATATTCCCTGCAAGTGTGATGCTAACTGTAGGCTCTGCTCTGTCTGAAGACCTGTTACTCAAGTTAAGATCTTAGTCTGAGCTTTGTTTTAACGCAATCTGACCAGAATGAGCTGACTCCTGAAAATGTGTTGTTTAAATCCATTTTGTATCTATTCTTGAGATTTCAGACTAATCTAAAAACGTTTTTGGTAGTTGTGAACATTGTGCCATAGATATAGAAATACACCCCAAGCAGGATGTCACTGCAAAGCGTCAATAAGGACGATAATGAATACAAAATGCAAATGCTAAAATGTAAGGCGCACCCAAAAACATCAACATCTATTACTATTTTGTTCATTTCTGTGACTAGGCTTTATTTGACTGTTTTGGCTTCTGAAACCCATCACAACAGGGGGTGTTGGTGAGCCAGGGGGACGTGTTAAGAACAGCTTTTACAGGGACATTTTGATGTTTGAAACTTCCACAATGTAATGATGGGCCAGCTAGTTAGCGCTATCTCTAATGCAGAGGGTGGTTGTTGAGCTTACTACCATGTTACTCCCTCATTAAAAACGTGCCCGAAGACGTTTTAGATGTCATTCATGCAAGTTTGAGTATTTTAGAGATCTCACCCAGGCCTTATCTGAACTCTCCTTGCGGTTAAATGTAAGATTCTGCCCAATGCATGATACAAACCCACACACAACCTCACAAACCTGATGTGGTGTGCAGTAGTGTCATTACTTGGATCCACACTGAAGGGGGAGTGACTTAAACATGGAGCAAAGATTAATGTTATAAAACGTGCTAATACATTGTTTACAAATATAGCATTTTCAAAACAATAAAAAAAAGTGATCTAAATATGTTTTTAGCAGTTAATACCCCATAAAATTGAAAAACCTCATCTTTAAGGACGAAGCTGGTAAATAAAAACGTTAAATGTTAAAAATGTTACTATGCTATCACAATACAATCCGCGTGCATCCCGCTAATGGATCTACTGCACATCGCATCAGGTTTGTGAACTTGTTGTGTACAGTTTTGTTTCATGTTTTTGTATTTATGGCCCGGGAGAGATCGCTAAATGACTCAAACATGCATGGATGACATCTAACAACCTCTTAAGGCATGTTTTTGATGAGGAAATGTTATTATAATATGGTAGAAAGCTTAAAAAAGAAAAAAAAGAGTTTTTGAGCTGTTTTCACAATATATCTATTCTGTGTTAAAACACAGTAGACTGTATTGCCTATTTTTAATTAGCTCATCAGGTTTTAATTGACTAAAATGTAAATTTATGAACACAATTCGTATCATATTTCATACTGACTGTAAAATTGTGTTGCCATTGTTTATTTACTAGTCTCATACTTTCATGTGCACTGAGGAACTTTTCTAGTGGAGAGGCTGCAACTATAGCTTGTCTCTGTGGTTATGTTATAGATTAAGTTACAGGTCAGATCTGTGGAGAGCCACACCTGATTTTTAATGTACGTTTGAACCATCAAATACATCAAATTTAAAAAAAAAAAAAAAAAAAGTAAACTACATCATTTTATCATCATGCTTTGAAATAATCTAAGCAAAGCAATAACATCTCCATGGAAACCACCCGGTAACGGACCCTCCACCAGGTTATACAGTGCACCTTTAAAACCAGCGTTGCTCCTCCATCTTTTAACAGCCACCTCCCCCGCTCCACTGTAATGTATCACCTAAGTCTCCATAAATTTCCGTTTACTTTCCCGCTAAACTCGTCATACCAGCCGCATGGATTCCAGTATCAAAACAATCAATAAATCCTGTATTTTACATCTCCTAGCATCAGCACATTATCAGGTTTGAAAATCCATCAGTATCATTAATGTACACTATCACTTTGCTCCCTCTTGTATTAAAAGGTGAACATTACAGAGGATGATGGGAGGAGGAAGCTTCTATATCTTCACTAGACTTTATCTCCCAGGCTTTTTGCTCTCTCACCGGTACCTTTTATTTCAATACAGCCCGGAGAGCATTGAGCAAACTGGACAACCTTCGCGTGTGTAATGAAAACGTATATTCCAGCACGGTTTCCTGAAAGAGCCAGCCCCATTAGAAAGCTCGCTCCCATTGATTGAAATGCTTTTAAAAGTCACACGTGGCCATTAATGTGGAGATGGAGTGGAGGGAGGAGGGAGGCAGAGGTGTAAGATAATGGAGAAGTATAGAAGGTATGGAATGTAAGGTGAAGTTAGCTGCAGTTGGGTTTGAGAACGGAACATGGGAATTATACGTTTGTGGGACAGCCATAGCACAATGAACATATAACGTGAGCGAAGAACTCTTTAAACGTGCTATATTCTGCAAATTTTACTCTTGTGAGCTTTAAGAAATGTTATAATGTTGTTACCTCATCAAAAACATACCTGAAGTTGTGTTTTGTTTCATTCCCACATGTTCGAGTAACCTTTTATTATTAGCCTGCAAAGCTCAAGATTTATTTTCTATATTTTTACTCATATAAGAATAAAAATAACAACAACAAACAAAAGACTGTGCTACACGGGACCACCCACATACTTCGACAGGTATGCCCGTCCTTCCTTCACCAAAAATCCCTCAATTGCAAATAAAATTCTATTCTGTCAAAAGTATGGATGGGCATGATTAGTCGACTAATCGATGACTGATCATTCAGAATTTCGTTGATCACGGTCATTTCAAACGACAAACCGAATGTAGGTTGCTGTGCGTAGCATAGAGGAGACCAGGATGTCTGACAAACAATGTAGTTGTGGCCTCATAGTCCCACGTCTCGGCTCTGGCACACCTCCTTGGAAAACACTACACTACACTACTTTCATCATGATGTATGTATACGCAGTATGTCCAATGCGACATACGCAGAACAGACTCACTAGCATCATCAGCATCATCATTCCTCTGTCACAGAAAGAACACATGAATTCCACTGAGTCATGTCCTTTAGTCCAACAGAAGCTGACGCATCAGAGCACATGGAAAGAGGTGTTTGTTTCCACTGTTAACTGTTTATGCTAGTTAGCCATGCACTTTTAAGTTTCATTTCTGTAAGACGTAAACAAATGTGCGCAAAGCTGCATTAAAAACATAATCTCAAACGGGCTGATGTGGCTTTATAGTGGTTATGGTTTATATGTTGTAAAGTTGAGTTTATTTATGCAGATTAGTAATAGTAATAATTATGATGATGATTTTAATGTAAAAATGTTAATGATTAATCGAAAATCAACCGTTAATTCTCTCCGTTAATTCTCCCAACGATCGATTAAAGAAAATGTAATCGATCGCCCATCCCGAGTCAAAAGTTTTGTAGTGAAAATGTTTCATCCAAGCGACTTCTTCAGTTCTGGTCAGGTTTCTGAAGAACTGAAGAAGCCACTTGGGCGATGTCTTCAGTCTGAAACTTTAGTCCAGTCGACAGAATGGAATTTTCTTCTTTATGGACGGACGATCTCTCAAATGGGTTATGTTGTCTTGTTCTTTGTTCAGAATGGCAGCATTGGTTTTGGTTGAAATATGAAGAAGAAAATCAGAAGAAAGCCAGCATTAGCCAACAATTTTTCACATGGTCATCCTCACCTTTTTTGTTGAAACAGGCCCAAGAACGCTCATATGGATCATAGGCTACTAAATATGAGTTGTTTAAATCGATTTTGTATTTTTTCTTGAGTTTGCAGATAAAATATTTGTGTCTGTGTTTGCTAATGTGTTCATCGTGTCACCAGGGTAACTCCTAATCATTCCGCCAATAGAGATGCATGTAGAACCCCCAGCATGACGTCACTGCAAAGTATCAGTACAGTTAATAGGCCTCTGCTCAGTACATGAAGCGATGAACATCAAAATACACTTTTACAACCTAGGAGGATTTCTGCTTTTTGTTTATACAGCAGTTCAAAGATACAACATATTATCAGATCCTGTATTTACTAAAACGTATGTATAATTATCCACATTTTGACTTCACCATAAATTGCTGTGTCCCAATGAACCAATGAAAACACATCATTAGCCATCACTATACAGTAGACAACATCAAAAATATTTAAATTGGCTGGCTTGCCATCTCCACGTTGTTGTACTCGGCATGCCTCTACAACCACAAATCAGCATCACAAACATTTCATTTTCCAACAGTGCCTTGTTTAATTAGGGACCTGACTGCTCATGCGCTTTGAAACAAACTCCATTTGATAAACATGGAGTTACCCACCGATGCATCCTACAACAAGGACACAGGCACCACAGGCCCTGACGAGAATCTGTAATGTGCTCGACTAAAAAAGAACACCAAACTCACCCCGTTCTCTCTGTTTCAGCAGGGTTTGAGGTAGAGCTGTTAAGAAACTGTTTCAAAGACTGGATTTTATAGTGAAAGGGCCCATATGACGCCATTTTCAAAGCTATGTTATAGTAATGGGGTTTCCTCATCAAAAACATACAGGGTTTGTGTTCATTCACACTAAAACACTGCGTATTTAGGCTTAGTTCTTCCCTCAAACATAAAACGCTCTACATACACTTTCACTTTCAAACCAGAATTTGCCAATCTCTACAGAATTCAAGGTAAAACATATCTTAGTTGGTAGAGTGTCCACTGATCTGAAGGTTGGTGGCTCGATATAAACATTGGTTGTGAGATGGGAGAAAGCTAGCTCAAGATAAATGGTTGTTTATGATTTATTTACATTTTTTCTGTGTTTCCTGCTATTTAATTTAGCTCCAAGTTAATGTAAAGATTGCGCAGGACAATTTAGCTAGTTGTGTATGCCAAGAATGCTGTGAAGTTATGTGAAAACTCCAAGCTACATGTTAGAATAACTATGAATTAAAGTATGTTGGGTGACCGGATGTCCTGATCTCCAAAAGGGGAAATGAGGGGAATTTTAGCATTTTACACATAGACACAGCTTAGTATTTTGTTAGTCTAATAGCATAATAACAGCATAAAAAGTGGTCAGATCCACTGGCCTTCAGGTTGGCGGTGCAATCCAGCTCTCACAGATGAATGTGGTTGTTGTGTCTTTGGGCAAGACACTTAACCCACCTTGCACCAACAGGGTTCCGGCGGTGTCTTAAAAAGTCTTAAAAGCATTGAATTTATGAATTTGGAAATAAGACATTGAATAAATCTTGAATTTTTATATCTGGGTCTTAAAATTTGTGCAGGACGTAACTTCTCCGTATCGCATTTCTCCTTAAAAGTTTAATTTGTCAACCATCATTTTTCGGTTAAATAACGTAGCCTAAATAAAGAGTGGTGGAACCGATAATTGAGAACATAACGCAGCCCCGGGTCAAAATACTCCGAACACGTCACTGAAGATTACACGCTGCAGAACCACAAGCAACAAGCTAAACAGAAGCGTAAAATCAAACACAATCTCAGCAGAGCACAAAGTTTGACCAACGCCGTTATGTTGTTTTTTTAACGTTGGTTTTATGTTACCTCGCCATTTTATGCTGGGGTTATGGGGAAGAGTCTCTCTACTCCCCATATTCCTTTGTTTGAGAAATAAATGAACACAAATTGTATATTTCTTTGCCGGAATGTCTATGAAATAAGCCATTTTTTATATAAATGTTCTTAAAAAGGTCTTAAAAACACTTGAATTTATCTTGAAGAAACCTGTAGTACATTAATAATAATAATAATAATAATAAATTTTATTTGTAATGCACTTTACATTTCAATGAAATCTCAAAGTGCTACAGAGAAAGCATAAAAAGATGATAAAAAAAACCACTTACAAAGTACATTTAAAACATCCTAGCACAAGGTAAACAATGTAAAAACCTAGTAGGCCTTTTTAAACAGAAATGTCTTAAGTCCTTTCTTAAAAGCCTCCAGACTCTGAGGCATCCTCAGGGACTCTGGGAGGGCATTCCACAGGCGTGGGGCTGCAGCCTGAAAAGCTCTATCTCCCATAGTGGAGAGTTTGGTCCTTGGCTGATGGAGACAGTAGGTGGAGGATGAACGAAGGTGTCGTGAGGTGGTGTATGGCGTGAGAAGCTCTGAGAGGTAGGCTGGGGCAGTTCCGTGTATACACTGATAGGTGAGGAGGCAGAGTTTGTAATGAATCCGATGTTGAATGGGCAGCCAGTGAAGTGAGCGGAGAACAGGGGTGATGTGGTCGTATTTACGCCTCCTCGTCAGGATCCTGGCAGCACAGTTCTGGATGTGCTGTAGCTTCTGAAGGCTCCTGCCAGAGATCCCAACGAGGAGGGCGTTGCAATAGTCAAGTCGTGAGGAGACAAAGGCATGGATCAGTTTTTCAGAATCAGATTGGGAAAGGAAAGGACGGAGTTTAGAAATGTTTTTAAGATGGAAGAAAGACACTTTGGAAAGGTGGTGTATGTGACTGTCAAATGAAAGATGTGGGTCGAGTTTGACTCCAAGGTTTGTGACAGATGAAGAAAAGGGGATGTTGTGACCAGAGAGAAGAATACTTGAATTAGAGAATGACTGAGTTTGATGTGGAGTTCCAAATACCATAGCTTCAGTTTTATTGCTGTTTAGTTGGAGGTGGTTATCTGCCATCCATGCCTTTATCTCCTCGAGGCAAGTGTGGAGGACAGATGGTAGGGCTGAGGAGGAGGTGGGGTCCATTTTCATATAAAGCTGAGTGTCATCAGCATAACAGTGGAATGAAAGTCCATGTTTGCGGATGATCTGACCCAGCGGGAGCATGTAAATTGTAAAAGGGCGGACCTAGGACCGACCCTTGTGGCACTCCGCAGGTGACAGTGTGGGGAGTGATTTGGCCTGTCCTAAAGCCACATACTCTGTTCTACCCGCAAGATAGGATTGGAACCAGCGGAGTGTGTTTAGTGTGTTAATGGTGAGTGATTCCTTGATGCTAAGAGCTTTAAGCGCCTTCAAGGTGGAAAATTGCTGTTTAATAATCAGATCATTTACCACATGCTAGCTTTTTACAAACTTTTTTCTCATATTCACGTCATACTACTACATAGAATCCTTTGGAGATACTGTAGCATGTCCCATACCATGATAGTGAAGGTGAGGTCATCTTGTTTCCATTAAAGGGATATAAGCAGGCCTCGTTATGTCTTCTACCTTAATGAAGAGAGAAGGAATTGATTGGACACACCTCGCCCTTGTGCAACCATTACCAATCTTGCATCTCTGTGTTTTTTTTTTCCTCATTAAACCTTATCCGTCCCATCTACTCCTGTGCAGGCCAAATACGCCCTAAATATGTTAAGTAAATGGTGCATGAGATCGTATCAAAGTTCTGTCTCTAGCAGTAATTCCCAGGAGAGGAGCTATGCGTTTGATCTGACCCCTCCAATTCAATTACAGCCGAGATCTGATCACCCCTCAGGAGATTGACCCCCCCAAGGCAAACAAAGTGCCCGGGATTCATTTGGAGAATAGACACACAGGATTCAGGGAGGTAATGAGAAGTCCTGGAGGTCTGAAAAAGGGGCAGTTCAAGATCATAATCGGGACAGACCTGGAAGAAAATGTTCAAAATGCCTGTGGGAGAGTGGTTGGACGGAGGCTGCCGGTGAACAATGATGTAACTTAAGGATATTTCTTGGTCTTCTCCTGTAATGGGTTAGGTTGAGGCAAGGAGAGCTTTTGTTAGATTTTTATGCTTCTCGGATACATAGATGCTTAGGTAATTAAGTCAGCAATTTTGGCTGTTGCTATGAGTTAAATCCTAAACTATTAAATTCAAAAAATACTCATAAGTACCACCGGAAATACCACTGTAATTATCAGCCTGGTATCTACTAACTACCACCATAAGTACCTAATAAGTCCCGGACCCTATTTTAAAGTACTATCTAATAATTAGGGATGTTCCAATCATGTTTTTTTACCCCTGAGCTCGAGTCATTTGATTTTGAGTATCTGCCGATACCGAGTCCCGATCTGATACTTCTATAAAACATTATGAAATGAACTAAGAACAAAGAATAAGATTCAGGATGTTCCTTATTTTTATTTTTTTCACCGATGGCTCTGATATTATTAACACGTAAACACTAAACCAGGTCTATACGAGGACTAAACCAGAACTGAACCAGGACTAAATCAGGACTGAATCAGGACTGAACCAGGACTAAACCTGGACTGAACCAGGAGTAAAACAGGTCTAAATCAGGACTAAACCAGGACTAAACCAGGACTAAAACAGGACTGAACCAGAACTAAAACAGGACTAAACCTGGACTGAACCAGGAGTAAAACAGGACTGAACCAGAACTGAACCAGGACTAAATCAGGACTAAACCAGGTCTAAACCAGGCCTATACCAGCACTAGATAAAATACTATTGAATTATTATTTATTTTTAATTACTAATAGCCCATATATTGTAAATGTGATTAAAAATAATAATAATAGGTTTATAGATATTATTTATCCAATACCTGATCGGAACAGAACGTCGAGTCTGCAGTCACGTGATCGGATCGGGACAGTTGCTTTTTTTTCTCTTGTTCATTTGTGAACTTAAACAGTGTGTTAGTGCAGTGTGAAACAACTGCATGTTTTCATAAGAAGCACTTACAAAATTGTTAAAGATAGTTGTAAGAGTTGTTGGAGGTACTTGTATTTTACCTGGCCAGGCAGAACCACACGCTTTGATGAAACTTTACAAAGATGAGTGGGTCTGGAGCTGTATCCTGTCTCCCTGATTTCAGAGAGCGTGATTGACAGGTGGATTAACTAACCAGAGAGAGGCTGAGAGAGACTTGTGTCAAAAACAAATGCGGCTGACTGAGAAACAGAGTGGATTTTCTCTGAGTCAACAACAGAAGCACCAAACTGTTACTCATCTCAGGTAAAAGAAGTTATATATTTTGTTCTCAAATTTATGAACATTTTGGAAAAAAGTCTTCTGTGTTTTAGAGACATGTGATACAAATTAGTGGCTGTAACTGGGTGGAGGTTTTTCCACATTCTATGGTCCGGTTCCTGACTCTCCTGGGTATGAACAGAGTGTAGAATGGACTGGCATTTTGCATGTACAGTGATGGCCGAAAGTATTGGCACCCTGCAATCCTGTCCTATAATACTCAATTTCTTCCAGAAAATGATTGCAATCACAAATGCTTTGGCATTAATATCTTCATTTATTTTTCTTGCAATGAAAAAAACACAAAAGAGAATGAAAAAAGTCAAATCAAATATTATTTTACACAAAATTCAACAAATGGGCTGGACAAAAGTATTGGCACCCTCAGCCTAATATTTGGTAGCACAACCTTTAGACAAAATAACTGCGAACAACCGCTTCCGGTAACCATCAGTGAGTTTATTACAACGCTCTGCTGGAATTTTAGACCATTCTTCTTTGGCAAACTGCTCCAGGTCCCTGAGATTTGAAGGGTGCCTTTTCCAAATTGCCATTTTGAGCTCTCTCCACAGGTTTTCTATGGGATTCAGGTCTGGACTCATTGCTGGCCACTTTAGAAGTCTCCAGTGCTTTCTCTCAAGCCATTTTCTAGTGCTTTTTGAAGTGTGCTTAGGGTCATTATCCTGCTGGAAGACCCATGACCTCTGAGGGAGACCCAGCTTTCTCACACTGGGCCCTACATTATGCTGCAAAATCTGTTGATAGTCTTCTGACTTCATAATTCCATGCACACGGTCAAGCAGTCCAGTGCCAGAGGCAGCAAAGCAACCCCAAAACATCAGGGAACCTCCACCATGTTTGACTGTAGGGACCGTGTTCTTCTCTTTGAAGGCCTCATTTCTTTTCCTGAAAACTCTGTGTTGATGCCCGTTCCCAAAAAGCTCTACCTTTGTCTCATCTGACCAGAGAACATTCTTCCAAAATGTTTGTGGCTTTCTCAGGTAGGTTTTGGCAAACTCCAGCCTGGCTTTTTTGTGTCTCTGGGTCAGAAATGGGGTTTTCCTGGGTCTTCTACCATAGAGTCCTTTTTCATTCAGATGTCGGCGGATAGTACGGGTTGATACTGTTGTACCCTCGGACTGCAGGGCAGCCTGAACTTGTTTGGATGTTAGTCTAGGATTTTTTCCCACCATCTGCACAATCTTACGCTGAAATCTGTCATCGATTTTCCTTTTCCGTCCAGATCTGGGGAGGTTAGCCACAGTGCCATGCTCTTTAAACTTCTTGATGACACTGCGCACAGTAGACACAGGAACTTCAAGATCTTTGGAGATGGACTTGTAGCCTTGACATTGCTCATGCTTCTTCACAATTTTGTTTTTCAAGTCCTCAGAGAGTTCTTTGGTCTTCTTTCTTTTCTCCATGCTCAGTGTGGTGTGTGTGTGGCACAGGACAGAGGTTGAGTCAACTTCAATCCATTTTAACTGGCTGTTGGTGTGATTTAGTTATTGCCACCACCTGTTGTGTGCCACAGGTGAGTACCAGGTGCCATTAATTATTCAAATTAGAGAAGCAGCACATGATCTTTCAAAGGGTGCCAATACTTTTGTCCACCCCTTTTTATGTTTGGTGCAGAATTATATTCAATTTGGCTTTTTGACAATTCCTTTTTGTGATTTGTCATTGAAGATAAATTAAATGAACATTTTAATGTCAAAGCAGTTGTGATTGCATTCATTTTTTGGGAGAAATTGGGCCTTTTCTGACGGAACTTTTGGGGTGCCAATACTTTCGGCCATCACTTGTATGAGTGACACATCCTGGTTAGTCAGTCAAACTAGCAATATCCTTAATTCAGCATTAGGTGAACAATACAAGCCACAAAGTTCTGATTTACAAATATACTTCAGTACATTTCCTCTTGCCTCTTCACTTTTGTATGTGCCTGGTCTCCTTTTATCAGCTGGAGTGTTTTGCAAAGTCCTAACAGAATTTCACCGCCTGCGTCCTCCAGCCCTCCCAGAGTAAATGCACACTTTATTCTCTTCTCCACTCAGGGAAATTAAAACCAAGAAGCCAGCACTAGTTTTGTGCACCCACACATCTCTGAGCATTTCTGAAACTAACTCTGAGATATGAGGGAACCTGCTGGCTCCAGAAGCATTTCATAGGAGCAGAGTAAGACAGGCCAGGCATATGCTCAGAGCAGCAGGCCAACTGTCTGACAAGGAAGGAAGATATTTAATACTGTAACCACGCAGATAGCACTTTACAACTTTATACAATGTGCTAGTTATTATCAGTACTTCATTATATTCATTACACAACATTAAATTCACTTGTTTACCACTGTATCACTTGTTCTTTACTTAATTTAGGGGAGGGCAGTGAAGTGAAAATCTGTTAAAAATTGCTAAACAACTTCACAGTCGTACTCCTACAACTTACAACAATGGGGCAGGACATTGTTTCTTCATTTTAAATTATTTGTTTTACCACTTATGCAGTAGCCCTGTGACTAAATTGCATTTGGCTTATCTATTTATTAGAGTGTGTTTCATTCACACATGTTCAAGTAACATTTCTTATTAGTCTATCTACATCTCCAAAGCTAAAAATGCTCTGTTCCACCTCATGATGTCATGTAGTGGAAGTTTTCAAGTTAGCAGCAACCTTTAACGTTTTGTTCAGTAAAGATTGGAAATTCCAAGGCTGAAATTATCCAAATGATCTTAATGAAGATGTATGTATTTTTAAAAAGAAAACACAGTGGCGCACTTCCTGTATTACCACATGACATCACAAGGTGGAACAGAGGGTTTTCCATTTGAGAAAACAACTCAGCCTAAATATGCAGGATTCATGTGTAAAACAGGTGAAAGATACAAAACACAACTCCAGGTATTTTTGTGATGAGGAACAACATTATACATATATACATAGATCAGAAAATAGCATAATATGGGCCCTTTAAGACAGTTGATGAGGTGCACCCAAAATCACATGACAATAAATTAACAGTTAAACAGAAAGCGAGACAAAGCCTGCACACTTACTCCCAAACTGCCTTGACGTTTCGATCAGTGTATCTTCGTCATGTCGTGGTTTCTCTCTATGTGCCACTCCCATATATAAACTCTGCCCACTGATTGGTTGTCCAATCCAAAAATGAGCCACAGGAGATGTCGACACATAACATAAGCCATTACCCAAGTCCATTAATCATATGTCATCATCGGACAAGTTAAGGCTGCCACACACTACAGGATTTTTCGGTCTTAAACGATTTTTAAATGTGCGACATGATGCGCACACCACAGACATGAGGAGAACCTTATGAGACTTAAAATCTCTGATGGCAAAGACTGCAGCGGGATCTGTTTACGGACCACAGGATATAAAGTTGTGAGCGTGATCGCGTCTGCCGTTTCCTGTTTACAGTAAAACCACTCGCTTTGAGACTCTTAAGTGTTCAAAAGATTAGAGCTCTGCACTTCTAGTTTAGATACAAGTAAAAACTGTGTTATTATTATTTGTCAAATGTGGTGCAATACTTCAGATACAGGATTTTTAAAAGCATTAACGATTAGCAATAAAGTCCACAGGAAGTAGAGTCAGTATCGCTAATCTGCAGCTTCACCACACGCTGTCTGCGTAAACAAACACGAGGAAACACTGTCTTTTTACTTTCAAAGAACACTGCAATAGATTAATAGTGTAGTTTTGTGGACTGGATGTCATTATTTGTTTAGGACAATTTCTATAGTTAATGTGGATCAGATGCTGCACTGTAAATGTACAACTTTACATTAGGTGAGTAATAAAGTCTTTATTTTCGCTATATTCCAAGTTTGCATGTTGTGTCTGTCGCTCCTCTGCCCCTGACGCTCTGTTTTATCGGTTGTTATTATAGCATGGTTGATATTTGGTGGTTACGATCTGACACTGACACCACACACATGAGGAGCAGCAGCTTCAAAATCGCACACGGAGACAAAAAGTCGGGGGATGCCTCCCTGAACTCAGGAAGAAGAAATCGCAGCCAAAATCAGGCAAATTCTCCTCGGCCTTAAATTACATTTGGAGACAAACTTGCACACTTACTCCCCAAACTGCCTTTAATAAATGATAATGTTTCGATCAGTGGATCTTCCTCAGGTCTCACCCAGAGAAAACCATGACCTGACAAAGGTCCACTGATCGAAACGTTGTCATTTATTAAAGGCAGTTTGGGAGTAAGTGTGCAGGCTTTGTCTCACTTTCTATGCTCCCTGTAGTAGCCTCAGTTAAAATTATTGACACAACATTATTAATATAGAAATCAAACCAGAACAAATGGTATACAACCTTTAACTCTATGACTCTACTTGACTGACACTACCTACCACCGCTCATACATAATTCAGGTACACTCCAAATATCAGACAATATCATGCATATTTTTATTCATTTTTCGTTTGACTCCTGACCTTTTCGCGGGGGCGCTTTCTCATTCATTCCCATTGCATCGGTCTAAAGCCAATACAATCTGACAGAGCGAGAACTTGATCAAATAGCGGAGGCATCGGGGGAAGAAAAACTCCAGATGAGACTGTCTCTAGGCGGTGAGCACTTGGCGGGTAGAAATATCAGTAATGGCCTCGCAGGTAAGTTAACTGCCTGAAACTTCTACCCCCCAAACAGATTCGAGGCATGGGGAAGGAGAGCGTGGGCGCGCAAAATGGCCCCCAGAGTCATTAAGGTGCAGTCAAAGAGCCACCAGAGAGGACGCTGGGAAAATATGAGGGAACAGCAGAACCAAAAACCAGGAACGGTGATGGGTGTCTGTGGATTTGGGAGTGCACTGCAGAGACATTAGACGAGATTAGAAATGAGTGTTAATGGACTTCGAAGCTAAACAAGAAAATGTCGAGAGATGATTTTGATGATGTTTGGTGTCCTTACTTTTCGTTTTACTTTTCTCCTCGACAACCTTGGAGTTTAGAAAGTTGACACAAAACTCAGTGTCACTGTTAAAAGTCTTTTATTACACAAAATTAATCCTTGTGATGCTTGGATTCAAAATGGATTCAAACATTTACCTGGAGTTGTGTTTTTTGTCTACTTCTCCAAAGCTCCTCATACTTTGTTCCACCTTGTGATGTAATTTCGTGGTAGTTTTCAAGTTAACAGCTACTTTTTACCTTTAGTTCAGTAGAAATTGTCCATTCCAGAGCTGAAATCATCCAAATGATTCTAGTCAAGGTGTATGGCACATCCTGTATATGACATCACAAGGTGGAACAGTGTTTTCCATGGACCAAGCCTTTCTCTGATTGGTTAACCTCCCTGTCAGTCACACCTTTTGGAAATTGGGGAGATAGGATGCAATACCAGACCAACATTTCTTTGTAAAGTATTGTGGTGGTTTTGGCTGGCCAGGCAAAATCATACACTTAACGCACTTTCCTATTGACAGGGCGTCAAACTCATTTTGGTCTGGGGCCGTATACAACCAACTTTGACTCCAAAGGGGCCGGGTCAGACAACTCATGGCATATATACCCCAAAAATAGCAATGAGTCCAAATATTTGTGCAGAGAAACGCAAATCTATTACAGAAATCTTTTTTATTTGATTTTATTTTACAAAATATTATAATATTATGCTAGGTTAGGTTGCTTTCATAGCAGCATCAGTAGCCTCTTGACCCCTGGGTGAAAACAGACGGCTGTTTCTTCAGTCCCAGCAATAATTCATTTATCTTCTGTCTTCTCAATTCTCTGTTCAAGTTATTGTATTTTTCGCAGTGTCTCGTAGTGGCGTTTAAGATCATATTCCTTGAGCGCCGCCACTTGTTGCAAACACACCAAGCGTACAGGTTTCCCATTCACCTCCGTGAACAAATAAGAATTAGTACATTTTTCTTGGAAAATCCTGCACTCAGCTCCACTTTTCTTATTTTTGACATTTTGCTGATGAGGGTGGCACGGTCAACAGTCAAAACGATCGTCCTTTAAGAGCGTTTGGAAAGAGGCAGGTCTTCATTTGTCTGGTGGAGGCGCCACGCACAGAAGCACTGGAGACGCTGCTATGCTAAGATGCGCAGAAAATTACCAGAAAAATCTGAAAATTTTAAATATTTTAATAGAAAATCAGCCGAGGGCCAGATTAAAGGTCTTGGAGGGCCGGATCTGGCCCCTGGGCCGCATGTTTGACACCTGTGCTATTGAAATGTCTTGCCCATTGACACAACAACAGAATGTTCAAACAAATCGCTGTCCATGTCTACCAAACAAACTACATGCCCACCATTTTTATTTTGCTTTTTTTATTATCCCTTTTAGCACCATAATAATATATGTACTTATGATATATTTATGACTCATTAAAATTGCACGAAGTCGTGAGGAGCTGTGGTAATTTGAAATACACATTCGCCGCAGTGTCACCGGTGATCCCTGTGGTTTTAAAAGGGTTGAAAACTCTCCACTTCTACTTCTTATTTTTTCTATATAGCCACATTTTCAGCTTTGTGTTCAAAAACAATAAAAAACAGAGTGTGTTGTGTTCAGGAGCCATTGTAATTTCAGGTGCTTTGTAACATCACTCAGAACTTCCCTATTTCCCTGAAGGAACAGTGTGATTGGTCTAACTTCAAACTCCGACTACTGGCAATTGCAGAGGCCACTGAAGGCAGCACAGACTTAACCAAGTGCAATGAAAGACTTATGATCATGGAGAAAATCTTGAGTTGTCGTTAAGAATTGTGGGTCATGGGATTGAGACCGGGACAAATCATGGGTTTCAGATGTTCTGTGCAACATGTTTTCAATTCAAAAGAAATAATATTCAGTTTAAATTGTTAATTGCTATGGCACTGGTCTTAATTTTTAATAATTCGTATGAACTTATGAACTGCACTATATTTTTTTTATTATTTATCTTTTTTTTTTTTACAGTTTGAATGGCTATTGGGAAATGTTTCTTTATGTCTAAAATGACTCACTTTGCTCATACCGGCGCCCTTCAGAGAGTAATTATTTCCACAAAATGCGTACAATTTGTATACGTTCCCATTAACATACTGGTCCAATTAGCACCGCAGCGCTAATTTATCCTCCCTGTAGCACCGGCCATCTTTTCAGCTTTAATGGAGGCCTTGGCAATTGTTTTTTTTATACGCGGTGCACCATGATCAAACCTCAAATAGGAACAATATTCACTTGCACAAGGTTTTTTTCTTATTGTAGACTCAGAAATGGGGATTTTCACATCACGGAAAGTATAGATACATATAGTACAGAACAGCTCATACAATTGTGGTTTATTTTTAGATTTTCCAAGAAGTGATTAAAAAGAACTGTGTAGGTCACCTGAAGGGAGCTAGTGTTAAAGTGTGGTTACCGCTGTTGGAAGTGGTAATGACTTCACCTAAACACGTACAGTATCTTGCATGTTTACATAGGGCCCTGGTTTATGACACGACTATATGTACACATTTAATTAACAGAGCTAATTGGATTAATACAGGGCAATGGGTGCTAGCTTATTAAAGTGAAGGTAGTGCTCAAGCCCAGCTGCATGGTGGCAACGTGAGATATGTAAAAGGGAGATTTAATAAAAAAACAATAGTGGAAGAAGTACTTGACTTTGTTACTTAACCAAAAGTACAGATACCAGAGCAAAAAAGAAGATATGCTTAAAGAGTAAAAGTAAAGCAGTGTCGTGCAGAGGTGAGATTAAACAAACAAACTCCAAAGGAACAATTAACTGCTGAAATTATTTATTCAGGTTTTTGAGTTTTTTAATGTTAAAAGTCATTAAAAACCCTTAGAAAAGCTGTTTGATAGATTCAATATGGCGCCACAGTATCTGCACTAATTGGCAAAAAAAAACAATTACTATCTTAATCATCTAAAATTCACAAAAAATATCAGGAGAAGGCAGTTACTCAGTATTTTACCACTAATATATTTTTTCGGCAGTTGCAAATTTCAGTTGCAAAATAAATAAATAAATAAATAAATAAACTGCACAAAAGGTTCAAATAAAATTTGAATCAACACTATATGTAAACTGATAAATGCTCATCTTGTATATCAGCATTTTAAGAGGTTATGTTTCCATTTTCTTCCAGTATCTTCTGTGTCATGCAGTTGTGCTCTTCCAAGGTCAATACTGAAAACACCACAATAGAAAAATCCCTGTAATTTCTGAGAGTAGATGCTGTTCTTGTAACTACAGGTCTTAAAATGAACCCTGGTCCTGGCGGTAGTGTGGCCCTGCCCCTCCTGCTGCGATAAGCACCAGTCCAGCAGTCCAAAGGGGGGCAGCAGGTCGATCCCACCGAGAAGCACACCTGCCCATTACAGACTACACACTGACCCCGATATAGTGTGGCCAGAGTACCAAGGTGCAATAAAACAGCACAATGGTAACAAGTTGAAATCACAGGCTGTTGGATTACAGGTTGTTTTATCCTACTTCTTGCAGTAAATAAACATAATAAAAGTTTATTAAAAGATTTTATTACCAAGGCCACTGTTTGAAGAGGGACTAACACTACTAGAGCAATATTTTTTGCTACTAAACTGTGAACATGGTGTTTTAGTAGAATTATTGGGGCAAAGAAAGACTTATGATCATGGAGAAAATCTTGAGTTGTAGCTAAGAATTGTGGGTCATGGGAGTGAGTGGGACAAAGATCAACCAAAGACAAGTTGAGACACTTCCTATTTGGAATGTGGTAGCTAGCGGGTTAGCTACTGTATGTCCATTCATATAGAGGCAGAAAGAGCCGCTGTCCTGTCTGGTATCATGTCTCCTACAGAAAAAAGAGCCGCTGTCCTGTCTGGTATCACGTCTGCTACAGAAAGAGCCGCTGTCCTGTCTGGTATCATGTCTCCTACAGAAAAAAGAGCCGCTGTCCTGTCTGGTATCATGTCTCCTACAGAAAGAGCCGCTGTCCTGTCTGGTATCACATCTCCTGCAGAAAGAGCTGCTGTCCTGTCTGGTATCACGTCTCCTGCAGAAAGAGCTGCTGTCCTGTCTGGTATCATGCCTCCTACAGAAAGAGCCGCTGTCCTGTCTGGTATCATGTCTCCGGCAGAAAGAGCCGCTGTCCTGTCTGGTATCATGTCTCCTACAGAAAAAAGAGCCGCTGTCCTGTCTGGTATCATGTCTCCGGCAGAAAGAGCCGCTGTCCTGTCTGGTATCATGTCTCCGGCAGAAAGAGCCGCTGTCCTGTCTGGTATCATGTCTCCGGCAGAAAGAGCCGCTGTCCTGTCTGGTATCATGTCTCCTGCAGAAAGAGCCGCTGTCCTGACACATCCCACTCACTAATGTTAGTTTAGCATCATAACTTATTTATGTTTTAATGCGCTGACAACAGAGAGAGCTACCGTCGCAACTTCATGTTAACAGCAAAGACAGCTAAGTTTTCTGCACTCAGGCTGCGCAAATAATCCGACTATATATAAAATCTATTCTTAAACATATATCTTTCCTAAACATATATAAAAACGCATGCTGTGCCACCGTCAAACTGTCTTGTGCCACTACACAACAATGCCGTGCTTTTACAGCCTGCATCAGATTGTGCCGCACCAGGCCAAACGGCTGACATTTGCACATAACCGTGTTTAGTGATAACACTGTGCACGCTCGCTACAGGATCTTATCAGAAAAAAGTAACCAGCCCTGATATGATTCGTATGTAAAAATCTTATTGCTTCTCTTATCTCATAACACTCCTCTCCAGCCACCCCGGGCCCTGTGTGCAGAATGGGCAGGTCAACACAGATCGTCTTTATAAGGGCTGAGGATAGTAAAAATGGAATTGGGTGGCACTGGCAGACATTTGGCATTTACATTTATGGCAGGGCTGGGTTAATTAAACTGGACCCATTCAGAGTCTTGATTAAACGGTGGTAAATAAAGACGCAGCAGACAGGACAGTGGGGCTATAAAGAGGGAAACGGAGACTGTTTGTGGTGAAGGTTCTGACAGTGCTTTGGGTCCTCTATAAATGTAGGTATATTACAAATTCTACATAACAGTCTCTGGTTGGAGTAAACTGGAGCAAAAGGACACAATATAATAAAGGCTGTTGGTTAAAGGGCCTATATTACGCTATATTCTGATCTTTGTTATAATGTTTCCTCATCAAAAACATGGAGTTGTGTTTGGTTTCATTCACACATGTTTAACACAAATCCTGCATATTTAGACTCAGTTCTTCTCCCAAATGGAAAACACTCTGTTCCACCTTGTGATGTCATGTGCTAATGCATAAGTCCTGTGCTCAGGTCTCTGCAAAGGCTTCCTGTGGCTCAGAGAATAGACTGTGACTCTGCTTGTGTACAAGTCTCTCCTAGCACATCTGTGACATGTTAGTGCCACATGAACCATGTCACACTCTGAGGACCTCAGGGACCGGCCTCCTGCTGGTGCCCAGAGTCAGGACTAAACACAAGGGGGTCAATGTTTCAGATTCATGCAGCTAAAACCTGGAACAGTCTGAACATGTGAGACAGACTATACTTTGGCGCTGTTTAAATTCAGACTCAGTTCTGTTTAGCTGCAGATGACTGAACGTGTTTCATTGCTCATTCCGCACTCTTCTCTCTAATTTGATGTCTCTGTCTCTCTTTTTAATTTTATTAGGATTATTTATGTTTTAATTTGTTTGTATTGTGATTTTAATGTATTTCTTATTCTGTTAAGCACTTTGAAGTACTGTGTACGAATTGTGCTATACAAATAAACTTGCCTTGCCTAATACAGGAAGTATAATACTACAGTCAATGATAGTTCCAATGGCTAACTGCCATTCTTTGCTGCATATTGCACAATTCGTGCGGTAACAGTTAAATCACATTTTATATCACTGCTCTGCTGCCATCACCATTATATCACCATAGCAAAAGGTAAACAAATGCTAAACTGCTTCATTTAAAACACTGAAATCTCTGATATTTGAGGCATTTACAGGCTTTTCACATTGACACGTGAGACATTTCAGTCACACCACACACCACTGCCTGCTGTGTTCTAGACCCTGTACCAATATGTTAAAAACAGTAACACCCTGCTCCGATTTCTTTAATCCTTATTGTGTTTCAGATGTTAGAAACCTGTTGGCGTAATCCCTCATTTGTCCAGGAGTGATTCAGGGCACAAAAGGTTTCAGTGGTAGTTGTTAAGGCAATGTTTTTAAAATAAAGACCTGAAACAATAGCCCTGCTCTAAAGGAGGAGTTATAACCTTAAGTTGCCTTTTATATTGATGTTGAAGGGTCTATTCAGTCTACATAATGTTCTCCTTTGTTTTACTTTGTGTGTAGCACTTTTGTAATTGTAAAGTGCAATATAAGAACTTTATTATTATTGAGATTCAGGTTTTAACTCTGTATTTGGTTACCTGCTGGCCCAGTTTACATTTGTTTCACTATACACTAATATAGAGTTTCAGGCTATAACTTGAGTCAGTGTCTCGATTTAAAAACATTGTCCAGTGACTAACTTTGAAATTAGACCAATTTTCTTCCAAACTTCTCATTATTCTGACAGTATTTGACACTTTCTTCAATACAAATGTGGCAACTTGTTAATAGTGACTGTGTAAAACCTGCAGACTCAGTCCAGGTTTTTACTCAAGATCTCGGTTAAGAGTGCCTAATCTATAGATACTTTGTAGTGACATCAAGCTGGGGGTATAATGCATATATGTCTATGGCGGAATGTTCAGCAGTTATGGTGATATGATACAACCAATACCAAACAGTCCAAAAAGTTTCAAGATGGTCTGAAAACTACATAAAAAATACAAAATTAATTACAATACCAACACATTTTCAGGATTCTGTTTAGGTGTTTCATTTTCAACAAAAAGGTGAGAGTGAAAAACTGTTGGCTAATGACTGTATGTGTTAAATAAAGCCCAGATTTGTCGAACTTGGGCAACAGAGCTTCAGACAGAGCAGAGCCTACAGTTAGCATCACCTCCTGGGAATGTCAACGTCATTAATAAGGCTTTTTTAACATGACAAGAACCAGAAATACCTCATATTTTTCATAATTTTGTAACTGAATCCCAGACTCTATTTCTTTAGCTCTTCATATTTACAAATAAGCAATTTTATGATATTATTACGACGTTCATAATATCAGACCAACAACAAAATCCCTTATGAAGCACCGGAGAGTAAAAAACGAAGTGATTAGTTGAACAATTAGATGCCTCGTCTCATTCCCTCTGAGAAACATTCAGCACCAGGGTTCCGGCCAAGTGCCCAAGCAATAATGGCCCCAAATATGACTATGTCTCGCTGGACTGCATTTTCAAGCGCTTTTCTAAATATTTCCAGCGTAATCCTCTTAGAACTGTCTTTAAGCTATAAGAACAGGTAAACAGGCCCCCACTCACCACCTCTGTGCAAAGGTCTTTAAATAACACTGATAATGACTCAAACTGACAACTCTGAGGAGTTATATAAGCTATTTCAATATTTTTAAGCAATTGTTTTTCTTCTCTGACTAATTCCAGGAGCTCTCTTGTGTTTTCTCCTCATCTGAACTGGAATGCCAAGGCTCAGGGCCAAGTGTAATCATTAATTAAAAATGCATTAAGGTTTTTTTGTCTAGGGCACTCCTGGGTAGATTCCAAAATATGTTCCAGAGAATGGATTGTGCAAAAATACCCAGTTTTCTTTGTGAGCAAGTCCAGGTATAAAATGAATCACCATCAGAAATGTCTGTTTTCTTTCTCTTTGCGGCATTTCTAAAATTGTATTTAAGGGCCCATATAGTGCGCTTTACTGAGCTATGTTATAATGTTTCCTCATCACAAACATACCAGGAGTTTAGTTTTGTTTCATTCACACATGTTTAACACTTAAACTCTGCATATTTTGACTGAGTTTTTCTCAAACATGCATATTGTGGATGAGGTAACAACATTATAACATGGCTTAAACCTCACACTTTACATAATATAGGACCTTTAATGTTCTAAATCAATAATCAGGTCAGGGGTCGACAACCTTCTGTGTCTAAGGAGCCCCTTGTTAGACATAAAAATACCTGGTAAAATGCTTTAATGTGATATGAATTATTACTTTCTTTAAACACCAAATTGATTTTCGTTTTCTACCGTGTTACAACATTGTTCCCTCATCAAAAACATGCCTGAAGTGCTTTTATATCATCCATGCGTGTTTGATTAATCTTGCTATCGCTCCCATTTTTCTTAAATAGAGGGCAAGACACAAAGAAACCCACTACGACTTCACAAACCCGATGCGATGTGCAGTCATTTAGTCAGCAGAAATCACACGGACTGTTTTGTGGTAGTGCTCTGAAGGGGGAGTGACACGGGGGAGCAAAGACAGGAAGGGCTAAACTGAACAAAACTGAAACTAACCAACTGAAACATTACAATATGCTGTTTTCAGAAAGCAAATATAGCATTTTTAAGCAATAAAAGGCAGCATGGTGATCTGAATATGATATGTAATACCCCCTCTTTAATGAAAAACTGCATTTAATTCTGCTTTTACTAATAGGATCATAACTCAGGCATGGTCAGATAGCAGATAGGGAATACTTTATGTCCAGACTGTGTTAAATAAAGCTCAGATTTGTCCAACATGAGCAACAGAGCTTCAGACAGAGCAGAGCCTACAGTTAGCACCACCTCCCGGGAATGTCAACATCATTAATGACATTTTTTTAACACGACAAGGACAAAAAATAGCAGGAAACCAAAGGACTACAGGAGTAAAGCTAAACTGCTGCAGGTTTCTCAAAAAACACAGTAAAAGATGAAGCTGTAATATCATTTTAAATAGGAAACTACACTTTTTTTTCTCCATGCCAAAATCTAAGCGGGTTTATTATTATTATTGGCTTACTTTGGCCAAATTGTCTTTATTGTCTGTTGTTTGGCTAAATGCAGTAGGGCCACTTCCTATTTAAAAGCAGATACTGCGTGTTATATTGATTCTAAACTTGTCTTTCTTTTTGAGTAAGAAAGCCAAACTTACAAACTTTTCTGTGTTTTGTTATTTCTGAGACCTCCTGGCATGAGATATTATAAGCGAGTTAAATGAAAACAACTGGACTTTGCTTTTTGAAGGCAATATTTTGCTACCAACCAGACAGCTTCTTCAGAACTGAACACAAGTATGTTAGCATATGCCACAGGAGCGCATACCTGACGGCCACGATCCTTTTGTAACTACAGTGTTGTTTGTATGAACTGTAAACACACACTGGCATTCTAAGGTTTCCCATGAACTCATAATTTATAAAAACCATAAACACAAGCGCCACCGTCTCCAAACCACGGTGCACGACATAGCAACAACTAACAAAACCCACGCAACTCACCAACGCCGTAGAATTAAACCTTCCACTTTAATTTACTCCTGCACGGTTGGATTTTTTGGGGTATTTTTTCAATCTTTTTCACTCTAAACAACAAGCTGCAAATACTGTCACTGGACCATCACTGACTGCACTCAAATGACTTCTGAAATGGTTTTGTTTCCCTTCCTCTGCGCCGCTCGTGTCACAGATGTTGTGTGGAGAGAGATGTAAAGAGAGAGCCAAAAAACTACAGGCGTGACGTGCCATTAGCCATCCCCGCTCCAACTCATACTTCTATTATGTATGCATTGTGTGGGGGGTAGGGGGCTGGGGTAAGAAGGCATCTGGGAGGGGCAGGGGGTAGACAAAAGGAGACACTGTGCAGAATTTTGCTATGTTAGAATGTTTTTATCTCCTAAAAACAGACCCAGAGTTGTTGTCTTCCTATGACCTCTTGGATAAAGCTGAGATTTTATATTTTATTACTTATTTTTCTATTTTTTTTATTTATTTTGAGCATAGTACACACAATCATATTTACAGATCAACCACAGTAAACAGATAGTTCCTTTCAAACCAACAATAACAATAAATATCTCAAAAAGAAGCTTCTTCATTAGTCATATTTTATTTTGACTTGTACATATACATTTATATAATTATGTCTTATCTGACCCCTGTCTCTTGCTATCCTTTGCGCTACTTATTTAGAATTTATTATTACCATTTACATTTTCTACTCTGTTTTTATATTATATTATATATTATGTCCAAATAATTTCCCTTGTGGATCAATAAAGTTTGTTTTAAGTCTAAGTTTAAGTCTATTTTGTTTCATTCACACATCTTTGAGTAACCCTGTTTACTTCTCCAAAGTCCAAAATTCTTTTTTCCACCTTGTGATGTCATGAAACAGCTACTTTTTACCTTTTTTTTTTTTTTTTTTTTAGTAGAGAATGGCAATTCCAGGGCTGAAATAATCCAAAGTGAAGGTGTATGGAGTTTAAACACACTGTGACATGACATCACAAGGTGGAAAAGAGTGCTTTCCATTTGAGAGAAGAACTCGGCCTAATGAGATATGATAAAAAAAAAAGGAGAAAAGCAATACAGGACTGAGAAACGGCATTGTTTTTTTGCAGAAACAACAGCTGAAGCAGCAAACTCCCCACTGGAAACTCATACTTCTATTACGTATGCATTTGTGAGGGGGTGTGGAGGGGTGAAGGGGCGGGGGGTAAACAAAAGAGGACACTGTGCAGAATTTGGCCTGGGTGAAGCAGGATGTGATGAGGCAATGAGTCAACACTCAGCTGGTTAAAAGGTGCATTGTGTAACTTTTGTCATGGAAGGTCTGTCAAATGCTTTTCTTCATGGAGATGTTATCGTTTTGTCTGGAATATTTCACAGCATGGCAAAAAATAAACCTTTCTAGCTTCATGGAGACCAAACCGGACCAAGTTACAGGACAGATCTGTGGAGAGGCTGCCCTCTAACAATCAGAATACCTGTTTATCTATTTATTTTTCAACAGTAAAGTACATAATGTCATACTGTGGACCATTCCAGGCAGATCAAGGACATATTCATAGAAACAAGCAGGTGACAGACCCCCAACCAAAAGTTTACATAGTCCACCTTTAAACTACTTTAAAAAATGGCTTAGATTTGATGGTATTGAAGATGATAATCTCGAAACAGAACAGCATTTTATTTTATGACATTTAAGAAGATGAAATGCAGGAAGGAGAGACAGATAAAGGGAACAGAATTTGGCCCAGATGTAATGAGTCAATGAATATGAACTATTTTTGGAAGATAGCGAGACTGATTACTCCTTACTCATATCTGATTAAATAGCCAACAAATGCTTGGAACAGAAAAAAGTGTTATTTTGCGACGTTTATGGACTTGGGACAATTAACGGTTTTATTCTACACCCAGAATCAAAAATGGTGAGTGGTCACATTTTCATATAGCTCTTTTCCACCTTCAAGACAGTCAAAGCTCTTTACAATAACGAACCCCTGGGCTGCTTCCTCCATGACGTCACTAAAGGATTTATGAATTAAATGTAATATATTGTGCAAATTTGACTCTCTCGAGCTTTAAGCCATGTTTGAATTTTGTTACTTCCTCAGAAACATATCTGGAGTTGTGTTTTGTTTCAGACTGGTGATTCCAGGGCAGCAATCATCCAAATATTCTAGTGAAGTAGGGTTGGGCGGTATCCAAATTTTGATACCGTTACCTTCTCAGCATTTTATCGGGGACTTTTGCCGTGACTTATTAAGAATTATTTTATAGCTGAACCTAGACCATTTAGAAACAGAATAGCAGCATTATATTTGAAGATGAGGCACAAGTTCTGATCAAACCAAACTTTGCCAGTGCGTATCTCCCTACGTTTAATGACCTGGGATACGTCAAAACAAGAAAAGTGCAGAAGAGGCAGATTTCAGAATAAAAAGTAAAAGGCGACAGTTCACGGCGTGTGATATTTCCCTCTGCAGCATGTTGTATCTGACAGACCTGCGCTCTCGGCACTCGGAGAAGTTACCGTCTCCTTCGTGAAAGTCTGACTTCACCCTCAAGCGGGAACTTTCTCCTCTTCAGCTCGTCCCCTCTTGACTCCATCGCAAACTTTTCGGCTCAATATCACACACAAAGCGTCAGTCAGGTTTTTTTCTTCTGGATATCTCCATGCGTAACAACGTTTGAAGAGGAGAGAGCGGAGGGGAGAAAGTCCACACTGTGCCCCGTGTCCAAAGCGACTGTTGGTGGATCTCTGGCCTGACGCAGGGTCGTAGCTCCGTCAACATTTGCTGTCTCTCCCCTGTCATTTGCTCAGAAACCTAATTTTATATTAAGTCCTTATGTGCTTATGTGCTCCCTCCTGTGGGCTCACCACCTGAAGAGGGGTTCATAGGGGGGGTCAGGTGCTATGAGTATTGGGCAGTAAGCTGCCCCCGCGACCCAGCTGGATTAAGTGGGAGAAGATGGATGGATGGTCCTTATGTGCTGCAGATTTTTAAAATGACGGTAATGAAACTGATATCGTTGCTACTTTTTGATACCTCGGTTTACCATATTACAGTATTACCACTCAACTCTATAGTGAGGGTGTATGGAGTTTAAAAATACAGTGGAGCACTTCCTGTATGACCATCACAAGGTAGAAGAGTGTTTTCTACTGAGAGAAGAGCACAGTTTAAATATGTAGGGTTTGTATTTTAAACATGTGTGAATGAAACAAAACAAACTCCAGGTATGTTTTTGACGAGAAAACATCGTTATAACAAAAATCCGAAAACATAATGTAATATGGACGCTTTAAACGTTTCTAAATCTTTGTCGCTGTGCCTTAATATAAAGTGTTACCTCTACCGGCTATGCCCAATTTGCACTTCCATTCATTGCCTTTCTTTTCCTGAGTTAGTTTGAGGTCAACCCCAGATTAACTAACTTGATGAATCCTCCCTGCCACCCCGCATTAGCCCTCACTGTCCTCTCCAGGTCCAGTTACAGGGCAGCCCATACCTTTCAATTACACCAGCAACTTTTCTTTTTAATTAAACATTCAGACGGATTAATTACCAGACAGCTTAAAACGATAGAAAAAAATCACTGCGTCCGGCATCATCAGTATAACGATTCTCGCCAGGTTTTGTCTTTGGAAGTCCCCTCGGGCTTCCGGAGTAGTGGACGGGGGGCTGCTGTTCAATAAGCAATCTTGCAAGGGAGGCGGACTGGCACTTTGTTTCTGTTTGCAAGACAGGTTCGATTCTTTGAGAGACACACGGTGCACAAAGTCAGACAACTAGGGCCTCGGGCTGGGTAAAAACTAATTACGAAGGTGTTAAAAGGCGAGTTCAATGAGGTATAGGGAGAGAAAGAGCGGAGGTGCATGGGGTTTTTTCTTTTTTTCTTTATTTTTTTCTCAGCGACTCTTGAACCGGAGAGGCGAGGGACCAAACAATGCTTTTATACACTTACTTCCACGTAATTAACTGTACATTCTGTTTACAGCATTGAGATGTGGAGAGTAAGTGATTGTGTTTGACTCGATTAAGCTGGCAGTAATGGACGACGATGGAAATCACATGTCCGTATCCAGCGAAACATCAGCAAAATGTTAGTCAGATCAGTTAAATATGTTGATAAAAAAGTGCACTGTGTCATTTTTCTTGTGGAGGCTATGCAAACGGCTTGTCTCCATGGAGATGTTATTGCTTTGCCTGCAATGAAACTGATTCATCTGCATTTATTTCATCAAGGGTGTTTTATTGCACCTTGAAATACACGCACCATTACTCTAAGTGGTGTCGCCTGTTCACCTGTAACCTGGCCTGGTGTTGTCACCTGGAAGCTTTTATGGAGATAAAGAACTTAAATGACATTCTGTGGAACATTCAGGAGACAATAATAGCATCTGCATGGAGACAATCAAGACCTTTCACTAAAGTGCACACATCTTTCACTAAAGTGCACAACTATTTCACTTCAGGTGCATCGTATAACTTTTCTGGTGGAGGGTCGGTCATCTGCTTGTTTCTATGGAGACATTAAAACAGCTCTAATGTACATTTATTCAATTGCAAATGGTTTTACAGCTTAAAAATAACTAGATTAACAAACATTCTGACTGCGGTCTGGTTTGATCTCCATGAGGATAAAAAGGTTTAATGGTGTGAAACATACCAAAATATACCAAAACATTCAAAAAAAGGCAATATATTAATATAATATTTATAGGCCACCTCACTCTGATAGCAGTTTCTATGAAAAAATGTTAAAAAGGATGCAATCTATAAAAAGGAGATCATTGTAATGGGAGACTTTAACATACACTCATACAAAATCTTAAATACTCACTTCCTTGGATTAACCCCCAAATTATTCAACTCATGAAAGACCGTGACCTTGCTTTAAAAAAAATCACAGAAAACTAAATTATCAACTGACAGACAGATCTTTACTGCCCTAAGAAACAAAATTGTTAAAAGTATGAAAAAAGCCCAAGATGATTACTTTCTAACGAAAAGACAAAAGGGAACACCAAGGCTACATGGGACCAACTAAAAATACTAACAGGGCAACAAAAGAAAAATGAGTTAATAGAAATCAAGGAATATGGACAACTCTTAAACAACCCTTGTGATATAGCACACATTCTAAATAACTACTTTATTAACTGCTATTGCTGAGTCTTTTGCACCTGACAGCACAGGTATGAAGGCACTAGACACAACGGAGTCAACATTTAGCATAATGAATGTCACTGAAGGTGAAGTTGGTCAAGCCATCAGAGATCTTAAAACATCAAGGACAAAGGATATTTTTGGAATGGACACACTTATGCTGAAGGAGCTCAGTCCCACATTAACCAAACCCATAACATTAATGAACCACTCAATTTCACAAGGCACCTTTCCAAATGGGTGGACGTCAGCTGCACTCATCCCAATATTCAAGAGTGGAGATCCACATTTTGTTGCAAATTACAGACCCATAAGCATTCTTCCAATAGTATCGAAAGTGGCAGAGAAATTGACAGCAAACCAAACCATTTCACATCTTAACACAGCTTCTCATGGCCTTCACCCAATGCAATTTGGTTTCAGACACAAATATTCCAGAGACTGCCAACTGTTTTTTGTGGAAAACCTCAAATTCTTATTGGATAAAGGTGGGGTGGTGGGGGCCGTCTTCCTTGACCTCAAAAAAGCTTTTGACACTGTAAGTCACAATAAATTAATATCAAAGCTTGCACATTTTCATTTTTCAGCAATAACGTTAGAGTGGATTTCATCATACCTTACAAACCATTCCCAGTTGGTCAGAATTCGCAGTCACATTTCACCCCCTCTTCTGTTGTCAACTGGTGTCCCGCAAGGATCTATTCTAGGTCCATTACTCTTTTCTTAGTAATTTACACTCATGGCAATAGCGCATCACAAGTCCCAGAAGATCTCACGCAGTCTGTGGTTAAATCGTATTTACAACTCAATGTAAAAAAAAAACTGTAGCAATGTTTTTTTTTTACTAAATCCAGAACCCCCTTTGCACAACCTGATGTCTTTGTGTCAGGACAAAGGCTTCAGGTTGTGTCTGAATACAAATATCTCAGAGTACAAATGGACACAAATCTATCATTTAAATCACAAGTACATAAAGTCTGCAACAAAGTTAAATTCCATCTCTAAAATGACCGTTTCATTAGACCACAGCTGTTACACAATGCCGCCACAGTTTCCATGCATACCATGATTCTCTCCCACATAAAATACTGTTTAACTACCTGGTCACACACAAACAGCACCACCCTCAAACCGCTTGAGTCCTTATACAAAAGAACAATAAAAACTCTTGTGAGGAAACCAATTCATTATCATCACTGTGCAATACTTAAACTCCTAAACTGGGACAATATGATCAAATTTATAAATCTCTGTCTTCTGTTTAAAGTCATAAATGGTCTATCTTCATCCCCACTCACACAGTTTGTTTCAATAAGATCATCCACACAGCGGGCCACTCAGGGGCAGTTAGAGGGGACTGCATAGTCCCACTCAAGAGGAGCTCTTTTGGACACTCATCCTTTTCAGTCACAGCAGCACATCAGTGGAACTCATTACCAATCACTATTAGAGAAGCAACATCGTACAATATTTTTAAAAGTAATTTAAAAAAGTGGCTAGTTGAGAACCAAGTCTGTGCACACTGACTTTCTTTGTGGCTGTGTTTTCTCATCTTTTAGTTCATGTCTGTCTGGTCCTGTAGGCTCTTAAATGTCTTGCCATTATTGTCTAAATAAGTGTGAATGGTATGTGTTTGAATGGTTGTAAATAGATTTGTATATATACATTGATTTTTAACCTGTTTTCTTTTAGGGTGACAATGTAACATCTGTCCAGGGACTACGGATAAAAATGAGCCTTCTGGCTAAATCTGGTGCATTTACAGAAATGTTCATTAATGTACACTGTCCCTGTCAAATAATTAAAAAAAAATAGTGTAACATGGGCCCATTCACATACAATGCAAATTCCATCAGATCCTTGCACCCATTGACTTGCTTTGACCCCATCGCTGACAGAGACAGATTCTGTTGTCAGGGGAAGGGCTGCTCTGTGCCATTCTCCGGTGTCAGTCTGGGACCAGAGTGGACAGATATCATTCACTTGGAGCCGATGATGATTGTGATAGAGCACGCCTATATCTGGAGCGCACCGCAGGGCTTTTAAATGGAGAGGGAACAGCGGATATGTGCGATCGAATGAAGGCATTAGTGATGCTAACATGTTATGAGAGATGGACAACATCTGGTGAAAGGGATCTGATCCACTTTGACTTATGTGGCAGTCTTCTTGACCTGCTAATCTTGGCTTAAACCCACATATACTCTGACCATAATGGACTTCAGAGTTTTAGCATGTCTGATACTTTAAAAGGCCCATATTACGCTATTCTGATCTATGTTATAATACTGTTTCTTCGTTAAAAACATGCCTGGAGTTGTGTTTTGTTTCATTCACACATACAGCTTTGGGAAAAAATAAGAGGCCACTGCATTTTTTTTCTGAAATCAGCATCTCTACATGAGTGACGGCCGTTCCATTCCAGCGTCTGTTAAATTCCAACACAAACACACCTCATTCTGCTTAAAGAGGCACTGATGAGGTGATCACCTGAACCAAACCTTATTTTAGGAGGAAAAGTATAAAAACTACTGTGATTAAAAATCAGGGTTATTCCACCAAATATTGATTTCTGAACTCTTCCTAAGTTAAAACATTAGTATTGCGTTGTTTTAAAATTACTGTGATCTTGTTTTCATCGCATTATTGAGGTCTGAAAATATTTACCATATTTTTCGGACTATAAGCCTCACTTTTTTTTCCTGTTTGAGTGGTGCGACTTGTATATTAAAATATATATTTTCACATGTTGGTTATTTTCACACTGACAGCCACAAGAGGGCGCTCTAGGCTTGTGTACCAGTATCTGCTACTCGCATTACTTCCAATACTCCTGCACCACTGAAAATTTAAAGTTTAAACATCAACGTATAAAGACCACTGAGATAGACTGAACACAAATGCCCCGAAAAAGAAAATCATATTCTGCAGATCACAAGCTGCAAGTGGTGAAATATGCAGCTGGAAACGGTGATCGAGCAGCAAAAAGAGTTTGAGAGTGAGCGAGAAACTTGTAAGAGACTGGTTAAAAGCAGAGGATACTTGAACTGCAACGAAGAAAACAAAAAAAGCTGTTACCACTTCATGCAACGCAACCGCTTCTACCAAAGCACGGACAACAATGCTCCAAAACCTGCTGCAGATTTCCACACCAGCGTTGAAATGTCTGTTCTTGGTCTCTGATTTTATCAAATCAATTTCCCGCAAAAATGTGACTTATATATGTTTTTCTTTTTCTTCATTAGGTATTTTTTTTAGCTAGTGCGACTTATACTCCGGAGCATTTTATAGTCCATGAAATACGGTAAACTTTTTTGTCATTTGTCATTTTCTGCAAATAAATGCTCTAAATGACAATATTTTTATTCAGAGTTTGGGAAGAATGTTGTCAGTAGTTTGTAGAATGAAACAAAAATGTTCATTTTACTCAAACACATACCTATAAGTAGTAAAATCAGAGAAACATTTTGCAGTGGTCTCTTATTTTTTTCCAGAGC
Source organism: Odontamblyopus rebecca (assembly GCA_030686955.1). Classification (NCBI taxonomy): domain Eukaryota; kingdom Metazoa; phylum Chordata; class Actinopteri; order Gobiiformes; family Gobiidae; genus Odontamblyopus; species Odontamblyopus rebecca. The sequence goes on from CM060672.1 coordinate 20,490,459, forward strand.
TGTATTTAACTCACAAACTCTGCATATTTAGGCAGGGTTCTTCTCTCAAACAGAAAACAAGACGTGCCCTATTCATCATTCATTTCACACTGAGTCCACATTGATTCTTTGATTTCACAACTACTATTTTTGCTCCTACTAGCTTTGACAACTACGACCTTAAAGACCTGATTTTTACTCTTAAAAAACAGTGAAAACAAAACTAATGCATTTTATTTGGTTTGCAGTGGTCAAAGTTATTCCTCTTATTATGCAAAAGACTTTAAGCACTTTTCACTATTTTCAGAGACCATAGCAGATAGAGTTTTTCTGTCACAACAACTATCATGCTAATACGTGCTTCCTGATTATTCGATGCAGACAACACACAGCTGATTTATTTTGACCTCAAGAGCTGCTAATACAATAGATCTGTACTGGGGCAAGACAAATGTTGCCATTATTTTTTCCCACAATAAAAGTGGTGTCATTATTCAACCGCAAAGACATAATTAGTTTGAAGGACTTTAGACCATAAGAATAAAATGGGGAATTTATGGAGATAATCCCAAACAAGTAAATGTTAAATGCTCAACTTTTTATATAGCGCTTTTGCACCTTCGAGGCACTCAAAGGAACCACTCACCCGTTCATAAACCAGTGTACAGACAACGGAGGCAGGATTTGAAACACCGACCTTCCGTTCCAACTCCCAACACCGAGCAACAGCCACCAAATAAGCAAAGTAACAATTTGTGGATCTGGATTATGAAATATGTATTTTGTAAAATATATTTCCCAAGAAGAATTTAAGCAAGGTCAGTCCAAATAAATTCCTGCCTACTTTTCCTCATTCATTGACTACGCTGGACCGAAAGCTCTGACCAAATACCCATGAACAATATTTTGACATATGCTCCGTGTTATGACGCAGCGGATTATCCCTTTTATTACTCTACTCTTCTCAGACCGTTGCCAGGATTTGACTGTTTGCTGCAGTATTCCTCCCGGGCCCCTCCCTGCATGCCACTTACGGATTTGGAGTGACTATATCGAATCTGTGAATAGGACAGGATAAAAAGATTAAGGCTTTTTAACCCCCCCTGAAACCCGCCAACCCTTTTTTCACCAGCGCGGTAGAGGAATTAACGGTGCTCTTCCAACTGACGGTGCTGTGATGGGACTTGGCAGTGCACCAGGATGCTCCGATGGCTCCAACCAGGGACCCCATAGTGTCAGTAATGGTTGAATAGGAAGAGGGGGAGGCAGGGAGGGAGAGAGGAGGGGATGGGGGGAGTCTTAGGGGGTCTGAAAAGCTACACTGGCCAGCTTAACTTCTAAAACTGCAGGGAAAATTGTTTGACAGTTGATCTAACATATACTTTATTCATATAATTCCCTTTTTTTTTTGCAAAACAGAATTAATTTTACATGTTTATTGGTTCTGATGTGTAAGAAATTGCATATATAAGCTGTAATTTTGGATAGTATTTTTAAAGGTGCACTGTGTAACTTTTCTGATGGAGTTCGGGCACCTGCTTGTCTCCATGGTAACGTTATTGTTTTGTATGGAATGTCCCAGGATGATATTAAGCGTATCCCTCTTGCATTTACTCAATAACATGGGTTGTTAATGACCTAAAAACGTGCATTCTTACTATGAGTGGGCTCGCCTTTCCACAGATCTGACATGCAACTTGGCTTAATGTAAGTGTAATGCCATACTATGGAACATTCCAGGCAATATCTCCACAGAGAGAAGCAGGAACCTTTAAAAATAACGTGAATACTTAGGGGATCCCAGGAAAGAATAAACAAAATAGTTTTAATGAAATACTTTTACTATCAGCATACACAAAATAATTATAAATGTTTAAAAATGCTGATTAGTAAAGTTTCTTTCAGGATTGATTCTATTACCCAAAAACAGTACATAAAAATTGGAACGCCTTTATCAATTTAAATTTAAAATCTCGCCTAATTTTGCTTTCAATGCAAATTCTGGACTTTGTTTCAAAAAAGTTTGCCAACATTTTACCAGCGAACATTTTGTCAACTTCGAAGAGCGAAAAGGAGAAGGGATGGGGATGGGGAGGGAAGGGGGGTTTGTAAGGCTCCATTGGCCAACCAGTAAGACCCCACCGCTCTCTCCGTCGCTTCACATTCTCTGTTTCTCCACTCTCTCCCTCATCTCTCTGCCTCTTTCTGTCACCCTCTCCCCTTCTCTCTGTCCTAGCCTCCCTGCAGTGCCAGAGGGCCGTCTATATATGGCCAGATGCATTCAATCCACTCCCGATCCCCCCGGGTTTAGTTCCGAGTGGTGCACATTTTGTCCCGACCACTCTTGACCACCTCTCCTAACCCCTTGTATTGCTCTTTGGCTTTCCTCCTCACATTTTTTGAGAAGCAGCCAAAAAGAAGCACTTGGATAAATCCCACAGACACGCTACGGAATAACAAAAAGGATGAGACGGGGATGTGGCCATTTGAAAGCCATATAACGTTAGAGAATTAGGGGAGAAGTAGCAGAGGTAATAGTGATAGTAGTGCTATAGTGTTAGATATATAGATGTACCCTTAGCGACTATATTTTAAGGTTATTATTAAAGAAACCAAAGAAAAGAGTTGAAGTAGCGGCAGTAATGGTACAAGTTTTAGTGGTTAGTACTAAGAGAATAAGCTGTAGTAGCAGTTGCAGTAGTAGTGGTGATACTGGTGTGTTAAATATTGGACATTTTGGTGTATAGGATACCTCATTTTGGTCAATAAATTGGTATAATAAGAAGATTTACTGGCCAGTATCTCATAATATTCAACTTTTTTTCCCTCAAAGCTGTTTTAAGTACTTTAAATGGTAAATAACATAAGAGTTTCAAAACACACAAGCCATTTTCAGTCTCTAGTATCAGATGGGGATCGACAGATACTTAAAGTCAAAGTATCGGCTTCGGTATCAGAACAGAAACAGCTGGATCAGTGCATCTCTCTTAAACATATCCTTGAATAACAAATAAATGATAGAAAGACAGACTTTTAGCTTCGTTATACCAAACGAATATGTATATATGGGGTCAATGACTAAGGATTTTCAAGAGGCAAATTTTAAAATATAAAAAATATTTGATTCTATTGAACTTTTTTCAAATATTTACAGTGTCAGGTGCATAAATGTATGTTTAACATTTATATTAAGCATTTTAGTGTTTTTTTTTTGTACGTGAATTGGCTACGACCTTAAAAAATGTCATGTGGTGCGACCGAGAATAACTTTTAAACTTTTAAATTGTTTTATTTTCTAAAACATGGTTGGGATATTAATCCAAGTTCTGAGTAATATGAAGTGTATAGAAACAAACTGTTGGCGTTTCTTTTGATTTTTAATGCATATTGATATTTTCTTTTGCTGTTCAATATGACAGTCACCTGCTTGTGTTTAATGAACAAACTACTGCTACTACTACTACTACTACTACGAAAAATGCCTAAAGAATCCCATTCCCCCAAGTCGACTTTGTCTGTTATTAAAATTCCAGCCATAGAATTACTGCTGTTATTAGTCGCACCACATGATGCACGGTCGCACCACATGACATTTTAAGTACAAAAAAACACGCAGAATAACTAATGGTTTCTTGAAAAAAATATTTGGTTCCATGGAGGTCAGAGGTACTACAGAAATGTGGTGATTATGAAATTTGAACCTTTTTAAGTGAGGAAATTGCAAGTGGACAGAAAATTTAGGCGTCATGTCACTGACCCATATATAAAAAAAGTGGTAGAAGTGGTTGTAGTAGTCGGATATAATCAAAAAAGTCATAAATAGTAGTAGGAGTAGTAGCAGTAGCAGCAATAGGCAAAGCTCTTACGAAGAACATTGTAGTATCAGCAGAAATGAAGTAGTATCAACAGTAAATACCACTTGAAGCCACGTTATCACTTCTTTTTGAACTACCGCATGTATTTGTGGCACATAATTACACTAGTATCTGTAGCAGACCTGCATCTGTAGGAGTAAGGTGAGAAGAAAGTAATGCGAGTAGAGTTTTCCCTTTTGCTTCATTCGTAACAGCAGCACTCCCTTCTCTCCTAATGAGGTGTGATCGTTGTGTTAAACTGATAATTAAAAGCAGATATTAAAGCCTGCAACTCATAATCCCTCTTGGCTGGAGATAATAACACAAGTGTGGCTATTACAGGGAAGCTACGACACAGGCAGATAAAAGTAGGACTAAACTATGGCTCGTGTTACACTTTGAACCAAGATGGGGAAAGACAGCGGATTTATGTTTTTTACTAATCGGTATCATAAAGACCATTATCATCCATGACCATTATTTCTGGTGGCATTTCTGAAATAATGGTCATTAATTTGGGATTTTTTGGCTACACAATCAAGAAGCAAAGTGAGACTCCAGACTAAATGACTAAATGAGAATGAGGTGCACTTTGTGTTTGCTGGTGGAGGTCCAACTGCCTCAGTATAAATGGAATTTGCTTATCCTGGAAATGTTCCACAGGAAGGCATTAAACTTTATCGACCTTGCACTTAATCCATTACAGGTGTCTTTTTTATCTTACATTTTTTAGGGGGTATTGATTCTTTACAGCTGATGTCATCCGGGTGTGTGATGCTAACTGGAGGCACTGCTGTCAGGAGCTCTGTTACACTTTAATATGGGCTGTATTTGAACTAGGGATGTCAATGTTAACACGTGTGATTAATCACAAAAATATTGCACTGTTTTTTTTTTTTAAAGCAGATTAATCACACAATTTAGTTTGAACGCACATGCTCCTATATGGCAAGTGCGGATAGTGTCCTGTAAGGCGGCGCAGGTTATTAGGTCAGTGATCAGGTCTGTCCTTATGTGGATGTGAAGATGACAGATGAGACTGTGACTGGTGCTCAGCTGCAAATCTCTCTTCAAAAAACTGTCCGACGGGTCTTTAGATAAAACTAAGGTAGTTTGCAGATATTGCAGTGATGAACTCTCTTTCCACAGAAGCACAAGTTTAAAATAGCATCTTAAAGCAAAACACGTGTTTGATTCAGCGGCAGCGAGGACGCTACACCAACAACAAGCCGAGTATGACAAAATGTTGGCAGAGCGCATTTTTGTCTAAATATTTTAGTCTTTTTTTGAAGAATAATTAACTGCTATTAATCATGATTAATCCAAATTCCAAAGTGTGATTAATCCGATTTTTTTAAATTATCATTTGACAGCACTAATTTGAACACAATCTGATCATAAAGACATACATAATGTGAGATGATTTGTGCTGTTAAACAAGTCTCTCACACATAAATGCCAACTGTTTTTCAGTTAGTCACACTCATCTTTTTGTTGAAAATCAAACTCTTAAACAGGACCATGAACGCTCATATTGATCACAGGCTCCTAAAAATTTTAATCCATGTGTTTTTCTTGAGTTTTGAGAGAATCCTGAAACTTTTTTGACAGTGATTGCGTGTGCATTATGGTGAACATCCATCCATCTTCTCCTGCTTAATCCAGCTGGGTCGCGGGGGCGAATAATATTAATAATTATTAGGGAAGGCCGGGTAGTACTTGGATGGGAGACCACTGGGAATTCCAGGTGCCACAGGGGGGCGCCAGTGGCAAAAACTGTCATTGTGTCCTTAGGCAAGACACTTCACCCACATTCACCCACACCCTAGTATGAAAGTGATGTGTGCATGGCAGGACCCCCTTGAAAAAGAGATTAGTGATCTCAATGGGACTTTCCTGGTTAAATAAAAAGTATAAATAAAACATACAGTTAAAGGCCTAAAGTTAAAGTGGGCCATTATTTAATTGGCTGATTGTATTTACACACACTTACACATACATGTAGAGCACCCCCAGTGTGATGTCACAGCAAAGTATGAGTTACACTAACTTGTTTAAGCTTTCCATCATGTTATAACTTGGAAGAGAAGTTATATAACTTACAGAGAAGAAAAAGACACTGTGATTTGCAGTGTATTTCTTTGTGTATTTCTTTTTGTCCACAAATAAATACACTGCAAATCACAGTGCCTCTGCCTTCCTATTCCTTCTCGAGAGAATTCAAGTCCCCTGGTCTGATGAGCACTCGCGTTTGTAAGTTTTGATCCAATACAGCACAAAAATGGCAATATCACCTTTTTTTAATGTTATAACTATACTTTAAACTTAAAACCCTATCCATTTACACATCATGATTAAAACAGATAAGCATAGTGTCAGTTTCCAGGCACCTCTCCATGGAGACAAGCAGGTGACAGAGCTTCCACTAAATTTGCACCTTAACATTGTCTTTATAGTACCCTGGACACAGTAAAAGTTGTATTATTTATTTATTTATTAATATGCACTATCCTCGACAAATCCTGTTGAACGTGACTCCTGCGCAAGGCCTAAGAAAAAACTAAAATAAAAACTTTCAATTTCCATTTTTCAATCTTCACAAAGTGGGCCAACCAATACCCCTTTTTCCACCACATCCATCAGCCGCTAATTGCGACATTAACCATAAACGCCAACTTTAGCCCTTCCACTTGGAAAGGGGGCAGAGCGATGGCGGTCACGTCGGAGGTGTGAGCGAGTATCCACGGAAACGGGCAGACGAATGGACACGCTCGCAAGACATATGGCGTCTGTCAGCGTTGTACATATTTGAACAGGGCGGCTCTAATTTGGACAAAATGAGAATGCGAGTCTTCAATCCATCCCATCTAGCGGGGGATGACTTTGGTGGAACAGCTGGTGGGCCATTATGGAGAGCAGGCTAATGATCAGCAATGCAAAATTGATGAGTCATTGATCTCAGAGGGCTATGGGGTTTTAAGACGCACTTCTTCAATATAAAAGATTCAAACAATGGTAAAAACTCAAATGGGAGAACTTTCCGAGAGCTTTTATTTAATCTCAACGGAGGAAAGAGATCGTTTTGTAAAAGGCAGCGGGACAGACGAAGGGCAGCTCGCGTTATTTTGGGTATGTTTTTGGAAGAAAATGTTTAAGTGTCTGAAAATGGACACAAATTGAAAGATATAATTAGGAGAATAAGTTAAGTAGTTCAATGCTTTTATTCTTAAAGGTCCGACATTACACAAAATTGCCTCTTGTGAGCTTTTAGAATGATATAATGTTGTTACCTCATCAAATTATACACAGAGTTGTCTTGGTAATTTTAGTTTATTAGTGTGTCTACATCTCCAAAGCTCAAAATGCTCTGTCCTGCCTTGTGATGTCAGGTAGTGATAGTTTAAGTTAAGAGCTCTTTTTACCTTTGACCTTTTTAGATGGGCAATTCCCAGGGCTGAAATTATCTGAAGTATTCCTGTGAAAGTGTATGGAGTTTAAAAACACAGTGGAGTATTAAATGTGTAAATGAAATAAAATGCAATTCGAGATATGTTTTTGCTGAGGAAAAACATTAGAACAATCAGAAAATAATGTAATATGAACCCTTTATATACAAGGTTTGGTCCCAGTTCTGATTTAGTCCTGGTTTAGTTCCTGGGTTACATCTGTGTAAATTTGAGTGTGTATTTTAAAAACACAGAGGAGTACTATCCTTTCCTCCTCGAACCGCCACCTTAACGTGGTGGAGGGGTTTGAGCACCCGAATGATCCCAGGAGCTATGTTGTCGGGGCTTTATGCCCTGGTAGGGTCACCCAAGGCAAAACAGGTCCGGGGGACGGGTCAGACGAAGAGCGGTTCAGAAGCCCCTGATGACGAGCAACATACAGAGGCCAGTTACGTCGCCCGGAATGGCGACACCGGGGCCCCACCCTGGAGCCAGGCCTGGGGTGGGTGCATGCCGGCGAGCGCCTGGTGGCCGGGCCTTTCCCCACGGGGCCCGGCCGGGCCCAGCCCGGCGGAGCGACGTGGGGCCGCCTCTGGGTGGGCCCACCACCCGGCGAGAGGAGCCATAGGGGTCGGGTGCGGAGAGATATGGGCGGCGGTCAAAGGCAGGGGCCTCGGCGACCAGATCTCCGGACATGGAGACTAGCTCTGGGGACATGGAATGTCACCTCGCTGGGGGAAGGAGCCTGAGCTTGTGCGGGAGGTCGAGCGTTACCGGCCAGATATAGTCGGCCTCACCTCCACGCACAGCTTGGGCTCTGGAACCCAACTCCTTGAGAGGGGTTGGACTCTCCATTTCTCTGGCGTTGGCCGCGGGGAGCGGCGAGCTGGCGTGGGCTTGCTTATAGCCCCACAGCTCAGCCGCTGCGTGTTGGAGTTTACCCCGGTGAACGAGAGGGTCGCGTCCCTGCGCCTCGGGTCGGGGACAGGTCTCTCACTGTGGTGTCGGCCTATGGGCCGAAAAGCAGTGCAGATTACCCGGCCTTCTTGGAGTCTCTGGGATGGGTACTGGATAGTGCACCGACCGGGGACTCCGTTGTTCTACTGGGGGACTTCAACGCCCACTTGGGCAACGACAGTGACACTTGGAGAGGGGTGATTGGGAGGAACGGCCTCCTGATCTGAACCCGAGCGGTGTTCTGTTATTGGACTTCTGTGCTAGTCACAGTTTGTCCATAACGAACACCATGTTCGAGCACAAGGGGTCCATCGGTGCACGTGGCACCAGGACTCTTTAGGCCGGGAGGTCGATGATCGACTTTGTTGTCGTGTCATCTGACCCTCCGGCCGTGTGTCTTGGACACTCGGGTGAAGAGAGGGGCAGAGCTGTCAACTGATCACCACCTGGTGGTGAGTTGGGTCCGCTGGCGGAGGAGGAAGCCGGAAAGACCTGGCAGGCCTAAGCGTATCGTGGAGGGGCTGCTGGGAACGTCTGGCGGAACCTTCTGTCAGTGTGGCCTTCAACTCACACCTCCGGGAGAGCTTCTCCCAGATCCCGAGGGAGGCTGGGGACATGGAGCCCGAGTGGGCTTCGTTCTCGGCCTCCATTGTCGATGCGGCCGTTCGTAGCTGTGGCCGTAAGGTCTGCGGTGCCTGTCGCGGCGGCAATCTCGAACCCGGTGGTGGACACCGGAAGTAAGGGATGCCGTGCTGAAGAAGGAGTCCCACCGGGCCTTACTGGCCCGGTGGACTCCTGAGGCAGCTGACGGGTACCGTCGGGCCAGCGTGCTGCAGCCCGGGCGGTTGCAGAGGCAAAAACTCGGGTCTGGGAGGAGTTCGGGGAGGCCATGGAGGAGGACTATCGGACGGCCCCAAGGAAATTCTGGCAAACCGTCCGGCGCCTCAGGAGGGGGAAGCGGTCCTTCACCAACACTGTTTACAGTGCGGGGGGAGAGCTGCTGACCTCGACTGGGGATGTTGTCGGGCGGTGGAAGGAATACTTTTGGGGATCTCCTCAATCCCACCGTCACGTCCCTCCGAAGAGGAGGCCGAGGCTGGGGACCCAGAGGCGGACTCATCCATCACCCTGGCCGAAGTCAATGAGGTGGTCAGAAAGCTCCTCGGTGGCAAGGCTCCGGTGGACATGAGATCGGCCCTGAGTACCTTAAGTCTCTGGGTGTTGTGGGGCTGTCTTGGCTGACACGTCTCTACAACATCGCGTGGCGGCCGGGAACAGTACCTCTGGACTGGCAGACCGGGGTGGTGGTCCTCTGTATAAAAGGGGGACCGGAGGGTGTGTTCCAACTACAGGGGAATCACACCCTCAGCCTCCCGGTAAAGTCTATGCCAGGGTGCTGGAGGAGGAGAGTTCGGCCGATAGTCGAACCCTCGGATTCAAGAGGAGCAGTGTGGTTTCGGCCTGGTCGCGGGAACACTGGACCAGCTCTACACCCTCCATCGGGTGCTCGAGGGTTCATGGGAGTTTGCCCAACCAGTCCACATGTGTTTTGTGGACCTGGAGAAGGCGTTCGACCATGTCCCTCGTGGTGCCCTGTGGGGGGTGCTCCGGGAGTATGGGGTCCGGGGCCCTTTGCTTAGGGCTGTCCGGTCCCTGTATGACCAGAGCAGGAGCTGTGTTCGCATTGCCGGCGGTAAGTCAGACCTGTTCCCGGTGCATGTTGGACTCCGCCAGGGCTGCCCTTTGTCATCGGTTTTGTTCATTGTATTTATGGACAGAATTTCTAGGCGCAGCCAGGGGCCGGAGGGGGTCCAGTTCGGGAACCACAGGATTTCATCTCTCCTTTTTGCAGATGATGTCCTCTTGGCTTCATCGAACCAGGACCTGCAGCGTGCACTGGGGCGGTTTGCAGCCGAGTGTGAAGCAGCTGGGATGAGAATCAGCTGTTCCAAATCCGAGGCCATGGTTCTCGAAAGGTGGATTGCCCTCTCCGGGTGGGTGGGGAGTCTCTGCCTCAAGTGGAGGAGTTCAAGTATCTCGGGGTCTTGTTCACAGTGAGGGGAGGATGGAGCATGAGATTGACAGGCGGATCGGTGCAGCGTCGGCAGTGATGCGGTCGCTGCATCGGACCGTTGTGGTGAAGAGGGAGCTGAGCCGAAGGCGAAGCTCTCGATTTACCGGTCAATCTACGTTCCTACCTCACCTATGGTCATGAGCTCTGGTAATGACCGAAAGGACAAGATCGTGGATACAAGCGGCCGAAATGAGTTTCCTCCGCAGAGTGGCCGGGAGCTCCCTCAGAGATAGGGTGAGGAGCTCGGTCACACGGGAGGAGCTCGGAGTAGAGTCGCTGCTCCTCCACGGCGAGAGGAGCCAGCGGAGGTGGTTCGGCATCTGGTCCGGATGCCTCCTGGACGCCTCCTCGGGAGGTGTCTGGGCATGTCCCACCGGTAGGGAGGCCCCGGGAAGACCCAGGACACGCTGGAGGGACTATGTCTCTCGGCTGGCCTGGGAACGCCTCGTCCGTCCGGAGGAGCTGGAGGAAGTGGCTGGGGAGAAGGAAGCTTGGGAGCCCCTGCTTAGACTGCTGCCCCCGCGACCCGGCTCCGGATAAGCGGGAAGAAGATGGATGGATGGATGGAACCTGTGACCTCAAGACACTAATACGCTTGCCCCACCAGCCTCTTTTCCTGTATATTTGGACTATAAGGCGCACCTAAAATCCTTCAATTTGATCAAAAATCGACAGTATGACTTATGTATTAATTGTGGTCGTGCTTACTGACCTCAAACTGATTTTATGTGGTCCACAGCGCTCAAAAATCTGTCAAAATGTTTTAGTACGACTTTGATAAGCTATGAAGCCGCACCGTTGGATGGATTGTCGGAGCATTACGGCGACCGCAGTCAGAAGCCTTGTGGAGTAACACGTACTGTGCTTCAACATCATATTATAATGTGTGTATAAGGAGCCCAAGATGGCACCTGTTAAGAAACTAATTCGGTGCTGCCGTCATTCCGGGTGCATTAACCAAAGATCGACAACCATTAGATATTGGTGTCAACAGGTCGTTCAAAGTTAAATTGCGAGCTGCGACAGAAGCTAATGGATTGTGGATGCCCGGGCTTAAGGTAGGCTCGATTAATGCGCCTTATAATCTGATGCGCCTTATGTATGAAAATAGACCTGTTCATTGATAATGCACCTTATAGCTCCAAAAAATACAGTACATTTTGTATGGATGGACTAGAATCGGATAAAGCGCAGAAAAGTCTAACATTGTATCACATATTTCTCACAAGCAGAAGAAATCTCCTTTCCTAAATTCTCGTAACATTCAGAACAAAATACAGTATATAACTTCTTTTATCTGATATAAGTAATAGTTTGGGGCTTTGTTTGTTGATTCTGTAAAAATCTGCATTGTTTCTCAGCCCTTTATGCTGTATTTTATCTCCGTCTGAAATCAGGGAGACAAAATACAGTTCCAAATCCGCTCGTCTTTGTAAAGTTTTGTGTGTGGTTGTGTCTGGCCAGGTAACTAATGAGCAGGTATACTCAAATTTGTGTAAATGAGACAAACCCAACTCCAGGCAGATTTTCGATGCAGAACCAAACAACTTCATAATATTTAAGTCCAAAGAGCTGAATTTTATTTACAGAATATCTGACTTTTATAAGATTCAAACAGCTGCTGTAATATTTCATGTAAAAAGTGTCTATTTATGCAGTGAAATAGACACATACCAGTAGACTTACTTAGATGTGTGAAATTCTCTCCATACCTGTGAATGTCACTGACGTAAAGCGCTTCCTTGTTAAGTTTGTAAATTATCCTAAAAATAACATTATAAATTAGACCTTTGCTCATCCATTTATGCATATTTCCAGTGGCAAAGTAGATCATTAGTAAAAGCTGTACACACATGGCAGTAGTAGCAGAAGTAGTAATAGTAGTAATACAAGTACTGCATATTAAAAGTACCACTAGAAATCACCAGAGTCAGAGAAACACACGCTACTTCTTGTATGTACAAAATGCATTATACAGCAGACATCAACCTTAAATATGTAAAAAAAAAAATTTAAAAAACAGAACTAGTCACAGTAAAGCTAACAACTAGCATGCTAACACACACTTCCTGGTCATCAAACAATAAATTGCTTTGCAGACAGCACACAGCAGACCTCAAGAGCTGCTTATATGAAATGTCTGTAGCGGCGGAAAACAAATGTCGCTCAAATACATGGAAAAAAAATCAGGAAAAGAACGTTTAAGACACAAAAGAGAAGGAGTTTGCGTCCATTTAAAACCAGTGCATTTTTTATCTCCACCAGCGTCCAATTAACATTCCAAACAGAGCACTGGTCAGGACCCTGCTCTCCCCTGTCCGCTCTCCAGGGGGCGGTGTAGTGCGGAGGGCAGAGATCCAACCGAAGTCACGTCCAGTCTGCTGCGATTCGGGCTGAACTCCGGCCCCTCCTCATTAGCCCGTACGTGCACTAGCATCTGCTCTATTATCCGCACGGATGTAACAAGTGCAAGGATCGGACAGTGAATTAAGAGCACGAGAGTTCACTGGCCACGAGGCTCGAAGGTCGTTTGTTCACGTAAGGCAAAATATTATACGATTTTCAGAAGGATTACTTTCTTGTGATGAATTGTAAATTTTGTTGTCTTTCTATGTGACAAAATCAACAAGTTCTTCCAGATATTAGATGCTGCAGTCCAGAAACTGTATTTCTAAAGGTCTAAGTCAGAAAGTCAACATCAATGCAAAATGATGGCTATGTCTAAGATCTCAAATGCATTATCTAGTATCATTGTTCTAGTTTTTTCATTTGAATATTAATTACCTTTTGAACAAAACAAAACACAGAAGTTAAAATCCTCCAGCTACGGCAGCCTAGACTAAACTCAAGATCTGGACCAAATGCAGAGGACAAATTTCCCTTCAGGGACAATAACAAAAAAATCGTTATAGAACTAGTTGTAGAAATGTATATACCGGTACATTAAATATCACATTGTTTAGCAACAGCTTTCCCTTCCCCAGAATCCTCTCACACGCCACATTAAATGTTGGAATCTGAGACCCAATATGTTTATTCATATAGACTTGGTTTGGTCATGATCAAGTTCTGGTTTAGTCCTGGTTCAGTCATAGTTTAGTCCTGGTTTAAACCTAATTTAGTCCAGGTTTAGTCTTGGTTTAGTCCAGGTTTACTTCTGTTTTAGCCCCGGTTTAGTCCTAGTTTGATTTAGACCTGGTTTAGCCCTGGTATAGTCCTGGTTTAGTTCTTGGTTTAGTCCCAGTTTAGCCCTGGTTTAGCCCTGGTATAGTCCCGGTTTAGCTCATGGTGTAGTCCCAGTTTAGCCCTGATTTAGACCTGGTTTAGCTCTGGTTTAGTCTCAGTTTAGCCCTGGTTTAGCCCTGGTTTAGCCCAGGTATAGTCCTGGTTTAGTTCTTGGTTTAGTGCCAGTTTAGCCCTGGTTTAGCCCTGGTATAGTCCCGGTTTAGTTCATGGTGTAGTCCCAGTTTAGCCCTGGTTTACCCCAGGTATAGTCCTGGTCTAATCCTGTTTTAGGCCTGGATTAGTTCTTGGTTTAGTCCCAGTTTAGCCCTGGTTTAGTCCCGGTTTAGTTCTTGGTTTAGTGCCAGTTTAGCCCTGGTTTAACCCTGGTATAGTCCTGGTCTAATCCTGGTTTAGGCCTGGATTAATTCTTGGTTTAGTCCCAGTTTAGTTAGAACAGTGAAGTGGACCCTTATGCCCTGCGGTTCTGTCTCCAGTGACCAGGTGATGGGATAATCTTTTGAAAACTTGAAATCATTTTTTGAGTGGGCAGAAAACCTTAGCTGACCATTCATTAAATCACTTAGACGCCAAATTAATCCTTTCAAAAGCAGAGGAAGTTTTGTTTTCCATTGCTACTCTGCTGAAAGTACCAACCAAAACCCTGTAAAGACACGGGGAAAGGCAGAGTGAGTAGGGTCATTGAGCACAGCAGGAGCAGGGGCCCTCTCAGCTGGAGGGACTGTGCCGGGGCCCTAGACACCTATCTCCTGGTGACAAGCGGCAAATGTGGGCCCATTAGCACACAGAATGCTAATGCTATGAGCCGCGGGGACTAGCCATGTCTCCTCCCACACGAGCAGAGGAGTCCAGCACGAAGCTCGCATGACAGGGTCCGCTCACCGCCACAAGTGCTCCACATAATAACGGCATAACTCACCAGGGACATCCTCGTACCCACTATGGACCCGCAGTGGGGGAAGGTAACGAAATATGCAAGTAAAAGTACTTTAGGATTAGGGTTTAGACTTTGACTTAGACAAACATTATTGATCCATACAGAAAATGATGAAAAATATAAAAATATGTAATAAAGAACAAAGATGTATTCAAAATAAGAAGCAATAGCAAGAGACAGGTATCGAATAAGGCTTAAGTACTGCATATGTACAATAAAAACAAACAATATTTTTTGTTCCTATATCTGTACTTTTAGTTAAAGGGAGCGTATATAACCTACACTCTCACTGTTTAAGAAAACTAACCATTTAAGTCTATCTCCATTTATTAGATTATCATGAAAAAGTTGATAATACATAGATTAAACTTTCTGAAATGAGTGACAAAGCGAAAAATATAGAACTTTTTCATGATATTTTAATAACTGGAGTTAGACTATGGCCATACCGGCTTGTCAAAGCTGATCCCGTCAGATCTCAGAAACTCAGCAGGGCCGGGCCAGGGCAGTACTTGGATGGGAGACCACTGGGAATTCCAGGTGCCACAGGGGGGCGCCAGTGGCAAAAACTGTTGCTGTGTCCTTAGGCAAGACACTTCACCCACATTGCCTAGTATGAAAGTGATGTGTGCATGGCAGGACTCCCTTGAAAAAGAGATTAGTGATCTCAATGGGACTTTCCTGGTTAAATAAAGGTAAAAAAGACTATAGTGGATGTACACACGTTTTCCTCATTCTCTGTATATTGCGCCATAAAACAGGTTTCGAAATCATAAATACATTTTTTCTCTGCAAATGAGAAATGGAGAACGGACTGGGTGAAAGGACAATATCGTTCACAAACACTTCCAAAGGATTCTTGGTTGAAAATGCAAAGTTAATTGTTATTTAGAGTGTTTTATATTTATATACCTCATGTGAAAGCTCAGAACCTCCAGAATTCCCTCCCTGAGCGGCAGAGGCTGCACTAGCACTGGTTCAGGAGCGGCTACATTGGCTGGGGTTTAGGTAGTGACCATTCAGATCAGATCAGACTTAAGTGAGAGACTCGTGAGGCTCCTTCTGCTTTCTGACTGGATCATTTTAGTCACCAAATTCTAATATAAATACATGGAACATCACATGCAGTGTTTTTGGAATTAAGAATGAATCTGCATTGCAATTGTTTTCAGTACAAGCTACTATATTAGGTTTATGAAATTTCTTCCATACAGCTCCTTTCAGTAACAAACTTGAGTATTTTTTCCACCACTGACCAACTCTCCGTCTGCTCGCTGACAGCTGCTAACACTCGCCGGTCTTAACTGTCCCCTCGTAAGCTGTTTTTCTTTTTTTCCTTGTCTTTCCTCCCACGCCCATTCTTTATTCTGCACACACGAGCCACATACATATGCCATCAGTATGCTTTCTCTCATTGTCAAGTTGAGAAAGCCAAGGACAGCTGCTGATAACCAAGAGGATCCTCATAATGTCCAATTATATCCAAAAATAGTGAGGGAGCCGAGGCGGAGATGCTGAACGCCCGGCACAATGGGCGCCAATCAGCAACAAGCAAACAAAAGTTAATTATAGCATCTTTACAGTCTGATGAGATTCTTTATCAGTGAGAATATAGTGTGCCATACAACCTATCATTTTGGTTTTCATTTAGCTAACGTGCCCTTCCCGCTATTCAGTGTGATATGTTATTAACCTGTAAAGACAGTCAGCGGGGAACGATCTCTATATGAGTCACGAGTCTTATTTAAAAAGACTGCGGGTGAAAACATCTTAAATTTAGAGATCTCAGTTTGAAACTTCTGCTGTAGTTTACTCACATAGATGTAAGAGAAAAATGTATTACATGTTTTTCCATCATGTTATGTTTTAATGTAAAAAAAAAGAAAAGAAAAAAGAGTAAAAACAACCAAAATTGACATTCAAAGAAGTAATGTGAAAAGAGTTAGGTTTAAATTTGCCTTTTTGTTGACAAATTAGATACTAAAAATTAACTAAGGGGATATTTTTAGTATTTGAGTAAACAAATTTAAACTTTTTATTGTTAAAACTTGAATAAATCAGGAATTAGATATTAAATTAGATCCTGAATCTTGGTAAATACAGGACTGAAAAGTGAGTTTTGCTTGTTTTTGCTTGCTTGCCGTAAAGGTGCATTGTGAAACTTCTTTGGTGGACAGTCCTTCATGTTTTGTGTCGAAAGTTCCACTGACAATCAGAATAATGATAAAATAGGACCACTGCCTTAATGATTAAGAATTTAAATCAAAATTGCCTGAATGGGAAAGTCCTCAAAATATTTCATGGCAGGGAAATTAATAGCATTAAATTCTCTTTGTCGAGACAAGAAGTTGACAATAACAAGCCAAGTTACAGGTCAGATCTGTGGATAGGCCAGCTTGCTATTGTGTTAAAAGGAAATAGATAATAGATAAGTGCAACAACATAGAACACTGTAGGCAAAGCAATAACATCTCCATGGAGACAAGCAGACACCAGGAACATCCCATAACGCACCTTTAACATTCCCCCAAATGCGCCTAATTTCCTTCTTCTGAACGCCTTTCCCGCCGTTTGTAAGCGAGGTGTATTATTTTCGCCTTCTGTATCCAGCCATGGAAAAGGAACAGATAGTAGGTTTTGGACAAGAGAAGAGGAGGCGAGTGCGTTCCCCCAGGCCTGTGGTGTGGGCACTGACTCCATTTGACACGCTGCTGCAAAAAGACAGAGTGAGCCCAGACAGGAACATGGAGAGGGGAGCCACGGCGCCTTCAGGGGCCATCGTAAATGTGAGTCATGGCGTGATGCGGTGACTCGTTGAGGGTAGCGTCGCCCTCACAACTTTCAATTCGATTCGGGGGAGTTCAGACAGTTTTGACTTCCGTGCTCCTGACTCTTTATAGCAGCCGCCGCAAAAAGAAGAGGAGATAACATAAAAAGTGGCAAAAAGGGATATCAGAAGAAAGTTGTGACTGGGTGTTTTTGAAGAAGTTTATCACAGGAAAAGTGCAGTATCAATGCAAGGTGAAAATACTGTTTAATATTTTCTGATCTTCAAACTGCAGTGACCTAAGACAGGGGTTACAAACTTTACGAAAAAGTATTTACATTCAACTACTGTACTTTTTAAATTCATATTTACCCAACTTAAGTCAAAATGGAAACATCTCCTGAACTGCTCTGACCTGTGCTATACTACCCCCGAATAAATAGCTTACAATAAAAAAAGATTTGGATTTTATTTGCACATATAGTAAAAAAGGTAGAAACAACAACAAAGATGACTGTGCAGGAGAGAATGAGAAGACCTTTTGAGTTTTATAAGATCACGTCCCCTATAAACATGATTTTACAACAGTCATGAACAGGCAAGTTGACTAATATTAAATATCATTACAAATCAGTGTTTGTTTTAATTGTCAAAGAAGTACTGTCATGATACTAACGAATAGACTCAATACTGATTCCAATATCACAATGATAATAAATAACACTCTTTAATTAGACAACAGAATATAATTTTCAAGGTTAAATCATAGTACTTTCTTTTAGATTACCATGTGGTCTTATATTTGTGCAGTTCTTCAGTCGTCCGGGTAGGTTCCATAGTGGTCCATGGGTGTGTACTAGTCTATGTGCTCTAAAGGCCGCTACACACTAGAGGATTTTTTGGTCTAAATCTATTATTAAACATGCGACAAAATGCACACACCACAGACACGAGGAGAAACTTATGCGACTTAAAATCTCTGATCACAAAGACTGCAGTAGGATCTGTCTGCGTAAAACAGGCTGCAAAACTACTCGCATTGAGAATCTTAAGTGTTCAAAGATCAGAGCTCTGCACTTTTAGCTTAGATACAAGTCAAAACAGTGTTATTATTATTTGTGAAATGTGGTGCAATACTTCAGATACAGGATTTTTGAAGCATAAAAGAGGCGATAAAGTCCACAGGAAGTAGAGTCACTATCGCTGATCTGCAGCTTTACGACCCGTGTGCTCTGTGGACATAAACAAACACACGGATCTACTTTCGCCTTTTTACTTTCAAAGAACGCTGACACCACATACATAAGGAGAGCAGCTGTTTGAAAATCGCACACAAAGACAAAAAGTCAGGTCACGCCTCCCCGAAGTCGGGAAGAAGAAATTGCAGCCAAAATCGGGCAAATTCTCCTGTAGTGTGAGGCGGCCTTTATACTTGCTCTGATACAGCTCAAGATCATTAAAGACATTCAGGAAAGGTTCATTTCTGTCCTGTGAATGGGACTTTTTTTTAGTATCGATATGTTTTAAAATGAGTATCTAGTTTTGGCAACCTTAACACAGAGAGACAAGGATAACTGAAGAAAGAACTGCACTGTTTTGAGTCTAATACTTTATTTCTAACACCGATATTGCAAGTGTATTCTTTGTTTGTTTATCAAAAGACAGTGCGCAAAAGTGATAGATAGATGTTCTAATGATGCGCTATTTTGCACGAACAGCAGACCTTTCGTAGCCAGTCAACATTACACATTTGAAGCAATGATTTTCTCAAGGGACATAATTATCTCATCAATAGAACGAATACCAGGCATTTCCATATTCTTCAGTTATGTTCGAAAGCGGCCTTGAGTTTGACCCTTAAACTCCTTTCTCTTGTGTGGTTGGTCCAAGGTGAAGTTTGAATCTGATGAAACTGTGTCCGGACATTTCTGAAATATTAAATTGAATTGCAGCAGTCAAAACAATGAACTGTGACACTTGAAAGCTTCGTTTTTTTATTGTCTTTTTATTTTTAGTAACTTTTTTGCATTTCTGTTCCTTTAGTCCTTGAAAAACAGAATTGGAACTGGGATATGTCCGTCATTATTGGGTGACATTGCGCTGGGGGTGTGCTACATGTATCTCTAATGGTGGGGTGTTTAGGGGTTACCATGGTGACACAAAGCACACATTAGCAAACACTGAACAAATAAACATTAAGATTGTCTAAACACTCAAGAAAAAATACAAAATGGATTTAAACCACATATTTTCCGGAGTCTGTGATCGATACGAGTGTTCAGTGTTCTGTTTAGGTGTTTGATTTTTAACAAATAGCTGATAGTGACTAACTGAAAAACTGTTGACTACTGCTACCCACCTTAGGCCTGCAATTGGAGACTAGGAGATTTTAACAACACAAATCAGCTCATCGACTGTAGTTCGTGACTTTAAATCCATACTTTAAGGTCAGATTGTGTTAAAATAAAGAACAGCTAAAAGTCGAATAAAGAATCAGACAGAGCAGTGCCCTAAGTTAGCATCACATCCAGTATTACAGGGTTTATTGAAAACGTCAGCTGCAAACTTTCAATATTTCTAATATTTCTTTCTATATGAGATTATGTGGTTGTGCTCTCCCTATATATAAAAAGAAACAAAATAATAAAAAGAAAGTACAAAATATAAATATAATATATAATAATAAAATAATAATAAATATAATTAATAATACTAATACTACTACTACTACTACTACTACTACTACTACTACTACTACTACTAATAATAATAATAATAATAATAATAATAATAATAATAATAATAATTATAATCATCATCATCGTCATCATCATCATCATCATCATCATCATAATAAGTAAGTGAGGAATAACTGGGCCATGGCAATTTTTTTTTTTTCACTTTATTATTATTACTATTACTACGATTATTATTGTTACTACTACTACTACTACTACTACTATTTTTTGTGTGTTTTTTTCATGTATTTATTTTGGGCAAGTAAGCATTATCTTCATTTACAATGGGACATAAATATAAAATATTATAATAAAATAATAATAAATATAATTAATAATACTACTACTAATACTCCTACTACTACTACTACTAATCATCATCATCATCATTATAAGTAAGTGAGGAAAAACTATGGGCCACGGCAATTTCTTTTTTTCACATTATTATTATTATTTTATTTTATTTATGTATTTTATTTATTTTTTATGGATTTATTTCGGGCAAGAAAGCATTACGTTCTTTACAATCATCCATATTGACATTAGTACAATCATACCAACAGAAACAACAACAAAAAATGTGTGGAAATAAGAAAATTCAAATAAAAATATATTTAATCCCACCCCCCTTTTCTAATCTAACATAATGATCTTTCTTTTGCGTTCTCCAGTTTACATTGGACCATAGGCACTCTCTGCATTCCATTTGTGAGGGTAAAAAACAGGTAGAGCGTAATGCAGTCCACAATGGGCCTATTTACCGTGGCATCTGAGGGAGATAGAGTGTGACAGCGTCTGGGCCCCGCGTAGGAGGAGTGTGTGGGAACTCAAATGATTACATGTTACGCACACACAAGGGGAGCACGGACAGCACAATTATGGAGAGGGGGCGTGGAGGAGGAATCAGATGGATCCGGGATATGTGGAAATTGTACAGGAGAGTTATTGGGTAAAGAGATGTACTTGTACTAAAGACATGTTATTGCTTTGCTTTGAATGCGACACAGTATGACATTAAAGGTTATATTAGCAACGTTTACATCTTTTTTTTTAAATTCCAGATTAGTTATTCTGAATTAAATAGTTCGGAATTACAATATTCTTCTTCGAATTTATATGGAAGCCTTGAAGTTTACATAGAAAACACGTTAAATCGCCTTTATTTAATTCTGCTCAACGTCTGGGGGTCAGGAAGGGTTCTGATTGGACAGGGACACAAACATATTTACGTCTATCGGAAGGAAACAAACACTTTCGCTGCTACCGGCTTTTTTGTCATTCATCCAAACTTTTTTCGCAGTTGTTCCAATGATAATGAAGCAGCAGCTCAAGAATTCTATCGGCTGAGGAGGAGAAGCGAAAAGTGTCGGAGAAGGGAGGAAGAAGACAAACTGAGTCACTCCCGCATCCCGCCCGCAAATCCAAAGAGGAGTGGATGAAAGTCCGAAGCAAATCAGAAGGGCGACCCAACGAGCGTGAACGGCTAGAATTATTTTTAAGAAGAATAAACATTTACATGATTGAGGAATAAATTAATTTGGCTTTAAAAGTCTTAAGTGTTTACATGGTCTTTTTAAAGCAAAAGAATAGTGATAAAACTTTTATTATAGAGTTAAAGCTCTTATGTAAACGTGGCAAATGTTTCCTCATCAAAACCTGCAGTTGTATTTAAGATGCTTTCTTCTCTTAAACGAAAAATGCCTTGTGATGTCATGTGGTGTTACAGGAAGTGCTCCACTGTGTTTTTAAACTCTGAAATGGCCATTCTCTACTGAACAAAAGGTAAAAGGTGGATGTTAACTTCAAAACTACCACTACAGACAATTTTTGAGCTCAAACGTCAGACCTTTATACTCCTCCTTATATTCTCCACCTTCATGCTCTCTCTCCACAGATTTGACCTGTACCTTGGCATTGTTACATCACCTGCTTGTCTCCATGGAAACAGAGTTTAATGCCATACTGTAAAACATACAGGCAACGCAATACCATCTCCAAGGAAACAAGCAAATGGGTTGAGGTGCTTTTTAGTGTCCGAAATTGTGAAGGTTCTCACCGCTGTGCAAAGGTTTTCTGGTCTTTCCATTTATCCTGTCTGTATAACCAAATGCAAAAAGTACCTTAGAGCCTTATATTTTTCTTTCAAACTTTGTTACCAAACATTCTACACTATTTTTATCTGCAGATTGTTTACTTCTCCTTATCTGCTCCCTCCCCTCTCTTCCTCCATACAATCTAATCTAAAATGAATCTGAATTTAACAATGCAATAAAATAAATTTTCTGTGAATGCAGTTTAAAAGTTCGCTCTGTCTAATGCCCATTTCCTCTCAATTGTCCCCATGACCTATTCAAAGTGTTAGCAAGTCTCACGTGAAAAAAGCATTGAATAGCATCTTCTGGCCGTGCATTACAAAAAAAAAAAAAAGAATAAAAAGAAAAACATCAGCAGGCCACTTTCTTTGATATTTGCCCAGAGAACAAAACACAGCCCCCACAGCCTTTAAGGTGGCATTTTCTATCAAAGCAAGACCATAATCCTGACTTATACACCAAATCCTATGTACACTGACATAATGCCCTCTAAGCTGGCTAATTCCTCCTAGAGCCCTCACATTTTTTCTTCCTTTTTGCAGCTATGTCTTTCAAATCCTTTTCATGATCGTTCACCCACTTTTCAATATTGTTATTCCGCTTTTGTCTCAGTGCATATTTATACTCCGCCCTCCCCCATTTGGCTATTTTCTCCCTTCTGATCACAATAGAAAACAACAACAACGTGCAATGCTCTGCCCAAACAACTATCGGAGTGCTGAACGGGTTGCTAGGTTACGCCGTAGCCATTGTGATTGGTTCTCATTATAGCTGGGATTTGCACTTTAATCCAGGCTATGTAATTGGCCCGCTCTCCAGCGTTCAGGCAGGCTTAACTTCTCAGACGAACAGCGTTTAGCACAAAGATGCAACGGGCGGTCATGTATCAACAAACAACTAATATACAGAAAAATGTGTCCCAATGTACTTTTTATGCCTATATGTGGTCTAGGCGCGTTATATTTTTGACTTTACCTCAATAAACCTGAAATGCATTGAAACCAAAGACAAATATTGTACATATAAATGAACATATTTGTACATACTTAAAAACCATCTGAGCACCAACAGCATTTCAGTGTTGTGAGTGTTTTGTCATTTTGTATTTTGATTTGTTCTGCACAGTTACCTTTTTTTGACATCGCCATTCAAAGCACAACAATGGAGTCATTATTTACTCTGTTTCATACAATATTTGTAGCTACAGCTGTCACTCACACACCACATTCATATTAGATTGTGTCTTTTAGCAATACTCTTCACCCCATGACAGAACTTAGTCCATGTGAGAATCAGTCCTCATTAAATTACTAACTTTACTAAGCCTGATATGAATGAACATAAGAATTTGTTCATTAGGAATGAAGTCTTTGTTCATGCTTAATAAAGAAAAGATTCAAATGTAGTTAAACATTCGGCAATGAGGAATTACACAAACTAGAGATTTATGTCAGATGAGGAGACGAGTCCATCTTTCTTTACTCCCTCGCCACATGCCATCCTCATGACGCTTGGGTGGGTGCTGGCCATGTGTCAGTGTGCATGTGTGGGTGTCATCTGCCGCGTATGGGTGTCACCAGTGGTCACTTTAAAGCTGTCATTTTGGACTGAGACTCCAGTGGGTGATTCATGTGTCACACTGTACATGACTGAGGCGGTGATGAGACATTCAAAGACAGCAGGAGATCAGATGACAGAATGAGCGCGTATGGATTTGGACTCATGTTAACAGCGATCGACTGGCCCGACACAAATCAATCTGCTTGGGCATTTATGAAGCGCTCTGAAATGCACTGTCCATGAGCTGCTTCATTGTCAACTTTTATTTGGTATTTGGTATGCTACAGACAAATCACTTTTCAATGTGCTGCCAGTGCTCTGGGCAGTAAACACATATGGTGAACATGGGTGGGCATATGTGCTGTTCATTTGAAATCAGAACATCTCATTTATACATCAAGCATGCTTCATTCTTGTATTCTGATCGAGGTTACAGGGTTAAGGCTGCAAAATAACTTATTTTTTTTATGTATTTGAGATCAATCTTAAAGCAGACTTTTTATGCTAAATTGACTTTTTACATCTTTAACCATGTTATAGACATTTCCATTCACCATTTACTCACAGAAGTTGTATTTGGAGTGACTTGTGAATGTTTTAACAAAATATATGTGCAGATATATGTGCATTTAAAAAGAAAAAGAAATAGTCTTAATAAAGCCACATTTACAAAAGACAAATCTGTTTTTACCAAAGTAACATTTTCCATATGGAGCTATCTGTTTCTACAAATAGACTCCTTGTTTTTCCCATCTCTGGGTGGAGTTCATTTTGGGTACTCTGTCCGTCTTTAACCTAAACAAAAACATGCTAATCCTCTATCTCCTTTAAACCTATGATGAGGATCTCAAGCCCAGAATCTGGAGACGTGTCCCCAGGTACCACAGTGTTCTTCTCACCTACTCCCCCACCCCAGTCTGGGATTATGACATCATCCCATTATAGAGTCCCAAAACCATCATTTCTTTTATAGATTTACATCCATAATCTGCTCCCATTTTCAGACAGACCTAGTCCCTTGTTGACTTTGCTAATACACTAACAACAGTAGCTCTTTACAGCTGATGTTTGTGTCCTCCCTCAGTCTAAACTTGGCATACTGTTTACATGCTAATGCAGTTATGACTCCCATATGGCCCGCACCATCATGTGGCTATAGCATCACAACATACTCATCCTCACAGACTGACAGCTGCTCCCACGGTAACGCTCCAGACGTGCGCCTGGATAAATGTACGCAATAATAAAAATGTGCAAATATAAATAGGCCGTTTGATTTGAAAAGATTAGGTCGTAACAAAGAGGAACTGTCAAACTACAAAGCTACTGTTTACACACACTAAATTGTTCTGTTTTATGTTATGGGGGAATAAAATCGTTGCCTCAAGACAAATAAAAGTGAGCCAGCCATCGAACACGCTTCGAATATATGACAGAATAAAATGGTTATGAATTTTTGTATTAGAAGTTTACACTAGTTAGCAGAAAGAGTAATGGAATTTGGAGGCGAATATTGGGCGCAATGCATTGGACAGAAATAAAAGAGAGAAGTTATTGCGTTATAAAATCTGGCATTAACTGTTAAACTGTGTTCTAAAACTTTTTATCAGAGAACAAAGCGAAAACTGTTATTGTTTTCGCTGCATTTTGATTTTCACAATTATGGTAATTTATTGGTAAATTCTGTGTTTTTGCGTGCAAGTCACTATGTTTGGAGGTTTGTATAGCTATGAGATGTAAATTTTATGTTCCACTTTACTATGACTTATTTTTTAGAACAAGAATAAGAAAGTTAAATGGCCCATATTACGCTATTTTCTGTTCCGTGCTGATGTTGTTTCCTCATCATCGTGTTTTGTTTTAATTCATTCACATGTTTAACACACAAACCCTGCATATTTAGGCTTCTCTCCGATGGAAAAACACTTGTGATGTCATTCCAATACAGGAAGTGCTCCACTGTGTTTTTAAACTCCATACACGTTCACTAAAATCCCCTGGAGTCGATTTTGTAGGACCTTTAAATGGGGTTTTTACATTTACAAGGCACTTAGACCTTGCGTAGTCTAATCTAATCCACTCCAAACATCTCAAATCAGTCAAATCCAGTCTTGAACCTGTAATAGTTAAAGTGAAAGTAAAGACACAGTATGTAATTTTCTGGAGGTGGAAAGTCAAGTTAAAACCATTGGCACATTCCCCATGGAGAGAGTGGAGAGTGGTACCTCCAGACCAAGGGAAAATCAGGTTTGTGGAGATGCAAGTCCACATGTTTTTCTTTCTTTTGAGTCCTCACTTCTCATAAAACCCATAACCCATAGTGATGCTCTCTCTTTGCACTGACAATACAGTAGATCTTTGATTCATTCAATCAAGCCATGTATTTATTTATTTAACTTCTGACACATAAAGAAACACAACATGACTTTGAGAAAAATATGCATGTAACCACTAACCACGAGTTCTTTTTCCATTGGTTTCATAGTGACACAAAATCAGGACCTCAAAATGTAAACACAAAGCTTAAAGGTGCACTGTGTAACTTTTCTGGTCACCTGCTTCTCTCCAGGGAGATGCATGGAATGTTACACAGGATGGCATTTCACTCATTTATCTCTACGCAGACAACAGATGACACCACATGGCCTAGTTACATCCTAGTTAGATCTGCGGAGAGGTTAGCCGACGCAAAGTAAAGCTGGGTGTACACTGTGCAATTTTTGGCCCTTTTTGAGCCAGTTTTTCACTCTCTGTTTTGGGCTCAGGCCGAGTTTTGGCTTAATTGCATGTCATGCTTCGTGTAGTTTACATGGGGTAACAAGAACAGATTAATACCTCACGACCAGCTCCCGATCGGCAATCGTAGGTTGCAAGAATATCAAACCTGTTTGAAATCCAGTCACCTCTCATGTGGGTTTGGCACTGTTAAAGTAATTCATATAGTGAATCGTGAATCGTGAGCTGTGAACTTTTAAACCCTGCAATTTGGTTGTTTGATCTGGGGCTGAGTGAAATAATCGAAAATATTGCATAGTGTACGCCCATCTTAAGACTGCATGTTTGTAAGTCAATAAAAACCCATGTTACTAGTAAATGCAAGATGGATACGTTTAATGCAGTGGTTCGACATGGGTTAAGACACACGTCCAACTCATATGATTCGTGATGACACGCCCCGTTTGGCCGTTACTGGATGCAGGAAATTTTGTGTGCACAATAATTTTGTGACTGTCGTGATGGTGTCGTGTATTTTCTTTCTTAATATTTTCCCTTCATACTAACTATGTCGAGCAAAAAAAGAGAAAGTGGTTGGACGGATATGTGCAATATGGGTTCACATGTGTGCACCAATAAAATATATATACCTATGTTTGAATTTGAAAAAAACATATTTTATTTTTCCAATTAAGAAGGGTTCAGTGAATGCGCATATGAAACTAGTGGGGTTCAGTACCTCCAACAAGGTTAAGAACCACTGCTTTAATGCCATACCGGGACATTCCAGACAAAGCAATAACATCTCCATGGAGACAAGCAGGTGGCTGAAAAGTTACACAATGTACCTTTAGAACAGGCTTCATGCCAGTGATCCATCAGAGCTATCCTCTGCTAAATGAAAATCACATAGGCCCTTCATCCTTGGTTTGTTTACGTAGCTATGCCCGGGGATTAATTTGCACGTATATTCTGGATGCATTATCTGAACAACCAGGTGGCAGACAGTTTACCAGAAAAGTTACACAGTGCACCTTTTAACAAGCCTCATGTCAGTCATCCATCAGAGAACCAACGCAAATAGAGCTGCTAAATGAAAATCAAATAGGTCCTTCGTCACGGGTTTGTTTACATAGCTAACCCCGGGTATTAATTTGCATGTATATTCTGGATGCAGCCGTCACGCCGCCGTCACGCCACCGCCCATCTCAAACCGTCTCCACGTGCTAGCATTGATGAATAGCTGTACGGAGGTGGGTGATGATAGCGCCCATGATGAGGTCTCCGGAATCTGGCAAAGCACATTACGCTCCCATCAAATCCCCAACAGTTGTGTGGAAGAGGCAGCCAGTAGCGTCACAAAGCTAACGATTTATCTCCAGCGGGCACTTCTTCTTACTCCATCACGGTTTGGAGGTCAAGAGAACAGACACATGTGAATGAAAAGATCCCAGTACTGTTTTGTAGTCAATTATATGTCCATGTGTGAAGGGCGTGATGGAGAGGAGGGCCAAGAAATGCTGGGTTTGGAGAGACCCGGTGGCATTTTTCAATTTTAAGGCTGGGAGCGCTGTGCTGATACGAGGTTGAGTCATGTGAATCGTGCTCGTTCTCAGATAGTGGGCCACATAAGTAGGATGTACTTTGTGGGAAAATAAAAAGGGGCTTTGCTTGTCGTATTGTTTTGCACAAGTGGTCAGTGGGTTTGAAGTAGATAAGGTGGAGAAGTGGTGAGCGGGCTCGTGTTGCAAGAACTAACACTGTCAAAAACAATCGATAACCAGATTCTAATCAATACCAAAACAACTACTGAAACTAGATACTCATTTGAACAAGTATCAGACATTACTCTACTACTGCTGCGATTATGACGACGGCTGCTAGTGTTACTATTACTGCTTCTGTTACTATTCCTGCTATTACTACTACTACTACTACTACAGCTATTACTACTGCTGCTATTACTATTACTGCTAGTATTACTACTACCACTACTGCTACTGCTTCTACTGCTACTACTACTACTGCTACTGCTTCTACTGCTACTACTACTACTGCTGCTGCTACTACTATTATTACTACTACTGCTGCTGCTGTTACTACTACTACTGCTATTATTACTACCATTATTACTACTACTTCTACAACTGCTACTACTACTGCTGCTGGTACTACTACTACTACTACTACTACTACTACTACTGCTGCTGCTGCTGCTGTTACTACTACTACTGCTATTATTACTACTACTACTACTAAAACTGCTGCTGCTACTACTACTACTACTACTACTACTACTACTACTACTGCAACTGCAACTACTACTACTACTACTACTAGTATTAGTAGTAGTAGTAATACTGCTGTTACTACTACTGCTGCTTATTACTACCGCTGATGAAATTATATATTAAAGGTGCATTGTGTAACTGTTCTAATGGACTGACCATCGACTGCTTGTCTCCATGGAGATGTCATGGCTTTATTGGAATGTTCCACAGTATGGCATTAAACTTATCTTCATGAAGATGAGCAGGAGACACCACCAGGTCAGATCTGTGCAGAGGCGACCCTACTCACAGTAAGGATGCATGTTTTTCAGTAACGTGATGCAGGATTGATAATGTTAATACAATACTGAAAACAAACACCAGAAAAGTTACACTGTGCACCTTTAAATAACTACTGAACTACTACAACTATATTATTTTGTGTTGGAAATCACATTTTATGAGATGCTGCCATAACTCCACTTAAAATATAGGTATCTTACGCAATTTCACAAAGGTCACAAACTGAATTTTTATCATGTTTTCACAGAATCACTGATTACAAACAAGAATTATTCACAATCAATAACATTCATGGCAGATTTATTTCAGTGCTCCTTTTAGCGGCGGATATTTGATGAAGTGAACATAAATTGGATGGACAGGTAAGGTGAGGGCATAGCGGGGCAATGTAATTTTCTGTTAATATATCAAATAGCATATGACACCATTTTCAGGAGTGACACCTCTCTGGGACGACTCTGACCTCGTGGAAAATGGGAGCGCCTCGGAGCAGCCGCTTCAGTGAGATGGCCCAGGTCAGGTCCCCAGTCCAAACCAATGGGACTGTGAAGCAAGAAGCGAGGGCCCCAAAGAACACTACATTTCTGTTATAGTGTGAGTTTGTCTTCTCATTTTGGTGCGACAGTTTTATTTGAATGTATTTAGTGAAGGTCAGCGCTATTCAAGTCATTAAAAGTATGTGTAATTAAAGTCTACCAGCTGTTTTTCATGAATTTAGACGCGAGTAAAGTGTGAAAGTCTGAGATTGAACAAAAATCATGTGACTATTGCATTTTGACTTTACACCATGTAATACGATAGCTAATAGATTATATTTAGTTAAGTTAATCATGCATAATGTGTAAGGATGCTCATTTACATGCCATTTTATGTAAATCAGCCCTGCTCATGGGCGTTAGTGGCGTCTCTTTCATATTCTAAAGATAATATATTTGGAGTTGTCTTTGATCATAAATGCTACAAAAAAAATATTCTCATGTGTACTTTGTATTTTTACTTAAAGGAACTCTATGTTTTCCAAATATTCTAAATATAACTTTTACTGGCACTATGAGTAATGCTTATTTCTTCTTAAATACAAAAAGTGGCCATGTTGTTTATGTTATATAGTGTTATCCAATCAGAAAGCAGAATGAGCTTCAGGAGTCTCTCATTTAGGTGGCCAGTTCCAGTGCTGAAATCCAGTTGGTTTAAAGAGTCTAAAAAGTCTCTCTGATATGAATCTAGGGGTATAACAATAACCGAAATATCGTGATATTGTAGCATCAAAGGGCTCACAAGGGTGGACCATTACAATATATCAAATAACAAGTCTTTTTGCTAACTGTTCTAAGCACTTTTAAATCTTCATTCTTTGGATTAAGTCTTGTGAAGGCAGTTTTAGAGGAAAAAGTAGCATATTCACAGTTTTGTGCCTCCACAATATATTGCAATAAATATTGTACCATGAGATGTATATGGTGAAAATATCCCACAGAGAGTTTTGGATATCGTTCCATCCCTAATGACAATAAATGTACCAAATGACTGGTCAAAGCTTTTTAGAATGTCACTCTTGTTATCATGTATAATATTGTAATATCATGAGCCTCCACACTATATTGTGAGCTTTCCCACTGTATATAAATATCGTACTGTGAGGTTCATGCTGTGACAATATTGTATCATGAGACTTGGATATCTTTACACTCCTATATGAATCCTCACTTGTAAAATCCCAGCATTCACAGCCAATCATTCAGTGCTAGTGCAGCCTCTGCAGCTGCAGTTTACACTGTCCATATAGTGAGAGATACACACATTTCGTGTGTCGTTTGTCTGCAGGTTTATGCACAGGCAACCCAGGATCAGTTGTGATTTAATACATTTCTAAAACGACAAGAGCACACACTACATACAGTTCCTTCAAGTACAGTTTAAGCAGTCATATCATTCTTGTACTAATTATTGCAATAATGTTCTTGCCTTTCAAGTGTACTTTATGTAAGTAAACATTTTCTCTTCTCTTTCCACCACTGAAGCAGTTGGTTCCAGTCCAACTGCGATGCAAGGCCACTGTGCAGACTACCTTCCCTGTACATGAATCTGAATTCCTCCTCCCTCCTTCTCCCCCTCCCTCCATCTCTCTCTCTCCTTCCAAACCCCAGCTGGTTGGTTCCCTCCTCGTGTCTGACTCGTGTTGTTGTTGCGTTCCTCCTGTGGGCTGAGTTTTACACAGTCTGTCAATCTGCAGAGCGTCTCACATTAGAGAGCCCAGTGGAGTGAGACAGCGAGAGTGATACCCCGGGGGAACAAGTCAACTCCCCTTCTTCCTCCCTGCCTCCCTCCTCCCTTCCTAATCTTCCCTACCTCCTACTTCCTCATCTCCTTACATATGCATCCTTGTTCCCTCTCTCCTCCGCCGTGTCCTTTTCGTTGACAACTCCCAAGACTCCTGGCCAAGTCTATGGAGTGTTCAATCCCCTTTCTTTTGTGTGTGTCTGTGTGTGCATGTGCGGATAGGCTACGCTACATCTGCTGGCGCATGCAGTCGTCTGGAGTGCTTGGCCGTACCCACTAGCCAGCATCCTCTCAGCAAGTGTGCGTCTAATGAACAGCACAGAAAAAAAATATTGCAGTTCTCTTTCCGCTTTATGTTTGATCGGTTCTGAACACAACAGGGGCCCTGTTTACAAGGACACCATCCAGACGAGAGCTAGTTGAACGACTGCGGAATCATCATGGAAATCTTTCAAACGGAGAAATCTTGTGTCTTTGGTGGAAAAAAAGTTTGCGCAAATGTTAAAATAAAAGTTTGCCAAAGAAGATTAGCGAAACTTC
Source organism: Odontamblyopus rebecca (assembly GCA_030686955.1). NCBI lineage: Eukaryota > Metazoa > Chordata > Actinopteri > Gobiiformes > Gobiidae > Odontamblyopus > Odontamblyopus rebecca. Next base: position 20,522,215 of record CM060672.1, read on the forward strand.
GTGAAGATTGTGGAAGCATCCTGACCTCGCCGACACCTGCCAAGCTTGACTGAATTCTGGAAATGTTCAAAAAAGGAAAAAAAGTTATTCAAATTGCCTTTCCTCTTACAAGTGACTCTATTGGAAGGATTGTCTATGAGTATATGGAGATGTGGAGGGGTAAGTGAGGTGGAGGGAGGGCTTGTCGAAGCAGTAAAGGCAATATCAAAACTGCAAGGCTTTTAACTCCAGACTGTGTGAATCGCTGCAGCATTCTTCTGGATTTAATGAAAGCTCCTGGAGTGACTGAAAGCCTGAAATAGTATTACTTGGCACACAATAGCGGCCTTAACTGTAGGTATTAAACCTTAACAGGGCTGACCTAATTGGCTGCTGGGTGAATAGGGCGGATGGGTGACTGAGTTTAAGATGAAATGTCACAGAGCGTCACCGGTGGGCTCTGCGTCCTTGTCCTCCTCCTCTTTCTCCTGCAAATGAGAAAGTCCTCCATTTGAGCGTCGTCCGCATTGACTTCCACTGTCCGCTCTTTTGTCAGAGGCCTAAGGTGAAATAGGAATGGACTGGAAATAGCATATGGCGAAATGCAGTAAAGCGAGCAGGTCAGGTTTTAAAACTGAGGACTCCTTCTTCCTCTTTTACAATATAATATGAAAGAAATGGAAATCTTGGCTCAGTTATATGTCTAGTCCAAATGTATTGGGAAAAAAAAGAGTGACTTAGCTTTTAATGTTAGCTTTAGAAGACAATAACCATGATTTTAATAAGGAGTTTACTGTATAACATGTGTTCTTGACGCTAAAAAACACTTGTGTTCATCAAAAGAATGAGCAATCCATCACTACTAGGGTTGTCAACATAAAAAATCAAATACTAATCGATACAAAAATTAGTATTGTAATCTGTGTTGGGCATTTTACTCAGTTACCATGCTGTAAAAGTAATTAATTACTCAGCAAAGTAATTATCCAGTTATTGTTCATGTTAACAGCAACGAGAGATGTGATGATGTGAGCTGCTTCATTAGATTTGAGTTATTTCAAGCAGACACGGACAGAATTTTTTTTCCAGGGCTTAACATACTTAACATACACATTCTTGCCTTTTATTTCAGTGCGGGAGAAATAAAGTCTGTGTTTCCAGTTTGAAAACTCTACCTTTGAATGTCCCTGGCACATCGCATTCTCGTTGAGTTTTTAGCCAGAAGTGTGCGGGAAAGAAACAACAAATGCAGCGTGAGCAGAGACTCTGCCCACCCAACTTCTTATTCAAATAATCAGCAGCTCCCTCATGAACTTGCCCCGGTCCTGCTGATGATGTGTGGCTGTAAACTGCATGAAGCCTGACACCGCGGCGCCTCATTCAACCCAACTGTAAAGTGCCGCTTTGCTTTCGCGGTACCGATAACGGGAAAGCAACGACGGGGACTGTAATTCAATTGGATTACTCTGTTACCGAAAATGTAGCGCCGTTATACTTAAACACAGTTATTCCCAACACGGATTTTAACTAGATACAAATTTCATTATTAAAAACGTCACATACACAGAACAAATGAATCTTTCCAGCTTTAGAATGATCTTGAGCTGTATTAGAACAAGTGTATGGCCCCAGAAACTCTATAGAACCTGGACAGTTAGATGGTAATATAAAACAAAGTGCTACGATTCATTGTTGAAAATCTCAGAAATTGACAATTGTAGTAATTGAGTATTGAATATATCGTACTGAAACTGAATTTGAAATTTTTAAGTACACTTTTTAGTCCACTGTAAGCTACTTCTACAGCTATAGTGAGAAAACAAATAAAAATCAACTGTTTGTGGTAATAACAATGGTTGAATCCCAGACTTTTATATTATTATTAAGTAAGTTAATAGCAGAAGAAATAATGTTTTAATATAGTGGGCAGTAAACGCAACTCTACAGGAGCAATGTAGCCGTAGCAACAGCACTATACAGAACTAGAGGCAATAGCTAAAATTTGGATTCTGTTATGCCCTGACATACTTTATAATGACATCCACTATCTATTTTCTACATTTCCTTCCCTGGTTGAATGTTAACTTTACCACCTCTGCACTGGACAAGACATATTGGCCCTTGAATCTCTGTATTGTTAGAGGGAAGCTCATACCTCTTTGTACGCAATCCAAATTCCCAAACGCTCAATTGTACAGTGTTACAATAAGAGATGCTAGCGAGTAGAAAAAGCCAGAAAATCAGCTTTCAATTTGTCTGCATTAGGGACGACAACTCAAGCTTTTAGCGGGTTCCAAATTTACCAAGGGAGCAATAGCTGACACGGCCCCTGTAACCGATTTCCTTGTGTGTCTGTCTGGCTGTGTCCATGAATGATCTTTCATCCTTTCTTGGACCAAGCGCTGTCTCACTTGATCCCAGTTCGAATCACTCAAATTGTCGCCGGTTACTGCATGGAAGCCCCGCCCCAAGCCCCTTTTCTTTGCCCTTTTTGGTAGAGTCTCCACCAACGTACCCCAGGAGTGCAATCTGGTGTCCGCCGATATTGATCCTAGTTTTTGATTAGCGCTTGGCTGTAACGGGATGATTGTGACTCCACTTCTGGCGTGGTCGCTCCTCTACGGCCCGGGGAGCGCTTCACTTCATCGGCGGCTGCAATTGGATGCGTGCTACGGGCCGGACCACCCGTGCACGCGTCACGCTGAAGGATCTAAACGGGGGAGATGGTTTCCTTGGTTGACTGAGTGTTTTTGGACTGCTGTTGCCATGTGAGGGCGAGTTCAATGCGGGCAGCCAAGTGAGAAGTTTCAATCTCCAGCCGTGAGACTGTTGATGAACTGCTGGGGTGGTGAGTACTGGAACACCGTGCTTGTTAATTATGTTAAGAGGTGCACAAACAAAGCAAAACAAAATGTTTTTCTCCATGGATATGTTATAGCTTTGTCTGGAATGTTTCACAGTATGGGATTAAAAGTTTCTACCTTCATGAAGACCAAACCAGACCAAGCTACATGCCAGATCTGTGGAGAGGTACTGTATTTGAAGGTATTTTTCAGCAATAATACCACCTGTAATTGAATAAATGTAAAATAGGGCTGTTTAATGTCATACTGTGGAACATTCAAGGCAGAGCAACGATGTATCCATAGAACAAGCAGGTGACGAACGCATGAACAAATACGTAATTCATTATAAACAAACAGTTTAGTAAGAATTATGTAGGTGTAGGATTAACCATTAGGCACAAAAGCAACATTTGAGGTAAATTTTCAAGGTAACGCCACTCCAATATAGCAGCAGTCCTTGTAAAACACATCTTAAACCTTTAAAATTTTAACAGCCCTGGCCGCTTCACTAAATCAGATCTGACCAACTTTAGAAACGAATAGCACTGGCTACAGGTTGTACACTTGTCATTGAAGTTCTAAAGAATTGCAGCTTGACAAACGTGTGAACTTTACCTGCTGCCGACAAAAAGAAATGACTGAATTTTGAAAGAAGGATCTTTTTTACTTATCTTTGGAATCTGAAACGTTTACGAAAGTCGGAGGCAAAAGAAGTATTACACATCTTCAGCACGAGGATAACCGTGTTCATACAACTGTGCGTGACTTAACAGGAAATGAGATCAAATGTGCAAAGCTTTCTGCAACCTTGTTTTTCTGAATGGTGGCAAATCCATGTGGACTTCCATTTGTGGCCGTTTACATTTGTAATACTGTTGTCAAAGGCAGTGTGCAAATAATATAAAAAGACTTAGTAAAATGTATGTAGTTTTTGTTGTACTTTAATGGTAAATTGTTAGCGTTGGGAAATCCTGTGTTCTTATTCTGTACTGTTACTTTGCAGCCGATGTCTTCAACATTCCCTGGGGATGTGACGCTCTGTCTGAAGCTCAAGTTAGACTTTAATCTTAGCTTTTTTTTTTAAATACAATTTGACCAAAAAGAACTGAATTATCTGGAACATTACAACTAGCATTAGCCAGCAGTTTTTCCAGTTACCGTAAAACACCAGTTAACCACTGGGTCCCCTTTAAACGCTGAGTGCAGGTGTACATTTTGATAAATAAATGGGGAGTCTAATGCACGTGCTGGAAGATAGAAGTCGTTCCTCTCTACAGAAACAAAATTTAAAACCACATGGGTAATTTGCATAAACTATAAGGGCTGAAAAAACCCAGTTCTGATGCACCGAAATAAAACTACATGGCTAATTTGCATGAACTACAGTATACGAGCTGAAAAAAGTTGTTTTTTTGAGTACCATATTTTTCCAGTTGTGCTGAGCTAGATTTTTGTGAGGAAAGTTAAGTGGTCTGTTAAGTGATTCAAACAAATAAATGACCCAGCTGTTCTTTGGTATTTTACGGTCGTCATTTCACTGTTTTTGTTGAAAATCAAACTCCTAAACAGGACCATGAAAGGTCGTTTTAAGACTCACAAAAATGTGTTGTTTAAATCCACTTTGTGTTTTTTGGTTCTTCAGTTTTCCGAGCATCTCAAAACATTTTAGGCAGTGTTAGTGAACGTGAGCATTTTATCACCATGGTAACTCCTAAACACGCCACCATTAGAGATATATGTAGACGCCCAGTGGGATTTCACTGCGCCAAAGTATCAATTATCAACTCAATACACGTGTGGTCCATCCACTGACATAGAAGACATATCTTACCTATGTTTCTTTACTACCATTACAGTTTTGTCAATATAATGAGCTAGACATCTCACAGCCTGCATTTCTCCAACCCAAATGGTCACGATCATAAATTACACTGGCATCTTGCAGCTTACCTAATTGACAGAAACTGCAAGAAACCAGCATTTCTGCATCATTATGCCATGCTGCATTCATGTTCCATTTTATCCTTATTTTAAATATTTGACATGGCGTGGTGATTGACTGAAATCAAGCCTATACCGAGTCCAAGTGTAGCAGCCAATTCCAATTCTCTACTTTCCGCCTGCCAACACTGGAGATGTGTCATTTCCATAATCTTCAGCACAGCTCATATGAATCATAAAAGTAGTGCGCGCTGTAATTGATGCCGAGATCTGCAATAAATTAACGTTTTTAATCCCTTTGTCATCTTTGTATGCGTCAAACAAAAGAGATTGTGGGGATTTGGAGAATTATACTTTAAATTCTAATCAGTAAAGCCGGGGCATTTAAAACATTCCTGCTGCTGTTTTCAAAGGCAACCTCCCATCATGCACTGCTACTTGAAAATGTAAAACGTGAATGCTAATTGGGCGAACAGCATGGAGGATATCTGAAAGGAATGTTACTTTTGTTTGGGGGGAAAATGTGTAAAAAGATAAGTTGATCGTTTGGCGATCTTCAAAGGACAGATGTTATAAGCAGCTCTTGACGTCAAAATATGTCCTCCATGTGCTGTCTGCGTCTGATTATAAAGCGTTTAAATGTCCATTAACCAGAAAGTGCGCGTTAGAATGCTAGTGGTAATAACCATGACTTTGAGAGTTGTGAAAAGCGCATATAAATTCATTGCAGTGAATACTTAGGATGTTTCAAATGCATAAGGTAAGAGAGGAAAAACTTTGGACCACTGCAAAATTTTCTTTATGTTTAAAATGAACTTTTTTTTTTAACTTTCTCTTTTCCACCTTTTTCTCATACACCAGTGGATTAAGTGTCTTGCCCAAGGACACAACATCAGCATTCACCTGTGGGAGCTGGAAGCGCTTGGTCGAGGGTCCGTCACCTGCTTTTCTCCATGGGGATGTTATTGACTTATCTGAAATGTTTCACAGTATAATAATAAACCTTTCTATCTGCATGGAGACCAAACCAGACAAAGTTACAGGTCAGATCTGTGGAGAGGCGACCCCGCTCACAGTCAGAATGTGTTTTTCTACTTATTTTTGAACTTTTTGAGCTATAAAACCACCTGCAAGTTACAGTAATAAATGTAAGGTAGAGCTGTTTAATGCCATACTGTGGAACATTCCAAGCAGAGCAATGACATATCCATAGAAACAAGCAGAAAAGTAGACCATAGTGGATCTTTAAATTAAACAACAGTAAAAGAAAAATAAAGTGTTATAGTCTGTTTCTGTACCCAATTATAATATTAATTCATGATGATGATGATGATGATGATGATATTACATTTTTTTGCGTGTAAATATATTTTCTGTCATTTTATATTCTATTCTATATGATAATAGGGTGAGTCAAAATAAGTGTTAAATTATTGCTTAAACCCCTTTGGTCTATAGAATAACTTCAGTGCTTCCCGTAATTTTCTGTGTTAAATCATTGTAATATGATGACTGATTATGTAAACTGATGAAGAAAATAAACTCACTAAAAAAACAAAGGCAAAAATAAAAAGCGCTATAGCTGCTAAAGTGACAGAGTGTCTGTATTCTGGCAGGAGCGTGTGGCGTGTTTAAATGAGAGACTATGCGGCGTCTGGGCTCTGGGACATTTATCTGAAATAATCTATGGATTGATCCTGATGATGGCATTAATCCTGCTAAACCACTGTCACTGCTACAGCCTCATTATGGGACAGACCAGTGCAGAGAACACATGGACCAGGAGCAACTGTAGAGCACTCCACTTTAATCTGAGGTATATGACACTTGACATTTACAATAAAGGATGGAGCCAAGAATGCGTACAATTATAGACTTGAGTGGGATCTGTAAGCTTTTAATTAGATATGGTTAATTGCCTACTAATAGAACTGATAAAAAATGACTGGTAATTTCATTTGATAAAGATGTGAAGGAGATAATTATTCAAGATATGGTGTAGTTTTCATTGCAAGTTTTCAAGTTTTTTCATTTTAAAGTATAAATTAATATTGAAATGATTATTATGTGGTTATAATGCTAAAAACATACTGTATACTGTTTGTGTAATGTTCTTTTATTAAACTCTGTTCCACCTTGTGATGTCATGTGGTAATACAAGAAGTGCTCCACTGCGTTTTTAAACTCCATACACCTTTATTAAAATCATTTAGCTCATTTCAGCCATAGAATTACCCATTTTTGCTGCACAAAATGTAAAATGTAGCTGGTAACTTGACAACTATCGCTTCATGACATCACAAGGTGGAACAGAGCATTTTGAGCTGTGGAGATGTAGACAGACTAATAATAAGTGGATATGCAAACTTATGTGAATGAAAACAAAACAACTCCAGGTATGTTTTTGAGAAAGTAACAACATTATAACATGGCTTAGATCTCAAAAGACTCAGTTTGTGTATTATAGGACCTTTAAGTCGTATAATACACAAAGTTAAGTATTATAGGACCTTTAAGTCTCTTTGAAATGCAGTTATTAGTTACCAGATTCCTTCATTTTATATAACTTTATTGTCTAAGGAGAGATCACCCCAAAGACAAACACAGCGCAGACACCTCCTGCTCCGGTGTACAAATATGACCCTTATTGCGTTCTCCGTCTTGACGACAAATGTTGACAGGGCTGTGGAGAAGGAGCGTGTGTGTCCACGCAGTTAACTCCAGGGAGAGTCAATGTCCTTGTGAAAGTGTGTACATGACTGATGCCCACCACACACGCTTCAATCTCTCTTCACTCTTCATCCTAGTAATAATTCACTCTGCATCCTCAGAAATGGAAAATATTGATTTTCAATGAATAACACCGCCCCAAACCTGCATGCTTCAGATTGCCACTAAAATAAAAGATTGTAGTCCGCAGGCTCGTGCCCCCAGAGTCTCATGTGACACAAATGGAAGCTTGTCACTCAAAAGGTGGTGTTCGTAAATGCAATAGAGAGATATGAAGTTATATTAGTTTACAAAGATGACAGATATTAAAGGTCTTATATTACACAAAATTGAGTCTTATGAGCTTTAAGCCACGTTAGAATCCTGTTACCTTCTCAGACACATACCCGGAGTTGTGTTTTGTTTGAGTCATTAATCTGTCTACATCTCCAAAGCTCAAAACGCTCTGTTCCACCTTGTGATGTCATGTAGCTGCAGTTTTCAAGTTACCAGCTACCTTATACCGTTTGTTCAATACAGATTGGGAAATTAAGGGCTGAAATGATCCAAATGATTCCAGGAAAGGGGTGTGGGGTTTAAAAACACAGTGGAGCACTCCCTGTATTACCACATGACATGACAAAGTAGAGTGTTTTCAGTATGAGAGAAGAACTCATCCTAAATATGCAGGATTTGTGTGTTAAATGTGTGAATAAAACAAAACATAACTCCAGATATGGTTGTCACGAGGAAAAAACATTATAATAAATATCAGAAAATAGAGTAATATGGGCCCGTAAAATAAAAGACAGTTGAGTGATAGAGTCTCGTGTGACAGAAATGAACGCTTGTCACTCAAAAGATAGTGTTCGTAAATGTAATATTGAGATATGAAGTTATTTTAGTTCACAAAGCTGACAGATATGAAGTCTCACTCTCCACTCTCTCTTGTTTGTTGTTATTATGGGTTGGCTGCATGCTTCATTTAACAAAATGGCAAATGCACGACAAAATCAAATTCTGGAAATATTTACTTGGCACTTTGGGGAGACATCATCAACAAATTGTGTTTTTGTTGTTGCTTCATTAAATCATATCAACTCAACATTTTCGCTGGCGTGTCTTTATTGCAGTTTTAGTGAATAGAAGTGTTTTCAATCGAACGCAAATGTATTCAAAAAGTACTTCACTTTGCATATCTTTCAGTTACATCACAGATACCTAACCTGGAATGTTTCCTTGAATTCTTTAGCTGTACAAAATAGCATCAGACTGATTCTTACAAAGACATAATCGAGAGTCTTTGTGAACTGAAATCTGATTTGTCGCAACTGTACACTCTTTTTCAATCATTTTTTCAATCTTCTCCACTCTGAAAAATTGGTTTCAAATACCAGATACTTTTTTTCTTTTGAAAATGTATCTTGGTGCTTGTTTTTGGCTATGATAAAGTGAGACATTAAGCTTATCACCAGCAATAATCCATAAACAAAACAACTTTTAAACAAACTATTAGCTGATGCACACTGATTGTGTTGTGATGACACCCTGAAGGGGGAGTGACTTAGCAAGGAGAGCAAAGGCAGGGGTTATGTTAGGAGTTCATATAACATTTTCTCAATTATATGACTTGGGGAAGACTATTAGAATACATTTGAATATTTGCACTGAATAAGCTTTTATTTTTACTTACTATTTAATAACAAATACTAATGTTGGCCATTTCAACATTTCACATTTGAACATTAGGGGTGGGACATTAATTATGATTAATACAAAATGCATTAAAATATGAATGTATTTCATCACAGTTTGCATGCCAGACAACACAGAACATTTGTCAGTGCACCATGTTGTATTACGCCAATTATACTGACGCACAGTTCCAACTGCAACAATCCATGAGCGTGGCATGAAAGCGCTCGGGGTCAGCTGCTGGACAGTAAATCTCTATTAACAAAGGTGTTGTTGTGCAGAGAAGAGTTTGCAGATCACAGAAGCACCTCAACCTTACGATATCATTTAAATGCAAAACACGTGACAGCAGCACAGAAAACGCTGGAGCTGTTGGCGGGAGCAGTTCTGGAGGTTGACAATGACAAGAAGTAATTTACATAAAATAAATGTTGCTTTTGGGGCAAATATTGTTATGCGATTCATTGAGATGAATTCTTTACAAAGCCTGTAATTAATTAGATTTTCTTTAAATCACGTTCCATCCCTAATATGCATGCCTTATAGATAATGGTAGAGTATTTGTAATTTTTTGTTCCAATTTACACATTTTACATTTGAGTTTGTTGGTTTGAACCTTGAATTTGTAGTCTAATTATTTTTGTATGTATATGTTACAAAATTAAAGGTGCATTGTGTAACTTCTCTGGTGCAGGGTCCATCACCTGCTTGTTTCTATGGATATGTCATTGTTCTGCTTGTAATGTTCCATAGTATGACATTAAACAGCTCCACCTTACATTTACTTAATTAGAGGTGGTTTTATAGCTCAAAAATACCTAGAAAAACAGACGTTCTGACTGTGAGCGGGGTCGCCTCTCCACAGATCTGATCTGTAACTTGGTCTGGTTCGGTCTTCATGAAGATAGAAAGGTTTAATACTGTACTGTGAAATGTTCCAGACAAAGTGGGAACATCTCGATGGAGAGAAGCATTTGACAGACTTAAAAGGTAATTTGAGGAGCCTCTCAGTGGCCAGAGCGAGCAATGGTCACTATATTGTGTATCAAATACATCTTAGCCATTATTAAGAAGTTCAGACAAGCCAGTAGATATGGGGCCTGAAATGAAGTAAGCACTTACTCTGTTTTTCCTCTATAGGATTAAGGTCAGGCACTGCAAGAGTCTGGGGTTTCCAAACATTACATTTCTTGCTGAGGGATTATGTGTCTGGATGTTGTTGCTTTCTCTTTGGCCGCTCTCCAGTTTTCAAGGATCCTGACATCGTTGCTGAGTGCACCTAGGACAGGCGGAGGAATCACAAAAAATAATGCTTTCTACATTTTGTACAAGAAGTTGAATTTGATTATTTTGTGGGCCATACAAAACGTTACATTTTTAAAATAATTTTAACTGATTAATGGATTAAAGAAACATGTATAATCCCTTTTGTGCTACTCAGTAATAGATTTGAAAGTCATTCAGTTTTTTTTTAATTTGGCTTCAAAGATAAGACACATACCGGAAATATCTAATGGAAAGGTGTACTGTGTAACTTTTTAGTTTGGGATCTGTCACCTTCTTGTTTCTATGGATATGTCATTGCTCTTCTTCATGTTCTACAGTATGGCAAACAGATATACCTTGCATATAAAAACAGGCATTCTGACTGTGAACGGGGTTGCCTCTCCAGAGATCTGACTCATAACTTGGCCCGGGTTTAAAACCACACTGTAAAACATTTCTGAAAAAGAATCTCCATGGAGAAAAACAGGTTGTAGAGCCTCTACCAGAAAAGTTACACAATGCACCATCATTTTAACACTGGCGATGGTATCAAAAACTACTTTTGAATATAAGAATATATTTTACATTACATTTGTGCCTATCTTTAGGTGCTCATAATACATGTATTGCTTTTACTTTTACTACCTTTTTTCTCTGTTAAAACTGGTGAAGGGCACTAGACACCCCCATCCAATTCAAGGTTAAAAAAAAGGCTAATGAAGAATGTTCAATGCCTCAGTATCATGTTGACGTTGCAATACTTTCTCCAGTATTACTTGGTGATGGATCAAAAATAAATACATCTTTAAAATCACTGCTTTAGTCCCTTGTAACTTTTTGAACATTTGTTACTTGCCCCCTTCATGGTCCTTGAGCTCAGACTGATCAGGTAAGCACTCGTGTTAGGCCACTTAGGTAAAAGTACCATTTTAATGAAAGTGTCCAAAGAATGCCGAGCGTGTAATTTCAGACTGACCCCAGACCTTTTTCAGGAAACCAGGAGCTAAGCACAGAGCCGCTCTAATTAAGCGCCCCTCACCATCACCATGAACAAATTATGGAGCCACTTTCAAATGTCAAGATAACCAATTATCAAATGAAAATGGCCGTTACGTTGTTCCTTCCGGCCACAGGTGATGAAGCCACCTGAAATAATGGGACCAGCACAGCGCGATGGGTTCAAAGACATGGTCAGAAGGGAGGAATTAGATTAACCGTGAATGTAAGGAGGCTTGAGGGTGAAATTGAACTTGATAGATTTGGGTAGTGTCCATATCACGAAAGAATAATGACTCATTTGAATAGGTTTGCTTAAGTGATGGATGCACTGCACAGAAGATGACAGGTTGGTAATGATAGTGGAGTGACTGCAGTGGTGCCCCCCGCCGAGAGAAGGGGCAGGGACAGGGGTGGACAGGGAGAATCACTTCAATTAAAGGTCCTCTATTATGCACAACTGACTCTTGTAATCTTTAAGGCATGTTAGAATCTTGTTAACTGATCAAAAACATGCCTCGAGTTGTGTTTTGTTTCATTCACATGTTTGAGTCATCCTGTATTATTATTCTGTCTATCAAAATACTCCACTTTGTGATGTCATGTAGTGGTTGTTTTTAATTTAACAGCTACCCTTTACGTTTTGTACAGAAAAACTGAGCAATTCTATTTGCCCAGATTATACTAGTTGAGGTGACTGGAGATTAAAAACACAGTGAAACATTTCCTGTATTAGCACATGACATAGTGTTTTCTGTTTGCGAGAAGAACTCAGCCTAAATATGCAGGAGTTGTGCGCTAAATATGCGTGAATGAAACAAAACACAACTCCAGATATGTTTTGATGGTGAAACAACTTTATAAGATAGATCAGAAAACAGTGTAATATGGGCCCTTTAAAGAGCCATTAAACACCCTCCCAAAGCTCTGCCCCTAAGCAAAATCTGAATAATTCTCCAGAGTGGGCGGGTTGGGGGAGCGGGTGTGGGGCGGGCTCTGGAGCGATGATTGACAGCCGACCAATAGCCACAACAATCCAACATGGCACAGACCGGTGTGCTCCAGACTTTGAAACAGAGAGAACATTTGTGCTCGGATTACGCCATTTCCCTTCTCTCCTAACGCAGTGGGACATCGCAGTGACCAGCGGTGTCAGTAGTGGGCGGAGCTGAGAGGGGCTTCTCACGTACCACCCGTAAACCGCCATTGGTTGTGCTCGTCATGCGATAACCTGCATCTGACTCAATGGTGGCCGTTAGTCCAACCCGAAAATTCAAACGTACTGGCCGTAGTTGATCCCAAAGAGGCCGTTACAGACACGGCTTTGACCCAAAAGTCAGATTTTTAACAAATATGCACTAAAATGCCAAAATAAGGCCAGGGATAGGTACACATTTCTATTTTAGACCCATTTAGACAGCTAATCAGTAAATGGGTTTAAAATGGGTGTTTAGTGGGCCTTTAAGCACCATTTTGGACAGTTTACCAAAAAAGAAAAAAAAAAAAAAAACATGACTATATCTAAATGGATAGCTACAATGTCTTTTCAATTTCTAAGTTATTTTTCAAATCCCACTTGTCCAAGTCCAACTTGCTTCCACAAAGTGTGCCAAGTCATTTTGTGCATTAGATTCTGCTGCAACATTTTACATCCTCTATTTAATTTAATGTTTTGGGTCCCTGCCCATACCATCTCCCATTGGTCTCTCTCTTATATGAGGGACTAAAAATAGAGATTCAGGTTTCAATTTGCAGAATTTGAAGAAGACCACACCCCCCGAAATGACTGACTCTGCTTAAATACCACTTTTCAGTTTATTTGTATATTGATCAAAAATAAATGCATAATGGTCCATCAGTAAGTTCTCTCTGTGGAGATGTTGCCTGGAATGTTCCACAGTATCAAATTACACATATTTATCTCTATGAAGGCAGCGGGTGACACCATAGGGCCGAGTTACATGCCAGATCTGTGGGGAGGAGAGCCCACTCACAGTAAAAACACTAGTTTTTAAGTCAATAAAAATGTTGAGGAAATACAAGATGGATATGTTTAATGCCATACTAGGATATTCCATACAAAACCACAACATCTCCACGGAGACAAGCAGGTGGCAGACTCTCCACCAGAAAAGTTACATAGTGCACCTTTCATGGAGAAGAGTCATATCATAGATGTATAAAGGATCAATACAGCATTTTTTGAGATCTAAAAGTGAGTCAGCAAATTTTGTTGGGAGTAGATTCTAGTCTAAGCCTGACCAAATGTCCAATAATCAGGCAATGATACAAGTATAATAGTCACTGATGATTAAACTAAAGCCCAAACTCCTGCAGAATAGCTCAAAAGACTTGTTCCAACAATGTAGTGTAAAGTCACGGCTCAGAAATGCTGTTTATGTTTTAACTAACCCCAAATACCAATCACTCAAGCCATGAAGTAAAGTTACCACTCCAAGCTAGCTGTCTTTCGTGGTTTCGCCTTCGTGTGTGTTTTGAGGTACTTTGTCAGCCCAGGATAGCATACGTCTCCATGGTAACTGAGTTTAACTATAGCAAGTTTGCACAATGTACTGAAAATCAAAAATAAGAAATTGAGATCGACATGAGGCTAACTTTTCTGAGGAGATCAGCAAACCTTTACTTTTATTCCACCAGTCAGCTTTAAAACCTAAATATTTTGAGGGGCAAAGTCATCTTCAATCACTCACAGAGCCGCAGAGAATTGATTTTCAGAGAACGAAAATTTGCATCGAGAGACATCAATAACGACGTATTACGACCACTCACTCGTGTTTTGTTAACCGGTCTGTTCCCTCCTCTGTTCATAATAGGTTTTGACAAAGGTACCAAGCACTGCGCTGTTCCCCGGACAAGACCCCAGAGACTGACATCATGTTTTAGTGAAGAATGGACTCGGTGAGTGAGTGACAGAGCGCTCCGGTGCAGAGAGCCAAAAGAGAGAAAGGACCCTCCATGTTACCGTCAATGGAGCTTCACTGGAGAGGATGAGATGCCCTTTTCTGTGCGCGATGAAGGATGGACAGACAGGAGGAGGGTGAGGAGTGTTGGAGGGAAAGAGAGAATGAACAAAAAGAGATAGAGAGAGAAAGTGGGGGAAACTTTTCAGTCTGTATTTTCCATTCAAAGACATTTTGACAGGCTCGGGCCCACTCTATGGCAGGGAGTGCAGCCATTTTGAAGTCTCCTACCAGCAGCTTGAGGGGAGCAGGGAGCCAGAATAGATATATCTCGGGGCTGCCTGGGTACACTTTTTCTCCCCTCTCTCCTTCTACACTTTCTTTCCTGTTTTTGACAGCTAGCTCCGAAGCGCAGAGCAGGTGTCTTCTTATTTTCCTGCCGACACAGTGGGACAGTGCACACAAACACAGAGGCGAGTTCGTAAGCAGGTACATACGCGCCCGGCCATACATATAAACCTCGGCTAGTAAGTATGCATTGGGAATGACGAGCCTTCACGCGTAATGGGTCTCCACGCCACAGCGAGAGTTGAGGGTAATGCGCAGTAGGGAGGAGGGCGATCGCCAACCATCCAAACGCCATCGCTATTTTCAGTGTAAAATGTGTAAATAAGAGAATGCAACTCACGCACGGTCCGTTTTTGAATTTTGAAAGTAAGCACAAAAAATAAAAATGAGCAAAAACAAAACAGAAACTCTCCCAAACCTCTCCACACTCAATGCATACACAAAACAGGGGTGACAATAGCTCCATTGGTAAAGCGTTGTCCAATAATCCGAAGGTCGGCGGTTCAAATCTCGCTCTCGATGCAGTGGAATTGAGCGGTTAGATCCACCGTCCCACAGGTTGGCAGTGTGATTCCAGATCCCACAGATTAAGTTGGGTTCAGTGGTGTATGATCGTGTGTGGATGTGTAAATGGGTTGTTTGTAAAATGTTTTGAGTGCCTTGAAGGTGGAAAAGCGCTGTATAAAAATGTGGCCATTGACCAAATCTATAAAAGCTCAAGGTATACAAGGATTAAACGTCAATCAAGCCCTGTCAAAATGTTCAAAAATTGTATCCATGTCTGTTCAAAGTCGTGTTCGAGTGTTAGGGGCAAGGCTTTTTGGTAAGTCTGGAAAACAGGTCTAGAAAAGAGTAGGCTACAGCTGAAGTGAAGATTAAGGCAATAGGTACCAATATTATTATCAAAACTCGTGTACTTATATCTGCAACGATTTTAAGCTCAAGTTGGGTTACCAAGAAAAGTGATATGCTATCTATGATTCAATTTTCAAGCCGTTCACAAGTTTTTAAGTTGATTTTACTGAATTGATAACCAAACACAAACCAGCTAATGCACTGTTTGGGGTTGTCCAAATATTGGCTCGTGGGAAAGTCAAATTCAAGTTGCAATGACACAGTAAGTTTAAGTATGACTCTGCAAAACTGATATTCTGTTGCTAGAGCGCGAGTATGATTCAATTTCGTTTTACATTATTCACTCAACAATAGTTTCCCAGCAAATTTAATCTTTGAAGTAGTTTGCTGCTCTTTCACTTCTGCATAAATTCAACTTACAAGGTCACGGACTTTGTAGATGTGATGTTATACTTCACATATTTTTGCAATGTTCCAAAATATGGCATTAAACCTGAATGAAGACAAGCAGCTGACTACTCCAGGCCAAGTTACAGATCTTCTCGACCAATTGTAAAACTTATTCCGCCGATAAGATAAGAAAACAAGATCGATAAGTTAAACACGATACTGTTAAACATTCCAGGCAAAGCAATAACATCTCCATGGAGACCACCAAAAAGTTGCAGAGTACACCTTTAAATTTAAGGTAGAATTCCTCCGAAAGCTGAATTGATTCCATGTTTCTGTTGGAACAGTCCAAGACTGAATCACAACATCACCGCGAAACTGCAAACACGAAATCCAGAAACTCTTTGGCAAGATTTGGTATTCGTCACATTTTTGGCTCAGAGAAATGGGTGGAGTTTGATTTTTGTATTACTCACTCAATAAAGCAGCCAGTGTTGTATGTCCAACTGCTCTCTTCCTATTTATTTGAGAAGAAATGTCCAGTCTATTATCAAGCAGACCTCTTTCAAGTGTCAGATACTCTCTCTGTGACAAGTGTCGAGCCCATTCAAGACCAGAGAGTACATGGAGTAGAATATTGGAATTATCACAATACAAGATGCCCCAGCCTGACCAAAGTATTCATGCCAGCCCCAGTGGTCCTTGTCCCATTGAGTAAGAGGGGCTGAATGGGAGCTTTGAGAGGAGCTGTTTGAAGTTCCGAGGGGCTGTTGAAAAGAGGAGCTGTCCCGCGTGTCATTGGCGTCAGTAATTAAGTGGAGAAGGCTTCGGGGGCAGAGACATGTCAACAATGTATGTGGGCCTTGTGCTGATAAAGAATGGAGACTGAAGGCTTCTATCTCATCGGCAAACAGAGAAATGGTTTGGACTTTAATTATTTTAATGAAAGATCCTACAGTATATTACACAAAACTGACTTTTGTGATCTTTAAGCCATGTTAGAATGTTGTTACCTCATCAAAAACAGACCTGGAGTTGGGTTTTGTTTCATTCACACATGTTTGGGTAATCCTGGATTTATAATCTTAGTCAGACTGGCAATTCCAAGTCTGAAATCGTCTGAATGATTCTAGTGTAGATGTATGGAGTTTAAAAACACGGATGCACTTCCTGTAACACCACATGACATCACAAGGTGTTTTCAATTTGAAAGAAGAACTCTGGGTTTGTGTGTTAAACATGTGTGAATGAAACAAAAGACAACTCCACGTTTGTGATGAAGAAACAACATTATACAGAAAACAGCATATTACAGGAACTTAACTGCTAACATATAACGTACACTCAACAAAAATATAAACGTAACACTTTTGTTTTTGCTCCCATTTGTCATGAGATGGACTCAAAGATCTAAAATTCATTCCAGATACACAATATTACCATTTCTCTCAAACATTGTTCACAAATCTGTCTAAATGTGTGATAGTGAGCACTTTTGCTTTGCTGAGATAATCCATCCCACCTCACAGGTGTGCCACATCAAGATGCTCATCAGACACCATGATTAGTGCATAGGTGAACCTTAGACTGCCCACAATAAAAGGCCACTCTGAAATGTGGAGTTTTGTCTCACAGCAAAATTCCACAGATGGCGCAAGCATTGAGGGAGCGTGCAATTGGAATGCTGACAGCAGGAATGTCAACCAGATCTGTTGCTCGGGCATTGAATGTTCATTTCTCCACCATAAGCTGTCTCCAAAGGCGTTTCAGAGAATATGGCAGTACATCCAACCGGCCTCACAACCGCAGACCACGTGTAACCACACCAGCCCAGGACCTCCACATCCAGCAGGTTCACCTCCAAGATCGTCTGAGACCAGCTACTCAGACAGCTGCTGAAACAATTGGTTTGCATAACCAAAGAATTTTTGCACAAACTGTCAGAAACCGTCTCAGGGAAGCTCAACTGCATGCTCGTCGTCCTCATCGGGGTCTTAAGCTGACTCCAGATCGTCGCCGTAACAGACTTGAGTGGGCAAATGCCCACATTCGATGGCGTCTGGCACGTTGGAGAGGTGTTCTCTTCACGGATGAATCTCGGTTTACATTGTTCAGGGCAGATGGCAGACAGCGTGTGTGGCGTCGTGTGGGTGAACGCTTTGCTGATGTCAATGTTGTGGATCGAGTGGCCCATGGTGGTGGTGGGGTTATGGTATGGGCAGGCATCTGTTATGGACGAAGAACACAGGTGCATTTTATTGATGGCATTTTGAATACACAGAGATACCGTGATGAGATCCTGAGGCCCATTGTTGTGCCATACATCCATGAACATCACCTCATGTTTCAGCAAGATAATGCACGGCCCCATGTTGCAAGGATCTGTACACAATTCTTGGAAGCTGAAAATGTCCCAGTTCTTGCATGGCCAGCATACTCACCGGACATGTCACCCATTGAGCATGTTTGGGATGTGCTTGACCGGCGTATACGACAGTGCGTACCAGTTCCCACTAATATCCAGCAACTTTGCACAGCCATTGAAGAGGAGTGGACCGACATTCCACAGGCCACAATTGACAATCTGATAAAGTCTATGTGAAGAAGATGTGTTGCACTGCATGAGGCAAATGGTGGTCACACCAGATACTGACTGGTTCTGAGTCCCCAGACCCCCAATAAAGCAACAACTGCACATTTCAGGGTGGCCTTTTATTGTGGGCAGTCTAAGGTGCACCTATGCACTAATCATGGTGTCTGATGAGCATCTTGATGTGGCACATCTGTGAGGTGGGATGGATTATCTCAGCAAAGCAAAAGTGCTCACTATCACACATTTAGACAGATTTGTGAACAATGTTTGAGAGAAATGGTAATATTGTGTATCTGGAATGAATTTTAGATCTTTGAGTCCATCTCGTGACAAATGGGAGCAAAAACAAAAGTGTTGCATTTATATTTTTGTTGAGTGTATTTAGATAATCATGTTACTTTTTTTTTTTTTAAGAAGCCCTTAGGCAAGACACTTTGGCTATGTTCAGACTGCTGGGCTTAATGCGCAATTCAGATTTTTTTTTGTGAAATCCGAATTTTTTGAGAGGTTGTTCACATTTCCAATTAAAAGTGACTTGTATGTGGTCTCCAGTGTGAACTTTAAATGCCCAAAAGTGTCCCGCATGCCCACTGGAGGACACGACGATGTCACAGCAGCGAGCCTAAATATGGACACTAGTATTAGAGTACCCGGCGATTTTAAAGTTGCCGTCGTACCTCTCTCATGGGTGGAAACACGTCTTCGGCCTATTTCAGTGAGCAAACGCATCACATTGGGCTCTATTGGCTCTCAACAGGTGCTTGTTACAGCACAATAGACGACCTCTCGCTTGCTGATGACGTGTAGGTCGGATGTAGGTCGGTTGAATGCGACCTGGTCGTTCAGACTGAAGTCACATGTCAAAAGATATTTATCAGTTTTAGGAGCACATATCCAAATGGCCTGGGTCGCACTGGAAAAAATCGGATCGGTGTTGTTATGAGATCAAATACAGGTCGCATAGGGGCAAAAAAAAAAACGGATTTGGGTCACTTCAGGCTGCTGTATGACGTAGCCTTTATGTCTTGTATCTGCATGAATTCTGACATGCAAGTTAAGTATCTTATCATCACTGAAGATAAGAACGTACGATATAAAAAATAAAAGAAACATTAATTCACTCTGCAAATGTTGAGAAGACAGAACACACAGAATACTACTGCACTGTGTGAATTTATGACAGTTTACCTTTTCTTAAAGCTAAAGTCCATGCTACATTTAGGAGATATGTTGAGGCTGATGGATGATCTGGTAATATGATTTAATAGTGTAATCTCAACTAGTATTGCCAGAGAAATCAAGCCTTTTCTTCATCTTAGTATAACTAACAACATCATTTTAGACACAAAAGGAAAAAAGTTGAGATTTGAAAATTGTATTGCACTGTATTTTTGGCTTTCTGTTGGGCTCCAAACTTTCAGTTGAATCTGGTTTTCTCAACAATACGGAAAGAAATATAACAAAATAGACTGAAAGCACATGTCTTGTCGATGTCAAAAATATTGCTTTTACCAAACTGTGCAGCTGCAGAGGCTGTTGGAGATGAGGCCACCCATCACAGATCCCATTGTTTCAGAAAGCCTTGAGATAGGCTCCATTGCGCCTGACATCAAACACGTGTGAGGGTTCTTGGAGAAAAATGGAAAAAAATTGTGTGCACCCTTCAAAGTAGCCTCCAAAAACACAAATACTCAAAGCCAGCTTGTCTTTTCTGTGACGGACAGTCTTTGGCATCGGATTTTAAAATAGTTAGCCCAATATCTTATGAATTTGGTATCAAAAAGAAAAGTCAATAATTAGTTTTCCAAAGCTTGGGCACTGTATTCATGAAGGCGCATTGGCTGATATTTCTCTCAATACTAATTAAATAAGCAAATCTAGGTGGTTTATCTGCTGTTTACTCACTTCTAATCGACTTAACAATAACAATATTCTATGCTCAAACTGGATTTAAGACTTTAGGAAATATATTCAGCCTTGGGAAGAGAAAACTTTCTTAAAATTGTGTTGCAAAGCTTCAGACACTGTATATACGGATCACTTTCTTAATAATGCATTGCACTTGTAATGCACTTTACAGGCTTTATATAGCTAATCATCATCAAGTGTCTTGCCTAACAACTATGTCAGAATTTAATCTTCACCGAGCCACTGTTGTTGTGTTATTGAAGTGCTTCTACTGACACCACACACACTATTTATTGTTTTAGTAGTATTGGAAAAATCAGTTTAATAGAAAACTGAAATAAACATTCTCTTTAATGGGATGTCAGTGTCAAGTATCACTCCACATGTCAACAGCGTCTTCACTGTGACTCGGGCGGCAAAGCAGGCAGCCCACAGCCTCCATTCTGCCCCTGCTTATTACCTGAATGGACTCTGTGAGGAGTCTGACCCGCTCAAGTGCCTGGATTGTGCATTGTAGTGTCTCCAACAGTTCATGCTAAAGCCCTGCAGGGGAAAGAGGGGCAGGAACAAGGAAGCGCTGAAAATAGCATGTGGCCAGAGGGAGAGAAGAGGGAGAGAGGAGAGGACGGAGCGGGAGAGAGAGGAGGGGGAGTGGGAGAGAGGAGAGGAAGAAATGAGGGAGAGGAGAAAGAGGAAAAGAGGAACGGGAGAGAGAAGAGAGAGATGGAAGAAGCGAGTGAGAGTAGAGAAGAGATGAGAGGTCTGAGTGTCCGCGCTTGACTCACTCCTTGTTGATGTTGCTTTTATTCCGTTCAAAGCGGAGGCCGTGACATATTACCTCTCAGGCTGAACAACAAAAGAGTCACCCAAGAGTGATCTGCCTCACAATCCTGTCTAACTTTTCATACACACACTGACAGATGGTATTATTCCCCCCGAAGCCAAGTGGCGATGAGTCCACCAGGGCTCAGGCGGGACCCTGACTGACAAGAACACAGAGAAAAGCATTAGAAGGACTTCAGACGTGACAGGTACCAGCAAAGAAGGAACGATTAAAATGTGTGTGTAGAAATCATTATCAAGCACGTAGTAAACAATAATAAAGTATATTTCTAATTGCTAGATCTTTGTAAGCTAAACAAGTGCAGTAGCTTGTACTGTATAGATTTTAAAAGGTGCGTTGTGTAACTTTTCTGGTGGAGGGTCTATCAAATGCTTTTTTTCATGTCCAAGTTACAGGTCAGATCTGTGGAGAGGCAATCCCACTCAGACATTATGCCTGTTTTTCTAGGTAATTAAATGTAAAGTAGAGCAGTTTAATGTCATACTGTGGAACATTTCAGGCAGAGCAGTAACATATCCATTGAATCAAGCAGGTGATGGACCCCCAGCCAAAAAGTTACATAGTGCACCTTTAAACTAGAAACAAAACATGAAAAATGAGGAATTGATTATAATACTAATTTAGTTATGATATGCTGTATATGGAGAACCAGCTAGTACAGTGATAGTATTAATACCAAAATAATGAATGAAGTATAAAAAATGAAACCTACATTGTATGTGTATGTATGTATGTATGTATGTATGTATGTATGTATGTATGTATGTATGTATGTATGTATATATATATATATATATATATATATATATATATATACACCTACCACCTTCCACGGTGGTTGGTCTCTCTCACCCTCATCAGCTCAGGTCCTCTACCAGAGGCCTGGGAGCTTGAGAGTTCTGCGCAGTATCTTTGCTGTTCCCAGTACTGCGCTTTTCTGGACTGAGATGTCTGTTGTCCTTCCTGGGATCTGCTGCAACCACTCCTCTAGTTTGGGGGTCACGGCCCCAAGTGCTCCGATCACCACAGGCACCACCGATGCTTTCACCTTCCAGGCCCTTTCCAGCTCTTCCTTGAGCCCCTGGTATTTCTCTAGTTTCTCGTGTTCCTTTTTCCTGACATTGCCATCGCTCGGTATTGCAATGTCCACCACCACGGCTTTGTTCTCTCGCTTATCCAGAACCATGATGTCTGGTTGGTTCGCCATCACCATTCTGTCAGTCTGTATTTGGAAGTCCCACAGGATCTTGGCCCGCTCATTCTCCACAACCTTTGGAGGCGTTGCCCACCTTGATCCTGGGGTTTCCAGCCCGTACTCTGCACAGATGTTTCTGTACACTATGCCCGCTACTTGGTTATGTCGCTCCATGTACGCTTTCCCTGCCAGCATTGTACACCCTGCAGTTATGTATACACACATGTTAATACTAATTTATTGTTATCTGATTGATAACTTGATATTTGCCACAGTAGGATTTGGTATCAGATCAAAACAGAAATCACTGGCATCACCCATGGCAAGGTTCCTTACTTCCCAATCTATTCATAGCAGCTAAGATAAGATAAGATTTGTATTAGCTATCTCCTTTATTTCCTTTATTTATCCTTTATTTAGGTACCTCTGTCACAAACAAACTCAAAGCCTGTTTATATTTCATTTAAACCTGTAATTTATTTTAAAGACACTCTGAAATGTGTTTTGAACAAACAACAAAATCGCCCCCCTTTACATTGGAAGAACCCTCACAGCAGGAAACACAAAGAGCCTTTGTTGTAACACTTCAGTGCAAGCGTGTTTTTTTCTTAATAAACAATATTCTGTCATTTTAAACCTTTTGAACATCGCAGCTTCAAAAGTCGTAATTAATTCAATTGGTTTGCCCTGAACACCTGGCACTGCTGCGAATAGTCATAAAAGACCAATGTAATTAGTCAAGTGGCCCCCAAATGAAGAGCAAATTACATTTCCTTTTTTCTGCTGTTTATGGATGGGAGAATACAGCAGTCTGACTTTCTCAATAAAGCATTTGTAGCACAAGAGGAGCTATTAAGAAGACGCACAGAACAGAGCCACAGTCCAGTCATCATACATCACATTTTAAACCAACTCTAGGGCTTGTATTCAAATCAAGGATTGCAACTGAATCTGCAATGTTCCTCTGGCCCAGATCGGTGGGCATGGCAGCAGTGGCTCAGGTGGGAGAGGGCACTAATAAACAGGTTGATGGTTTGATCCCAGGTGCATATTGTCAGTATGGCCTTGGGCAAGACCATAGACTGTATAAATAAATGGACATAGATAACCTGGCAGCCGCTCCAAATAGCAAGTGAGCACAGGGGCGCTTCTGGCTCCATTGACTCCAATTCACTTTGGATTGAGAAAACGTAACCACAGCTCGTTATTTTGGTCTTAAAATGTTCGTACACAGTAAATTCCCCAGAGTACATTTTACTCTAACTGAAGAAAATTGTACTCTGGAAATAAAACTATATTTAATCTAAAAAGAGTCAAATTTGGTAATTCAATAGAGCAAATGATTGAGTTTAGTGTATTTATTTTACTTTAAATGATAACATTGAACTCTTATTTGAAGATGAATAAAGTTACTCAGCAGTTTCCACCAAATAGAGTAACATTTACTCCAAGAAGATGAATAATGAACTTACTCTACAATTATTTTATTCCAAATTATAACACAAATTGACCTCTATCAGGATTACAATTTTACTCTATCAGGATTACTATTTTACCTCTATCAGGATTACTATTTTACTCTATCAGGATTACTATTTTACCTCTATTAGGATTACTATTTTACCTCTATCAGGATTACTATTTTACCTCTATCAGGATTACTATTTTACCTCTATCAGGATTACTATTTTACCTCTATTAGGATTACTATTTTACCTCTATCAGGATTACGATTTTATTCTATCAGGATTACTATTTTACCTCTATTAGGATTACTATTTTACCTCTATCAGGATTACTATTTTACCTCTATCAGGATTACTATTTTACCTCTATTAGGATTACTATTTTACCTCTATCAGGATTACTATTTTACCTCTATTAGGATTACTATTTTACCTCTATCAGGATTACTATTTTACCTCTATCAGGATTACTATTTTACCTCTATCAGGATTACTATTTTACCTCTATTAGGATTACTATTTTACCTCTATTAGGATTACTATTTTACCTCTATCAGGATTACTATTTTACCTCTATCAGGATTACTATTTTACCTCTATCAGGATTACTATTTTACCTCTATTAGGATTACTATTTTACCTCTATCAGGATTACTATTTTACCTCTATCAGGATTACTATTTTACCTCTATTAGGATTACTATTTTACCTCTATCAGGATTACTATTTTACCTCTATCAGGATTACTATTTTACCTCTATCAGGATTACTATTTTACCTCTATTAGGATTACTATTTTACCTCTATCAGTATTACTATTTTACCTCTGTCAGGACTACAGTTTTATTCATCAGTATTTGACTCATCTTTTCTATTCACTAATCCAGCCGATGAAGAAAAAACAAATTCATTAGATGCAACAATTAAAACTTTACTGAACAAAGTATCTGCATATAAACCCACTCTACATGATTCTGGTGTTTTTATTTTGCTATTTTGTCCATAAATACATTTCTAATATAGATTTCCGCTTCAAATTCTGTAACTGCTAGCCTCTGTGAGCTTCATTTGACTGGAGCTCAAAACCATGGGTGACGTCACGGTCCCTTAGTTCACTTCTTTATACAGTCTATGGACATTACCGTCTTAATGATTCAACCGTACCATGTGGAAAATGGTTAAAATATGTAATAAAAGTAAGTAACAACTCTTAAAATAGGCCTTAAAATATAATTCAATGAAAGCACGAATTAAGCTACTGGGTAATGATAATTGTTTTTGTTTTCTCATTGCTTGACACATAATTATAGTGGTGATTGGTAGCGGAAATGCAGTGTATTTATAAACCACAGACATATTTTACAGCGAGGTTTAAGGCATCAAACTGAAATATATCTGCGGGAAGATGTTTTGAAGGAAGCAAAATTCATTGGAAATATTTGTAGTACACTATTGGCTGAGAGTTGCAAATCTTTTCTCAATTTTTGTTCATCCAAATCCAAACATTATTTCTGGACTTCTTCTTTGCAAATTCACAAACAAAGCAACACAAAGAATGCCCGACCGCCAAAAAACATTGTTCGCTGTAAATATGTTTCTGGACCGACTTAAATCGCAGTTCAACCAACGCGGTAGGTAGGGTTTGGTGAGCAGTAAAAAAACGATCCAAAACAATAAATCCTAACTGTATTTTCCCTTTCGAAGATGTTTTTAATAGCTACTTCGAGCCAGCTAATCTTTAAGAGTGTTCCAACCTTTGAAATAAATTACGACTCAACTCCCGGCTTTACAACGCGTATTAAGGTCGCAGTAAAAAAACGAGCCCGTCCTCTCATCACATAAGCTAATTACCATCCGCCGTATCAGGCCCGTTCTTTTACTGCAACTCCCAGAAGCCTTTGCCAACACCCAATCAATGCATCAATGCAGGCTGGCAATGTTAAATGAAGCAATTATCCTAACATGCGGTGGAGACTGGGGCCATTCCGACGATACTACAACTGCTTTGTTTGCGTGTTTGTGTTTAGCCGGCACTATTTCGTAAAAAAATTAAATAAAATAGGGGGGGGGAGGCTGCAAATTGGTGCTCAAGGAAAAGTATTGCTGCTACAGACTGTTATTTGGTCAAGTGAAAGCAAAATTGAATACCTGGAAGGCGGCAAGTTTTCTTAGTAGTGTTATTACCAGTGTTCTCTGTTGGAGTATCCATCCTGACGCCGCCACTACTGACTTCTCATTCTCAGTGTTTACATTTGGTTACATTCAGTACTACGGTGTGCTACTACAACTGTTACTACTATTAGCAAGTGGTGGAAGAAGAACTCAATTTTGTTACTTAAGTAAAAGTACAGATACAGAGCAAAAAACATATTCAAGTAGAAGTATCACCTGAATAAATCTACTTATTTTTCGTACTATAAGCCGCCCCGGAGTATAAGTCGCACAAGCCAAAAAAATGCATAATGAAGAGGGGAAAAAAAAAAAAAAAAAAAACATGTATAAGTTGCACCGGACTATAAGTCTCACTTTTTGGGCGAAATTTATTTAATAAATTCAGAGACCAAAAACCGACATTTCATCTTGAAAGGCAAGTTATAGAAGTAATAAAACAACCGAATAGAGAACAATCTATGTATCTATGTATCATTTGTTAATTTGCTTAAGAAAAATAGGAAAACGAAAAAACAATTCTTTTCTTTATTATTTGTCTCTAAAACCAAAATGAAAAAACGGATAACGATTCGTTTTTTTCCTTTTTAATTCATATATACTATTCATATATATATGGTATATGGACTGTCAGTGTGAAAAATGTAATATAAAAGTCACAGGACCCAAACCCTGAAAAAAATGTGACTTATAATCCGAAAAATACAGTAAGTTAAAGTATTAAAGCACCAGTTGAAAATGTACTTAAAGAATAAAAAGTAAATGTACTTTGTACATTTTGCCGATTTTGAAGTCTAATAAAGCTTCAAATGTTTTGATTTTTATAAAGAGATGTGTTAAATTTTGTTCGGTAGAAGATGTACTTGCCCTGCTAATTTGTATATTTTTGTTACTGCAAATGTGTTAAAAAATAAACAGCTCAGCCTTTTCAGCAGGTCTCACACTAATAAAATACTTTTGCTTTTCAGTCCAGTTCAAAAATAAAAGTAAAAAGTATCCACTTTAAAACCTAATTAAGTACAGATATCAAAAACGTATACTTAAGTACTTTTACTTTGTTATGTCCCACCACTGTTATCAGCTCCAACATTATTGCCAAAAAGAATTGCAACTTAAGACCTTAATAGCCATAGCCTCCCATGATCATGTTATGCTACTCCAATTACTCATCTACTTTCTTTAGGGACCAAATTACGCTATTTTCTGATCTAAGGGCCTGTTTAGATGAGAACGCTTGCGGGCAAAAATGACAACATATTTTTTGGGGGGCTTAAAAACGCAAAAAATCTGAAAACACCCTCCAGAGTGGAAAAGTTGAACACGCTCCGCTGTAGGGTTTCCGTCTACACTGCCCAAGACCCAAAACTCTGATGGTCAGATGTGCTCACGTCACATACGCGTTTACATCACATACATACAGTACACAGAAACAAACATGTCGGATCATTTCCATACGTCTTCAGGCTCCTCTGGCAGCTCTAATAAACTTACAGGAGGCATCCCAAGAAATGTACAGAATATGCATAGATACTATTAGTGAACAGAGAAGGATCTGCAATTACCTCGGTCAATTTCTGGAAGCACCAGTTCATCGCAGGCGAGCCAGACGGCTATGGACAAGACCACCACCTAGCCGCCTAGTCTGCAAACCCAATCGAATTCCACACACTTTTGCCTCACTGTATGCACACAGAATTCCTCGCTCGTTTAAATGCGGAATAAAAAGTGAAGACGCAACTCCATGTTTGCATCTTCTGTTCAAACCATCATCATATAAACATAGCCTAGGTCCTCATCACAAACATACCTAGAGCTGTGTTTTGTTTCATTCACACGTTTATCACACAAATCCTGCATATTTAGACTGTGTCTCAAACTGAAAACACTCTGTTCCACCTCGTGATGTCATGGAATATTACAGGAAGTGCTCCACTGGTTTTAAACTCCATACAACTTCACTTGAATCATTTGGATCATTTCAGCCCTGGAATTGCCCACCGCTAATGAACAAAAGCCAAAATATAACTGTTAACTTGAAAACTACCACTTTATGACATCACAAAGTGGAAGATGTAGACAGACTAATGATGAAGAGTTGCTCAAACATGTGTGAATGAACCAAAACACAGCTCAGAGTGTGTTTTTGATGAGGAAACAACATTATAACACAGAGAAAATAGTGTAACACGGGCCCTTTAAATCCGCACACAAAAACATTTCCAGCTAAACCCTGTGTTGCAAATTGCACAAGTTAGCTCACCTACACTGCTTTTCTTTTAAACTCCACCTCTGCCCGTCGGAGACAAAGGAAGCAGCAGATCCAGAGCGCGCCTTGTGGGACTGATGTGATCTGAGGCACTGGTGATGGGCCCAGAAGGTTACATTCCCACAGCAGCACACAGGAGCCCCCAGCCCCTTCGCTCTGCCACAGGTTTGATGTCTGAGCTTCACACGCTGGGAAAGCCTCCAAAGAACACAAGTTTGGCAGAAGAGCACTGCATTTGATCCCACGTGAACAAAACAGTCAAATAATTGAAACTACTGAAAGCGGATAGCATAGTTTTTTTTGCTTTGACACTACCTCAACCTTTAAATTTGTGAGTAAAGATTTGAAACGCTGTGTGCATTTTAAAGTGTATGTAAGTAACTAAGCGAATATATGGTTAAATTTGTTTCGACGAGCTGGAGGAAGTGCCTGCACAGAGTAAATTAAAGGTGCACTGTGTAACTTTTCTGGTGGAGGGTTCATCAAATGCTTGTCTCCGTGGAGATGTTATTGCTTTGTCTGGAATGTTTCACAGTATGGTATTAAACCTTTCTATGTCAGACTGCCTGTTTTCCTAGGTATTTTCGAGCTATGAAAACACCCGTAATTGAATAAAAGTGAGGTAGACCAGTTTAAAGTCATACTGTGGAACATCCCTGGCAGAGCAATGACATATCCCTAGAAAGGAGAAGGTGATGAACCTCCAGCCAAAAAGTCATGCAGTGCACCTTTAAAGGCCCTGGACTAGGAGTGTAATGATACGACGGTACGATATTTACTGCGATATCGTGGAAAAGCTCACGATATGGTGGGGAGGCTCACAATATTACGATATTCTACATAATAACAAGAGGGACCTTCTAAAATGCTTTGACCAGTCATTTGGTCCAACATTTATTGTCATTAGGGATGGAACGATATCCAAATCTCTGTACAATATTTTCACGACATACATCTCACTGTATGATATTTATTGCAATATTCTGTGGCTCACAAACCTGTGAATCTGCTACTTTTTCCTCTAAAAATGCCTTCACAAGACTTAATCCAAAGAATGAAGAAGGGCAACTGTGGCTATAACAGTAGCTTCCCACCACCGGGTATGGAGTGAATGAAGAATGCTCTGTAAAATGCTGTGTAAAGTGCTTTGGGGACATCTGTCTGTGTAAAGCGCTATATAAATAAACCTTACCTTACCTTACCTTACCTTAAAAGTGCTTAGAACAGTTATTTCTCCATGTCGTCTGCACTGAAACGGAGCAAAGGATCATGGTCTATGTAGTTCCTATGTAGTTAGCTTTTTTTCTGCATCAGAACTATTCATTTAAGCAAAGAGACTTCTGATTCGATATATTGTGATGGTCCACGATATTATTGTGAAACCTTTGCCGATACGATATCACGATATTTCGATTATTGTTACATCCCTAACCTGTACACAATTTTGTTTGGCGTATTTGAGCACAATTTGCTTTGCCCCAGTACAGATATATTATATAAGCAGATCTTGAGGTCAAAATAAGTATAAATCATTTTACTGTCCAATAATCAGGAAGTGCACTGTTAGAATGCTAGTTGTTGTTAGCATTACTGTGATGGCAAAACTCCGCTCTGGTCTCTGAAAGTTGAAAGCGAAGAGCATTGTGGTGAAAAATTAGGATTCTTAGAAAGTTTTAGCTTAGATCACTGCAAACCATCAAAAGGGAACTATTAGAAGGTAAAAATCATATACAGTACAGCCTTTTATTAAATTCAGCTGTTCGCTCATTATTGGTTCAACATCTAAAAACAAATTCACGATGGTCAGCTACCTGAATAGTCCAATTTAACAAAAAGCATGCGTCAGTGGCTAGATTAAATCAACGGCGCTTGCTGAATTCAGATCCACAAGCCAATTTAAGTTGCAGGACAATTTAAAGTTTTAGGCGACGTTTGACTTTGAATGAATCGTGATTAGAAACTGACAATTAAGTCCATGACGGGCCTTAACTGAGATAAAACTAGAATACTTGTAAGCGTGGAACAATTCGATATTTAAAACTTAGTTGTCCTGTTGTATTTAAAGGTGCACTCTGTAACTTTTCTGAAGAGGGTATAATCTGCTTGTCTCCATGGAAATGTTAATGCTTTGGTTTAAATGGTCCACAGTATAGTATATATTAAAACTAATCTGTCTGCATTTATTCAACTAGAAGTGCTATTTACAAATCTGACCTGTAATTTGTCTTCCAAGTCTCCATGGAGATTCACAGGTTTATGGCCGTACTGCGGAACATTCCAGGCACATTCAAGGCAGGTGATGGACTCTCCATCGGACAAGTTACACAGTCACAGTGCAACTTTAGGACCTTGTAATTGGTAAATCAATGAAACAATTTCAGCGTTTTGTTTTATGGTTGAAGACAATGGCCAAAGCACAACTGTGTTATAATAGAGTCATTTTTCATTAGTTAAAACAAACGCTTGTATTCAGTGCCAGGGTTTTCTCAATGTCATCAAGTTGTAAAAAGTAATGAAAAACAGCTCTTCAGTTGTTTAATGAGGGAAGCTATTTTATAACCCCTGTAGTTAAAAGTCATTGTGATACTATAGGGGGGTATATAGGGAAACAAATGAGAATAAAGATTGCGAAATGTTTCACAGAAAAAATGTTAAGAGAAAAATTGCTAATTTGCTACTTGTTTAGAATGTATTATTACTACTGTATTCGTACCACATTTTCAGACTGGAAGTTGTTTTTTCATGGTTTGGGTGGCTTATACTCAGGTGTGATGTATATATAAAATATATAATTTCACATGTGGGTTATTTTCACACTGACAGAGCCACTAGAGGGTGCGCTAGGCTTGTGTATCAGTATCTGCTCCGCCTCATGCTCTTACTCCTGAAGCCCCCCCCCCAAAAAAAAGACTTATAGTCCAGTGTCACTTATATAGGTTTTTTTCTTCTTCATTATGCATTTTTTGGCTGGTGCGACTTATACATCGACGCGACTTATAGTCCGGAAAATACAGTATTTATATTTGTTCCTCTTTGTTATTATGATATATTGTGATGTGTGAGCTATTGTTTCCAAGTAATTTTCCTTGTGGATCAGTAAAGTTTGTCTAAGTATGTTTTAGCTGTGATGTAATGCAACTCATGTATCCACTGGTTTCAGAGTGATGAAATTCTTGGATCGTTGCCATAGTAATTCAACAATTCAGACCAAAATAAATTGAATGCTCAACGGCCTCCAAAATG
This sequence comes from Odontamblyopus rebecca, assembly GCA_030686955.1. NCBI lineage: Eukaryota > Metazoa > Chordata > Actinopteri > Gobiiformes > Gobiidae > Odontamblyopus > Odontamblyopus rebecca. The sequence continues at coordinate 20,553,845 of CM060672.1, forward strand.
GCCACATATAAGAGGAAAATGGGTCAGAGCGTTCCTAAAACTGGAATTTCCAATCTCTAAAGGTAAAATGTAACTGTTCATTTGAAAACTATTGCTACATGACATCACAAGGTGGAATAGAGCATTTTGAGCTTTGGAGATGTAGAATAATGCAAGTTGACTTAAATATGTGTCAGAGAAATCAAACACAACTCCGTTAAAGTAGAGGTAAAGGAAGGTTTCTATGGGTCAATCCTATAGTTACAGATGCTTACATTTCTTCTTGTATTTTCAGAACCACTCAGGAATTCGCAATTGGCCTGAAACATACTGTATTTTTAAAAGACCAAACTGTATTGGTAAAACTGTCTTTTTGCAGAAGCTCTCTTTTCCCCCAACAGTGTTCTTCTGTAGTGGGTCTTTGTAAGAATGGAGAGCGCTGGCATCATTTTGACCACTCATCTTCTCAAGAGTCCGATCGATTGAACACACAAAGATGGTCCGCACTCATGATGGGGCTTCATAGTTTGGGCTGTTATCTTTAAATACCTGCTTTTGCACCCAAACTGAGGACAAAAGTAAAGCTGCTATTTTTAAAGACGCACTGTGCAACTTTTCTGGTGGGGGTTGTGCTACCATGACATTACCGCTTTGCCTGAAATATTCCATGGTTTGGCTTTAATCTAGTTTGCATTTCTCAAAAAAAATAAAAAATAAAAAATCTTGCAAAAACATACATTGTGACTGTCACTGTGGAGATCTAACCAGAAACTCAATCCCTGCTCGTCTCCATAGAGATCAATAAGTTTGATGCATACTGTGGAATGTTTCGCAGAGCAAGGGCAATAATATCACAAGCAGCTGGTCAGAAATGTTACACAGTGCTCCTTTAACACACAAATGGTTAAATAAAGGTTAAGAAAAAGAAGAAAGAAACACTCTGAGTGGTTATTTTTGTATTTGTTGGGGCGATATTAAAGAATAGAAAGGGCATAGACTGGAAATGTGTCAGGAGTACCTAGCTGGAGGGTTAGTATTCTATTCAAGACAAGCAGATAATAGCACTACGCTACATTACAATTCAGCTCTGTGGAGAGTCGCCCTTTTTCACAAGTGTTTTTCAGAAGTCTATTATATTTTTGCACAATAGAAACAACTGTAATGAAAACAAAAAGCTAGATGGATATACTATACTATACTATACAGATGTCATATCATTCCAGGCAAAGCAATGCCATCTCCATGGGGGCAAGAAGGTAGCAGACCCTCCACCAGAAAAGTTACACAGTGCACCTTTAAGTCCATAAGTTCCACATGGGCACGGCACAGTTGCAGCGCAGTGAGAGGCATAAATCCGTAATCTTCATTTTGATACTGATCCAGATTTAGACTCAATTCAGACATTAAAGCAGCACAGTCAAACCCACCACACCCTAAGCACCAGTTCCCCATCTGAACACAGATACATTGAAATTGTGACACAAAACAGCTACAATTATAATGGCCAGAGTCACACCCTCGAAAAGCCTCAGAGGACTCTCACTCTTAATGGAGCATTATGTAATTTTTTTGCGTCTGTCTCTTGCTCGGTCGCCATGGAGATGTTTGTTTCACACCATCGCGTTAAACTTCTCCACAGAGACGAGCCACGGACACCACCAGGTCAGGACAGATGCGGCGAAGCGACCCAGCTCACAGTAAGAATATGTGTTTTTCAATGTGTTTTTGAGCAATAAAACCTCCTGGAATTGAATAGATGGATAGTTTTAGCAGACAAAGCTGTAAAATTCAATTGAGACAAACAATTGACAAAAGCCTCACCATAAAAGTTAAAACAGAAGTCCACATTGTCAAAAAAAAAAGCTTACTGGCATCTGAAAGCACACAAACAGCATCTATGAGCACCATGTGACTGCACTGCATTGAAATAATTGCTCAGAGGCATTGGCAATATCTTGAGTAATAAACATATTTGTGCATAGGCGTTTCAAACAGAAGGTGGCTATCATTTATGAAAAATACTGTACATGACTCATATGTGTAACACGGAGGGGGTGCGCGTTTAGAACTCGTCGATAGAGGGCACCCGTAAGCAAGGATAGAGCCGAGCTTCTGCTGGAATGCAAGTCTGAGTGAGCACTGTAAAAGCTGCTGAGACGGACTCTTCTCCTTCTCTCCAGCTCTTTCCGTCTCTCCCTCTTTCGCAAATCCCCCCATCGCGCTCACTCATTACGCGGACGCGCTGTATCTCTCCATCCGACCCGCATTGTCACTACCGCCATGCAAAACATTTCATATTAGTTTCGTGTACTGTCTCCACAATCACATTACACTGATACGATTAAGACTGGAAGGAAGGCAGTGCACTTGATGTAGCGGGACACACACGCTGCTTACTGTATATGCGAGTGGATGGCTGTGGCGCATTTGGCATTCACGAAACCCATCCACCAAAACGTATAAATTCCTCAGACTATTTATAAATTACAACCACACGCGTTCACGTCCCGACACAGAGCACCAAGCCTTGCCCCGTCCCTTGGCGAAATCACTTTGGCATCATTTAAAGACAGACGGGAGCCGCGCGTAAAAGTTACCAACGCGGTCATATTCGTAGCACATTTTACCGGGGTTTTGGGAATGTTTTTTTCTTTTTTCCCGTACATGGTGGGTGGTTGGGTGGTCGCGTTTTCGGAGGACACTTAGTAGGAAACTGACCAGCTGTCTCGCTCTCACGTGATCGCTTCAAAAATTAAGCACCCACAGCACGTATCCAAATACAGCGTCTAATATCCAGTTACACGCTTATGGCAGTGTTTTTCTCTTAAAATATTTTCTGCCGGACCTGACCAAGACTTGAGTGGACCCTTATTTACGTGCCACCACCGCTGTCACCGCTGAGGGAGAAGAAGGAAGCCGATGGGGGTGGAGTGGAGAGGGACACGGCGAGAACGAGAGAGAGAGAGGAGAGAGAGCGGTAGAGACTGCAATATCATTTGTGAATCCCTCTCACAGTGCTGCAGATAGGGGCTGCCAACACATGCGGCGCTTCTGCAGGTGCGAGGACGAAATAAACGCTCCGAAACGCACGGGAATTGAACCATCGTGTCCTTTGACGCAAGCTCAAACGGATTACATTTTGAGTCCTTGCGAGACTTGCCTTTTCCGGGGATTTGCGTGGAGTTGTGGAGAGGAGAGAGAACTAGTCTGCACAGTGTGGAAGTGACTTGGATGAGGAGAGGGCAGCACGTTCAAAGCGGAGCCGGACAGGTATCTTTCTTTTCGCCGCTTCTTGTCAACTAACCGCGCCTTGAGATGAGTTTGAAAACTACGCGGTTATACCTTTGACTGGGGAGTATCACACGGAGGATTCTAAAGCCACAAACTGGGACTAATACAGCGAGACGTGGACTTCATTTACTCGTGAGTTCAGACTCTGATTTGTGGCTTTTACGCGCGTGAGAATCAGAATGTTTGGAGCGCTCTGGGCATCCCCTGCGCATTTTTGATATTTACTCGTCTGCTTTTTTTCATTTATCACACGAGACCTAAGGCAGTGCTTGAGAGGGAGAGCGGAGGAAAGAGCCGTGAGCCTGTGCACTTGCTGCTGATGACTGCAGCAGGAGCGATGTATAGGATGAAGTGTCTGGCATTCCGAAAGGGAGGCTTCTTTTAATGACACTACCCGTTTGCATTCGGACTTTTACGCAGTGACTACTTTCTTTTTTATATTTTTCCTCGCTCATTCACGGACATTTTCATTTCCAACGGGGACAATGAGGACTACTGGTGCAGTGGAGTATTTGTACTATTGCATGCTCATCCTGCAGTTTGTGCATCAACCCGCCGCCAAGCAAGTGCTGCGTTACCGCTTGGCTGAGGAGGGACCCGCCGACATCAGGGTAGGAAACGTAGCCGCCGACTTGGGCATCGTGGCCGGGTCTGGTGAGGTGACATTCACGCTTGAGTCTGGCTCTGATTTTTTCAAAATAGACAACATCACAGGTGAGCTGACCACCAATGAGAGGCGGATAGACCGTGAGAAATTACAGCAGTGCCAGATGATTTTTGATGAGAACGAATGCTTTATAGATTTTGAGGTGTCAGTGATTGGACCGGCGCAGAGCTGGGTTGACCTGTTTGAAGGGAAAGTAATAATTTTAGATATAAATGACAACACGCCGTCTTTCCCTTCCCCTGTCCTCACGCTGTCTGTGGAGGAGAACAGACCCATTGGAACCCTATACCTGCTGCCCACTGCTACTGACAGAGATTTTGGCCGAAACGGAATAGAGCGTTATGAGCTTATCCAGGACACCGGAGAGACCCCGAGACGCTCTGGCTCTTCTGGGGACTCGTACTCGGGCAAGAGGCGGTTTGACGAGGGCGCCAGCAGGAGCAGCGTCTTTGAACTGCAAGTTGCTGACACCACAGACGGGGAGAAGCAGCCCCAGCTCATTATAAAAGGGGCCTTGGATAGAGAGCAGAGAGACTCCTATGAACTCACACTCAGAGTTAGAGACGGAGGGGACCCGCCGCGCTCGTCCCAGGCCATCCTTATGGTCATGATCACGGACGTGAACGACAACAGCCCCCGCTTTGAGAAGAGCGTTTACGAGGCTGACCTGCCCGAGAATAGTTCCCCAGGGGCCCCCATATTACAGCTAAAGGCGGCCGACGCGGACGTGGGGGTGAACGGTCAGATAGAGTATGTGTTTGGGGCAGCCACAGAATCAGTGCGGAGGTTACTGAGGCTGGATGAGAGCACGGGGTGGCTTAGTGTCCTGCACCGCATTGACCGTGAAGAAGTGAGCCAACTGAGGTTTACTGTAATGGCCCGTGACCGTGGACAGCCCCCCAAAATGGACAAGGCCACAGTGGTGTTAAACATAAAAGATGAGAACGATAATGTCCCTGCTATAGAGATACGCAAGATTGGGCGCATATTCCTCAAAGATGGTGTTGCCAATGTGGCTGAGGACGTAGTGGTGGACACGCCCATTGCTTTGGTTCAAGTGTCAGACCGGGACCAAGGGGAGAATGGCATTGTGACGTGTACAGTGGTAGGGGATGTGCCGTTTCAGCTAAAGCCTGCCAGTGAGATGGAGGGAGAGCAGAATAAAAAGAAGTATTTCCTCCACACTTCAGCAGCTCTGGACTATGAAGCCACACAGGAATACAATGTGGTGATAGTGGCGGTAGACTCCGGAAGCCCCAGCCTAGCAAGTAATAACTCCCTCATAGTGAAAGTAGGCGACACTAATGACAATCCGCCCATCTTTAGCCAGAATGTAGTGGAAGTTTCTTTTCCAGAAAACAATGCCCCTGGGGAGAGGGTCACAACAGTCCTGGCCATAGATGCAGATAGTGGCAAGAATGCGGAAATTGCCTATTCCCTAGACGCTGCTGTAAATGGGATCTTCTCTATCAATGCAGACAGTGGGGACATCAGAGTAAACACCATCTTGGACAGGGAACAAAAAGAGAGGTATGAATTTAAAGTGATCGCCAAAGATAAGGGCCTTCCTATATTACAGGGTTCAGCCACGGTGGTTATCCTGGTGGCGGATAAAAACGACAATGAGCCAAAGTTCATGCAGGACGTGTTCACTTTTTATGTGAAAGAGAACCTTGAGCCAAACAGTCCGGTTGGCATGGTAACGGTGATTGACGCCGACAAGGGCCAGAACGCAGAGATGAGTCTTTTCATCGAGGAGGAAGAGGACATCTTTTCCATCGAGAACGACACAGGGACGATTTTTTCCACATTGTCATTTGACAGAGAACAGAAAACCACCTATACTTTCAGAGTCAAAGCTGTAGATGGCGGGGATCCTCCGAGGTCAGCCACCGCAACCGTCTCGCTTTTTGTCATGGATGAGAACGACAATGCTCCCACTGTTAACTTCCCCATAAACAGTTCCTATACGCTCCTCCCACCCTCTAGCAACATCAGAACAGTGGTTAGAACAGTTCAAGCTAGTGACAGTGACACTGGCATCAACGCTGACCTCAACTACAGCATCATTAGCGGGAATCCTTTCAAACTGTTCGAGATCGATGGAGGAACTGGGGTCATATCGCTTGTGGGGAAACTAGAGGAAAAGCATTACGGGCTCCATAGGCTGGTAGTGCGAGTGAATGACAGTGGGCAGCCCTCCCAAAGCACCACCACTCTAGTGCATGTGTACGTAAATGAGACCCTGTCCAACTCTACTATAGTGGACGCACAAGTGGCCAGGAGTCTGAGCACTTCACTAAACACGAACATAGCCGGTGACCCCAACTATGACCTCAGTAAGCAGAGACTAAGCATCGTAATTGGAGTTGTATCTGGGATCATGACTGTCATTCTAATCATCCTGGTGGTCGTGATGGCCCGCTACTGCCGCCCGAAGAACAAGAACGGATACGAGGCTGGCAAAAAGGACCACGAGGACTTCTTCACGCCGCAGCAGCACGACAAATCCAAGAAACCCAAAAAGGACAAGAAGAAGCAGAAATCAAAGCAGCCGCTCTACAGCAGCATCGTCACGGTCGAAGCCTCCAAGCCTAACGGGCAGCGGTACGACGGCGTGAGCGAGAAGCTTTCCGACAGTCCCGGCATGGGCAGGTACCGCTCGGTCAACGGAGGGCCCGGCAGTCCGGACTTGGCACGCCACTACAAGTCCAGCTCGCCCCTGCCCACGGTTCAGCTGCACCCACAGTCTCCCACAGCGGGGAAAAAGCACCAAGCTGTCCAAGACTTGCCCCCTGCCAACACCTTTGTGGGCACCGGAGATAACATATCACTAGGATCCGACCACTGCTCCGAGTACAGCAGTCAAACCATCAACAAATACAACAAACAGGTAAGAAGCAAAGACATGTCATTTTTTCTATCCCCTCTCCTTTCCCTTCCACTTATATGTCGTATGTTTGTTTCTCCTCTCCTCTCTTCCATAATGCATTCTGACAGGGCTAGTCTCAGTAGTCTTGTTGCCTTTATGGTGCTAATCTGAGTCAAGTTAACGCTATTGATTTGTTTTGGTTTGGAGTGCCATTCACTTGTGTCCATTGAAGGCAATAAAGAAAGCTAAAGGTTTAGATTAGGGAGGGGATTATGTTACACTAACATTTTCATCTCAGCGTGGGTTTGCTTTTGCCGCCCGGGCTGTCACAAGCACTAACCTCAGCAAATGTGCGATAGACAGCTCGCATAAGGGAGTGTTTTGCAGTTATTCTTTCCCAGAGGGTAGAAGCACGGGCCTGCCATTGCCTCCTCTCCCCTTTAGCCATGTCAAACTCGCCTTTCTTCTCTTGCAATAGTCAAAGCATTCAGCTCAAAGGTAGTTGGAGGCAAAATAGACTTGGCTTTGTACAGTTCTGGACTTTACATTCTTTAGCCCTAAGTGGAAACATGTGTCCGGGAGGTAGTATCCGGCGTCATGTCTGATTCAGGGTCAAATCATTCTATGTAGACGTTTTTATCACATCATATCCCGTATTGTGTTTCATGTTACAGCCACGTCTTATTTTTCTCATAAAAAACGTCGACCGCTCTCTATTGCACCCCCCTTTCTTTCTCAGCAACCATTATTCCCATTTGTTATTAAGCTGCAAGTGACATATCTGAATCGATAAAAGCCAGCGTACGCCTTAAGCTGGTTTATTAAATTAGCTGACTTTGTTTAAAACCTCGCTATTGTTGTAGATGTTTTCTCTGTTAGTCTAATGAATTATTGATCTTACCGGTGTCAGCGCCCCTACTGTACATTTGTGGAGCTGCCGTGAGCTGGATTTTTTTTTTTCCTTCGCTTTCATTTTTATTCTCCTTTAAAGACTTCTCCTTTGTATTCCGCAGCAGAATTTCTCAAAATTTTCACACAGAGGACCACATCAGAAAGAATTGAGCTTCTTTAGATCTAGGAGTAAATAAGGAGTAAATATTAGGCGTAAAGGAGTAAATACTAGACAACCAAAAACAATAAAAGACGTCAAATCATGTACTAAGAACTCTATAAGTCAGCGTATTTGAGATTTTAACAGTTAAAGGTGCAAACAGGTACACGCCAGCAGCCATTATCCCTGCGTACAGTGTTGCAAACCACATTACGCAGTCTTCCTTTTACAATAGCCCTCCCTGCTTTTAAGTCGTCATGTCTTTTTTAAATCTCATCCCTCTCTCCTTTCCTCTCGCTCCATCCTCCTTCCCTACGCCTCTCCTCTCTTCTGGCTTCCTGTGTTCTGGCCTTTTCTAACAGCGCTGAGCGAGCTGCCTTGCCGGAGTGTGAGGAGTGCTGTTGCTTTCCGATGTCTCGTGCATAATTAAAAGGGCACTCCATTCGCTGCATGTATTGTGTGTCACTACTCCCCACTTATATAATTATTTATTTACCCGCGGGTCTACAGTTATGCACCAGTAAATGGACTGCGTAGGCTCTATACGCCGCCTGCTTCCCTGGCCGGGCCCTTGGCTTGATATGACCTCAATTCAATATATCAGCTAACTCAATTTTTCAGCCCTGATTGTGATTAATGGCTTAGTTATTTTGTTTGGGATTTTTCGACCTCTCAGTTCCACTTCGACGGTTGTGCGGCAAATATGTGCTACAGGCTTCTAGTTCTTTCCTTTAAGCGTGTCTGGGTTGGCGGTGTCATAGATATTTAATCGTGATTTATGGTATGCGCTGATTTGCAAATGGTTTTGGCATCCGTTTTACATCAGATGCCCTTCCTGAGCGCAGCACGAATACACTAACTATAACAACCCAAGGGACTGCTTACTAATCATAGTAAATGCAAAAATAAGCATTTTTTTTGTCTTTTTTTTCTCCTTAGCGCTGTATTTTAATGATCTATTTTTCCCAACCCACTTCAAAAACTTTAATTAAAACAGTTGAGCCAAAGAGCTTTTCTGAGTGCACTTTTCAATTAACTTTTTAGATAATTGCTCGAATTTCAAGTGAAACGAATACCCTCCTTGACCAAACACAACCTACTTCCCATCTACTCTTACGCATTTGGATATTCAAATTCAATCAAATGACTTGTCTGGTTTTGCGGCCCATAAAGTCTGCAATATTCTGTTATGTGTCTTAGCCCATTTACTATATTAGGCGTAGTCGTAACTGTGCTCCCTTTTATTTCCTACAGGCTCAGTAAATAACCAAGTCGTGAAGCATTTGTTCCAGTGGGGGTCAATAGGGCAGAATTTAATAGCTGCACTGGAGAGTTATCTGGGAGAAAGTATGTTTTGCGCTCCAATTATGGTATTAAAATGACCGGATTAAATATAACGGTCGTGATCTGTGTTTTGGAGAGCTAAAAATAGTTAAGTCATGAGGCGTGCGGAGAAGAAGGGAGGCCGCGTGTTAGGAGATGTACTTGTTGGTTTTGGTAATCCGGCCGATTGAAAGGCTTTGTAATAAGGATTGTACAGGTTCAAGATTACAGTGATCATTACACGGCAAAAGGTAATATCTACGTACGTTTAAATGACTCAAATTAAGAACATGTGACTTAATTTGACTTGATTTGACTTGACAAGTAAGATGAACTACCAATGGAATATGTTAGTTTACTTATTTTAAGTGCAAAGAGTTGTTGTTTTTCTTATCTTCAGAGAAACAAGATGCTATTTTGTATTTTTAGTTTAAAATACTTGTTCTGCTGAGAGATTATTGTACTGGTCATGTGAAATTTACTCAAATCAAATTAGCATTTTCTTAATTCAAGTCATTTTAACCTGAAAAGATTGACACAACGCTGAAGTTTTCACATTTACATAATATTTATTGTAGTTGTAGACATGATTTTGAGTTAAAGGTACACTATGGAACTTTTTTTCTGGTGAGGGGTACGCCAACAGTTTGTCTCCATGTTATTGTTTTTCCATTAAACTATCTTATTTAATCAATTACAAATGTTTTACTGCTAAAAACACATTCTTAATTTGATCGAATCTGACCTGTTGCTATGGAGATGCATGTCTCCATAGAAATAGAGAAGCTTAATCAGAATCAGAATCAGAATTACTTTTATTCATCCCCGAGGGGAAATTTTCTAAATGCCATACTGTGGAACATTCCAAGTAAAACAATGGACATAATCAGTTGGAAGACCTTCCAAAGTCACATTGTGCATCTTTAAATTTGTATTTGTGTCAATTTAACCTATTTAGTCTTCATCTAATACTGGTTTATTCTTGGTTTCTATGGAGTTTGATTGTTGGTGATGTTTGGACTGTGGTTTTTTGTTGCTTAGTCCTGGTTTAGCCCTTTTACTTCCTTTTATTCTTCATTTTTTTTCTCCATCCTTCACTCTTAATTCCTCATTATCCCTGGTTAAGTCCAGGCTTCATCCATGATTTCGCCTTGTCTTAGACCTTGTTTTTTTGATTTATGCTGAGGGAGATTTTCTTGTCTGCGTTACCGCCATACACACACCCCCTAAACCACAAGCCCTTCTCTTTTTACTGCTCCCTGGCTTTTGCTGGAGAGAGATAGGGACACGGCGAGAAGAAAGGCAGCCCTGTTAGCGCAATGGAGAATGGCCCCTACTGTTTCACAAGGGATTTCACAAGGGTAGAGCTAGGAGAGATAGAACCCCCTCACACACACAAGCCACGGGTTGTAATCTTAAGACCTATCAAGTTTCTCTCCTATATCTAATCTACCCATAAGTGCAGGTAACTAAGCAACTGAAGGCAGCGGATAGGCTAGTAAAGGTTTTTTTTTCGAGGCATTTAAATAGTCATCAAGCTTACTTCGAGTGAGCCTTAAGTCCCAGCCGCAAAGAGAGTTGACATTTCATCTTCTTCCTGTAACTCTATTGATTGTGGCTTGCAGCTATTCATAATTTCTAACCCGGTCTCGCAATGGCACGCTCGGAGGAGAGCCTGGGCTTCATCTGATCAGCGCATACCTGTTCTTACATCTCAAAGACTGATGCGTGCACTTTACAGAACACTTAACATTATTGCATTTGGCTGCAGTTCCGGTACCTTTTACATTGCCAGAAAAATAACGCCAGCCCCAACGATAATGCAGTAAGCAATGAAATCACTTAGCCATCACCATTAGCATTTGTTTTAGCACTGCGCTTTAAAGCTTAGCCAAGTGTGGTTCACTTTGAGTTTGGGATTTTCATTTAAACCATCTTCTTGTAATTAGCGATTTGGACATGAGCGTAGTAGAGGGTTTTTTTGACACCGGATTTCAAACACTTTATGGAGACGCTTATGGTTCTTCCACTCTCATTAAGTATTTATTCAGCATTTAGAAGAAAACCGGAAGAAAATAGTCAAGCAATAAAGCAACGCAATATCGATTTAGTACTGATACCAATGTGTTTTTATCTCGATGACAGTTTGAAATAGCCATGCACTGACCCTATACTGGTTTTGGATATCGGCCAAATATCGGTTCAGTCGATATCCTAGTTTGGAATATAAATTGTTGTAAAGTTACTATTTATTGATCATAGTTGGCCCAGAAAGTCTCTTAATCATTGAACTTCTATTTATACAAAGTTGTTCTGGAGACACTTGAGAGTTTTGTCTTATTTTATTATTTTTTTAAGTAAATAAATGCTGTTTTGGATCAGTTGATATCGGGTATCAGCAGATTCAGCCTTTTCCGTTCTGATACTGATTCTGATACTACAGTTAAAGCTATGGTATCTGAATCAGTATCAGAACTGAAAAGGCTGGATTAAAACACCCCTAGTGTGGAATCTTATACATATTTAATCCATGTGCAGATAAACTAAAATATAAACAATTAAAAAATGTACTAAAATACATACAAAAAAGCAACACTGAGAAAATCTAAGTGCATGGAAATCAATACTTTACAATCCCACCATCAGTATTGGCACATCAGTATTTGGTATTGATCATCACTAGAGTGCACTTTCCAGTCATTTTCCCCTCTTTTAAATGATCCTAGAGTTTAAAAAAATGCCTCTTGCCTCTTTATACATTTGTTCTGTAAATACTTGAGCGTTTTGTCTTATTTCATTTTTGTTTTATGTAAATAAAGGCTGTTTTCAGTCTCTGCACTGGTATCAGTTGATATCAGTTATCAGCAGTTATCAAATACCAATACTTAGATTTTCACAAAAAGTGTCACTTTTTTATATGTAATTTAGTACATTTTTTGAATTGTTTATATTTTAGTTTATCTGCAGATGCATTAAATATGCAAAACATTTTGAACTGTTTCAATCCAGCCTTTTCTGTTCTGATACTGATACCATAGATTTAACTGTGGTTTCAGAATCAGTATCAGAACTGAAAAGGCTGGATTGAAACGGTTCAGAATGTTTTGCATATTTAATACATCTGCAGATAAACTAAAATATAAACAATAAAAGGAAAAAAAGTACTAAATTACATATAAAAAGTGACATTATTTGAGAAAATCTAAGTATTGGTATTTGTGCTTGGGAATCAATACTTTACAATCCCACCATCAGTATTGGCATATCAGTATTTGGCATTGATCATCACTAGAGTGCACTTTCCAGTCATTTTTTCCCTCTTTTAAACGATCCCAGAGTAAAAAAAAACGCCTCTTGGACAATCGCAGCCTATTTTCTGCTATCTCCACAAAATGATACCATACCCACCGCTATACAGCACGCATTACAATCGCTTAACCATCACCGTGGGCATTTGTTTTATCCTCCCACTTCAAAGCCCCACACTGGCGGCAGGTAGATCAGCTGTAATCAGCGGTGAGCCCGAGCGGCTTGTTGCAGTGTGGAGCCTCGGGGCAAGCACAACCATAGCTCCGCACACTTAGACCGGGCATACACCGCCGCGGGGAGGATGCAACTGGACATCGCCCTTAACCTGGCCCGCTGTGTTTCAACTACTCCTTTTTTTAGGCGCTCACCGGCCGCCCCACGCCTCATTTCCATAGGCCACAAACCCAGCGCGGGGTGAACAATACCAGCGTGCAAATGGAGGTCACCTGTCTGGCGTTTGTAACCAAAACACAGGATGCGAGTGTGCTTGAGGGAGATCAGGAAACCAATATGGAAATGCAGTTGTTCGCCTCCGGGCTCATTTGTGTATCCGACAATGTGTAGCTGCTGCCTGAACACCTTTTGAAAAACCACAACAGGCCTTAATTGAAAGTTGAAAGCTCCCAGGAACCGAGCCCCCATCCCATTTTATAAGGCCTCATGTAGAATTAAGCAATTTAGCGCCATTATCTGCACCTCTGTGTATTTCCTTTAATTGTGCCACTCATTACCACTTGTGTTTTGAAGGCAACAAACTCCCCTGTGAGCCGGCGCGTGATTTTATCTGTTAAACAGTTGCAGCAGCCAGTCACTCACTGAACTCGCCAAGGTAATTACTTGATAAGAGGTTCCACAGGAGCTCTAATGTGTTTGGTCATCCCCCTGCCTTCCAAAAGGAGGTGTGCCTGCAGCAGTCGCTTCATAGATTTGAAACCGAACATGTCCTTTCCTTTTTCTTTTTTTCTCCTGATAACACTCGACTCTGAAACAACAAAATAGAATTGTAGTTGAAAGTGTAAAATCAGTGTGGAAATCTTTTGGTGATGAATTAGATATTGCACAATGAGCTGCCTTGTTTATAGCAACATTATTATTATTAGCGTTTGTCCTTTGCATGGTGCTGTTATACCCCCGACTGTGGCTAATTTTATCACAATTGTTTTGGATCTATTAGAGAGAATTCAATCTGCGACTGCTCCAGCTTTTTCCTTGTATTATATTCCAAAAGCAAAAATGGAAGGAGGAAGCGCGCTCGGTAATACTCACGAAATTGCAGCGGCCGCCGTTTTGAGCTGTAATTTGGTTTGGCGATTTGAATGTGTTGTGCTGGAAGGCAATGACTAATCTCAGGATTAGACTTACCTGATTCACAGCACACATGGTTATAGAAAGAATGAGAGGAGTCAGGGAGAAGTAGCTCAAGACTTATGGACTCTTTAGCTACTGCGGAACAATGGCGTAGCACTATTAATCGTTGTTGAATCAAAATCGAAAGAGTTAGTACGAGTTTCAAATCACAAAGGCGACAATGAACAAAATATTCTTTGTCTTTTTGTAGAAGAATTGTGTTGTATCTGTAGTTTAGACATTTACAAATGTTCCGAAATTCATAGGATGGAAGCGTCTTTTAGTTTATGTTCCAGTATTCTCTCAAATGTTAATGTTTCTGGAGTTGTTTACAACCAAATCCTACTTTTTGAACGTACTTATATATATATTTTTGAACGTACATATGTATATCACAACAACACCTGCCAGAAAAATTACAATTTCATATTTTTCTTACTTATTTCATAACCTGAAATAAGTTTGGATTCAAAGTAAGTCAGATTTTTAGGTTTCTTAACATACATAATGCATTTTTGCTATTATTTTTTTTATTTTCAGAAACCACACTTCTCAAAAAGGTTACTAGCACAGCCCATACAAGGAATTAAAATGATATATTAAGACATTTGGATCTTTAGGAGCTACAAACAATGATTTCGGATGCTAAGAAACCAAAAGGGCAAATGAAATATCAAATACCAGCCGCTGTCCCCATCCTACCGCACACATCGCAACACAGTGCATTCCCTTACATGGAAATGAACAGCATTGATCGAAAGAACTGAAATCTCATCTGCTACGTTTCAACCTGGAGAGACTCAGACACACACAAAGAGAAAGTATTAGGAGTTTTATTGATAATGAGTTATATTTGGCACTCAGACACTGATATGAAGGGCGTGGGCGGTTAGATGAGGTTTAGGAGATGTTGTCCCCCAGAGCCTGGACACGGGAGGTGGTAAAGGTGAGGACGAAGAGAGGGAAGGGAGGATGAGAGGATGAGAGGATGAGGAGAGTGAAGAGAGGATGAGGAGAGTGATGAGAGGATGAGGAGAGTGAAGAGGACGATGAGAGGATGAGGAGAGTGATGAGAGGATGAGGAGAGTGAAGGGAGGATGAGAGGATGAGGAGAGTGAAGGGAGGATGAGAGGATGAGGAGAGTGAAGGGGACGAGGAGAAGATGAGGAGAGTGAAGGGGACAATGAGAGGATGAGGAGAGTGAAGGGGACGAGGAGAGGATGAGGAGAGTGAAGGGGACGATGAGAGGATGAGGAGAGTGAAGGGGATGAGGAGAGTGAAGGGGACGATGAGAGGATGAGGAGAGTGAAGGGGACGATAAAAGGACAAGGAGAGTGAAGAGAGGATGAGGAGAGTGAAGGGAATGATGAGAGGATGAGGAGACTGAAGGGAGGATGAGAGGATGAGGAGAGTGATGAGAGGATGAGGAGAGTGAAGGGAGAATAAGAGGATAAGAAGAGTGAAGGGAACGATGAGAGGATGAGGAGAGTGAAGGGGACGATGAGAAGATTATATTGTACTGTACACTGCAACTCTCTGTGCCTTTTAATTGCTCCTTGGGGATAAATAAAGTGATTATTGTTTGATTGATTATTGATTGAGGAGAGTGAAGGGGACGATAAGAGGACGAGGAGAGTGAAATGAGGATGAGAGGATGAGGAGAGTGAAGGGGACAATGAAAGGATGAGGAGAGGAAGAGGATGTGCAAACGAGGGGGTGCCGGAGCTAAACTCTGGAGAAATGGTGAGGTAGACAGGAGCGAAGTTAGGTCTTCCAGGCTTCATTTGTCATGATAAGATTCCAAAAGAGAGTGGAAAAAATGTGAAAGGAAAAGAAGAGGTGAAAGAAAGAACAGGTTTGTGAATTTAAGCCACACGCCATCTTGATTGCTCTCCATGCCACTGATTGTAAGTGGCAGTGTCGAGGATGCCACCTTATTCTCACCGCTTCTTTCAATTTAACGTCATTGAAAGTGGAATTGCATTTCATACCCTCACAGCGACGGCATTAGATCCGGCTTCACAAGAATAAAGCCCCATTCATGTTTACGATTCTGCCTTTCTTTGTGACACGATCGCTGAGCCTCATAACTCATATTTGCATTTTTAAATAACACATATTACGCAGAATTTACTCTTTTGACCTTATACTATTGTCCCCTCATCAAATATAACTGGAGTTGTATTCGTTTTGTTTTGTTTGTTTCATTCCTGATTGTTTCGTGTCTCCTGTAATCTACAGTCATCTTCTCTGAACGCTCAAAAATGCTCCACTTGCGCTTTCACTTGCGAGCGGGTAAGACTGGTAAGAGTATTTGTTATGACTACGCAATGAAAAAGTTGCCTTACGAAAAATGTCCTTTAAAAAAACAACTCACAACAACTAAAACACAAGCAATGCATGAGGTAAAATTATAAAATCTATTTTTGTACTTCCAAATGAGCTTAAACGGCCGGTCAGAGAGTGTTGCCTCTATTAGCCTGGGGAGATAAGGACTTAATTAGTTTTACATTCTAATTGTTACTTCCTTTTGCTAACAGCAGAGGGAGCTCTACAACCCAAATGCCTCATAGGAAACAGAGGTGAAGTTTACAAAGTACATTTTCCAGATATAGACTAGATTATTTTAAAGCTGCACTGTGTAACTTCTCTGCTGGAGCTTCCGCCATCTGCTTGTCTCCATGGTGATGTCATTGCTCTGCCTGTGATGCTCCACAGTAGGGCAATAAATAAACAGATCTTGTATTTATTCAATAGCAGATGTTTTTTATTTCTCAAAACGACTCCAAAAACATTATTATTCAACTCCACAGATCTGACCTGTAACTTTGCCTGACGACATCACAGTAGAACATTTTAAGAAAAAACGGGTCTGACAAGTGGTGGACCTATCCCAAGGTGACCAAAAGCACATTCATAGAGAAAATAAAGCCACTAGATTGTGTACTATGTGTTCTTTAAGGGTGAGTCTCCACTGTAATATTGACTTTTACTAGACATTTTACAGTATGCGATAGTAGCTGTAGTTTTCTGTCGCTGTCTGCTGGTATTGACTGGAGATGCTCGGCCCAGTTAAGTGTGTACACTGCTTTAGCTGTAGCTTGGTGCCGCCCTGGGGAATCGTCCATGCTGCAGACAAGTTGGATCACAACATGGATCAAATATGAAGACAGGCTGTTTGTGAGACTAATGGGCGAGACAATGGCGCTGTGTTTACTGCACTGTAGCTCATCAAAATTGCAAAGAAAGTGTGGCAGACAGCGAACCCTAAGAGTCTCGGTTTTATTGTTGTTTTGTCGTAAAGGTCCTAGGTCGTCTGTAGCCTCGATGTGATTCAAACAGGTGGCAGAAGGCTCGAGGTGGTGGTGTTTGCTGTTTTTGTTCAATGGAAAACAACTTTTTTGCATTTGAGCATTTAGAGATGAGTTATTTTGCCAAGTTGGCAAAGGAAACGCAGTTGTAACGTTGTTGAAAGTGTCAAAATCAGATAATCCTAAAACTAAAACGAGTATTCAAACTATATCAATACTAAAGTCACATTGATGGGACAGAAAAAAACAAAAAACAAAACAAAACTGAATGATATTGAGCTGTATCAGAACAAGTATAAAACCACATAGAGTAGACGGACCACTATGGAACCTCCCTGGATGACTGAAGAATTACAGACCACATGACAATATACAACAAAAGTTCCCTGATTTAATATTGAAAATCACATTCTGTTGTCTAAAAAAGTGCTTTTAAATCATCATTGTGGTACTGAAATCGGTATTAAGTATTGAGTCTATTCTTTAATATCATAATCTAGTTTGAAATGTCAGAATTGCAACACCAAATTGGCAGTAGTATTGCAGAACTTGCAGAAATATTTGATCTTAGAGTTGTTTCATTTGAAAAAGTTAATTTTGTTACCTTGTCTTATTCAGATTCCATTATCTAGTTGGGTGGGACTAGATAATAGATTCTTTGTTTTGCACCTCTCTGTTTTGCACTTATCATTACTTGCACTGTTATATTCTTGTAAATCTGCAAATGGTTGTATTATATTACAGTTTATTGTTTTCTACTTTATTTTATTCTATTTTATTTATTGCACGTTAAGTGTTTCTCTATGTTTCGCTCAAAGTACCGCAGCAATTTCCTAATTTCATATGGAAATAAAAACTTTCTGATTCGATTCTACTAGATTCCCATATATGTGGCTGCTATTCTGCACCTATGTCCACGTTCATAAGACATTCTCACTGACTGTAGGGTGTAGTTGTTTTTATATTTACTGTATTTAACACCACAATACTTGAGTTATGTGAAGAAAACCCAAATCAAATAACTTTTTTCCCAGAAGAACATGCCTCATTATGAAGGATTTTGCGTCTGGGTGGGCCTACATGGACTTGATTAACATTGTTTTCAAATCACAGTACTTCAACTTGAGTGCCAACCTCAAGTACCTTTTGCCACAGAATATATACTGTAAGTGCCTGCTTGTTACTGCTGAGAAAACATACAATGAATCAGATGAATGGCCCGCTGTCAGCGCATGGGCCCGCGGTGTCAAGGGAACAGTCGCCGGGGTATGTGGCCTGTCGTCAAGGGGCAACTGTTTACATCCAGTCCGACCTGGATTTAACAGTTAAAGATCTATATTACTTATTTTCTGTCTATGTTACAATGTTGTTTACTCATTAAAAAGAAACCTGGAGTTGCGTTTTGCTTCATTCACACATTTAAAATCGAAGGAACAGAGCATTTACTTAGAGAGATGATTACTAAAGCGTTACTCAAACATGTGTGAATGAAACAAAACGCAACTCCAGGTATGTTTTTGACGAGATAACAACATTCCAACATGGCTAAACGCTCCCAAGAGTCAATTCCGTGTAATATAGAACCTTTAAAAGAATAAAAATCAAAGAAACGGGTTCATAATGTAGCTCCTTCCTTCTACATTCTACCTTTTCTTGCACTTGCAGTCAACTGGAAAGGCCCTTAGCTCAAAGTCAGCTTGTTTATTAAGTAGAGATGACAGGTGGCGAAAAAAGACACTTGGTCTGACATGTTGTATTACAGGGGGATTGAGGGAGAGGCCAAGATGACGGGGTCAGCGGGCGCCCTCACAATGGTGTTGACAAGGAAGAAGTTAGCCGTAATTGGAGCATGTTTAATGGGAGCAACCTTCACCCCGGGTTCACGTTCACATTGATTCCGTAAAGGCCTGACTGATATAGGCACTTGGTCCACATCCCCAGCAGTCTCCCCGCTAGACCCGTCACGATAACTAATTTAAAGTGAGATATACTGCTGGAAAGTAAGCAAAAATAAGCGATAATATTGAAACTGAACCGTAAAGCAGATTTATCCGCTAAAAATGCTCTAAATGTGCAATATTGTTAACATGAGCTGCAATAAATAAATAGAAATCAACACTTAAAGGTGCGTTTTATAACTTTTTGTTGCTTGTTTCTATGGGTATGTCATTGCTCTTGCCTGGAATGTTCCGCAGTATGACATTAAACAGCTTTACCTTACATTTATTCAATTACAGATGGTATTAGAGCTCAAAAATACCTAGAAAAACGAGGATTCTGACTGTGAGTGGGGTCATTTCTCCACAGATTTGACCTGTAACTTGGTCTGGTTTACTTTCCAAGAGAATACTGGAACCCTGCACCAGAAAATGTACACAGTGCATTTAAGTAATTAGTTTGTATCAATAATGAGGCATAAAAGTTAATATTTCAACCTACTACAGCTCAAAAGTTACTCAAATGTTCCTACTAGTCCAAAGAAAAAGTACCATGATAAATACTGATCTGTTATCTCTGTTATATTTTGAAGTATAAGTCGATATAGCAGTTATCGTGACAGGCCTACTCCCCACTCCTCTTTTCACTCTTCTCGATCTTCTGCATGCATACGGAGAGAGCACTTAAATATTAAGATGCACAGGGCTCTCTCGACTGCTTAAGACACATTAGTATTGTCCGGGATAAATAATGCATGCGTTGCTTTTTGCTCCCATTGTCGACAGGAGCCGCTTGAACAAGGAGGTAATGGTTCCGACAAATGGTGCAAATTGATTAGCGAGATCGGCGATGATTAAAGTTTAAACATGTTTTTGGTGAGATTTTTACATAGCAGGGTTGGAAGATATTCGATTATGCCCAAGAAGAAAAACGGTGCACCAATGATTGTTATGAATAGATCTTTATTTAGTGCAATCAGCGCAGTTTACGAATAATATAAGGTATAAAAAAATAATCATAGCTGGGTTTTATTTTTTATTTCATTCTTTAAAGGTCCTATATTGCACAAAATTGACTTTTAAGCCATGTTAGATTGGCTAATATCATCGATATGATTCTGGTGAATGTGTATGGACTTTTAAAACACAGTGGAGCGCTTCCTGCATGACATCACAAGGTGGAACAGAGTGTTTCTGTTTGAGAGAAGAACTCTAACTGCCTAAATATGCAGGATTTGTGTGTTAAACTTGTGTGAAGGAACCAAAACACAACCCTTGGTATGTTTTTGATGAGGAAATAACATTATAACATAGATCAGAAAATCGTAATATGGGTCCTTTAAATTTTTAGTCGAGATTTTGAATATTAACAGCTATAGTTTTAGTTACTAGTTGTACTAAAAAATGTAAATAAAATGACACTATGTTAGCACATCTCTTTTAAGTTGTATCTGTCAGGCTAAGCATTGCTAAGAATTCTACGGTAATAGTAAAAACGGCAACCTTGAATACGTTACCACTGGATTTGTAATAGCGTGAAATTTTTCCGTTTTGCCCTTTGTGCCCTTTTTGTCACGTCATGTTATTTTCCTCATTTACTTTGGCCTTGGAATGGTCCTCACGTTACAAATGGTGTAAGGCTATAGCCGCTATTACCAGCCCCAAGTATTCTTTAAGTAAGTCCTAATGGATTTAAGTTGACATGGGGGAAGAATAGGACAGCTTGACTCTCTTCTATTAGCCCTGTTTTGGTGCCGGCTCTCACCAGGTGCCCCCCCCCTTCACTCCAAATGAGATTATGTGTGTATGAAACAGGAGGCAGAGCACGCAGCAACCATCCATCAAAGCCTGGGGGGACCTGTTTCAAAGTTGTTTTTTTTGCAGTGCAGTGGCATGTGTGTGTGTGTGTGTGTGCGCATGGGTGTGGTGTGAATGTAGGATGTGTGTATAGATATTTCTGTGTACGTCTGTGTGTGTGTGCACATGTACGGTGTGTGTGTATAGGGTATGTGTGTATGTATATTTGTGTGTATGTCTATATGTGTGAGTGTGCGTGTGTGTGTGTCAGTGTGTGTATTGTTGTGTATGTAGGATGTGTGTATATATGTGTATGTATGTATGTATATGCTTGTGCGTGTATGTAGAGTGTGTGTATGAAGGATGTGTGTATATGGGTATGTGTGTAGGGTGTGTGTCTGTGTGTGTATTGATGTGTATGTATGGTGTGCATGTATGTGTATGGGTGTATGTGTTTGTGAATGTAGAGTGTGTGTATATATGTGTGTGTAGGGTGGGTGTATTAGTAGACTTGCAGGATCTTTGTACGTGTGTATATGTGTATGTATATACGTGTGTGTATATGTGTATGTATGTGCATGTGTGTATATGGGTGTGCGTGTAGGGTGTGTGTACTGGTGTGTATGTAGGGTGTGCATTATGTATGTGTGTGTATGTATGTGTATGCTTGTGTGTGCATGTAGGATGTGTTTATATGGGTATGCATGTAGGGCGTGTGTCTGTGTGTGTATTGGTGTGTATTAGGGTGTGCATATGTATGTGTCTGTATATATGTATGTGTATGGGTATATGTATATGGGTGTGCGTCTATGTGTGTATAGGTATGCTTGTAGGATGTGTGTGCGTGTATATGTGTATGTATATGCGCTTGTGTCTGTGTAGGTATGTGTTTGTGTACATGTAGGGTGTGTGTATACATGTGCGCCGTTACGTTTGTGTGTGTGTGTGTGTGTGTGTGTGTAGAGTGTGATTTAGCGAGGGGGCATACATTCTGTACAAGGAGGGGGCCCACAGTTCAGCCTCTTCATCTTGCGGCACAGGCACACGTGTGGTGGCTGCTGACATGCTTCAGAGACTTTCCAATATTCTCCATTTGTGGCGACCCCACTGTGGATGCCAGTTCATTATATTTGTATTATTACTAAAACGTCTCCATGCAGCGGTACGGGCCCGGGGGCTAAAGAAATGCATTATTGTCACAGGTTAAAATGTAATAAATGGTACAGTCTTGACGCCTCTCTCTCTCTCTCTGCCCTTAAGCAAAACACTTTAGCCGATTTGAGGTGTTTATTGAAGCCGGGTGTAACTAAGAGTGCATATTTTAGCAGAGTACAGGTAGGAGATGGATAGAAAAATTGATCATATCTCAATTGTTTGTTTTTTTTTTGTTTTCTTTTTTGGAGATGCACAAAATTACAACATGGACTCTGTCATGTACAACTAAAGCTATTAAACATGGCCGCAAGATATTATTAAAAACAGAAACAAAAGTACATTGTAATATTTCTGTACTTTTAGAGTTAATTTTATGGTCCTTTCACATTTTGTGTTAGACGTAAAGGTGCATTGCCCAATTTTTCTGGTGGAGGGTCTGTCACATGCTTGTCTCCATGGAGATGGCATTGCTTTGCCTGGAATGTCCCATGATTTGACATTAAACATATCTATTTGTTCAATACTAGTGTTTATATTACTCAAAAATACAGTGATTCTCTCTGTAAATGGGGCAACTCTCCACAGATCTGACCTGTAATGTTGCCTATAGTTGTCACCCTGCAGATAGAGGCTTAATTTCTACTGTGGGACATTCTAGACAAACCATAGAGACAAGCAGGTGACAAACCCTCCACCAGAAAAGCTGCACAGTGCACTTATAACCTTCACGATGACATTTAAAGGTAGGCTACATTTTAGCACCTCTGCATTGTTGAAAAATCGTCTTAACGTTGTATAATGCCATTTTTACCCCCATTATAGTCACCCTTACATAGAAGATGTCCAAAAGTATGTGTGGATCTGGATGTCCTGTTAAGATTTATTACTGACTCAAAAGAAGACATTCGCGGATATCTTAAAATGCTACTTAATTTAATGATACAAGCTAAAAATGTCGACTTTGGCATAAAAATTACATTATTGACCGTGAGTAATGAGCCACAATGGGCGATGCAAAAGCAGAGCATTCCATTTTGCCATAGGCGAGCTCTGCATTGACTTTTGCAGTAACTCAAGGCGCATATTTCAATAGAGTTCAACCTCGGACATGCTCATGTGGGCTCGTGTGCAGAAAGGTAGAAATATTCATTAGAGCCGGGGCAAGACGAGCACACATATCGATGAGGCCTTACCTAGCAGAGAGCAGGCTATTAGCTGCAGCGTGATAAATCTTGTCAGGCACTAGAAGAGTCTGCAGAAGAATGAAGGTCACGGGGCAGCCAGAGTTACGAGACGCCACACAAGCTCGCTGCGATCATGTCGGCTGGGGCATGGAAACTGGCCAAGAGTTTTTTCTTTTTCTTATGCAAATTTTTCATTTTGAATATTTCTTGGAATGAGAAGTTTTCACATTTATAACTCGTACTACAGCTGACATCTCAGTTGAGGCATGATTTCAGAAAACCTATTCTGTCTGTGGCTACTGTTTAGTAATAATATTAGTCTGCTGCATAATACCAAATATCTTACATAACTTAAATTTATTGTATTGCCTCTGTGCAATTTGCATTCAGAAGCTTATATATTGGTAGGGGAAGTTTTCACATTTATAACTCGTATTGCAGCTGACATCTTAGTTTAGGTATGATTTCACAAAAATGTATTTTGTCTCGGGCTACCATTTAATGATAACATCAGGCTGTTACACAATACCAAATAACTTATATAACCTTATAAAGCTTTGATATATTGTATTGCCTGTATGTTGGTACATTTGCATTCAGAAGCTTATATCAATAGTCTATTGATGCTGCAGCCTTAAAAATCCATTCCAATTTTACACTGTTTTTCCTTTTGGCTTTTTAGGTGTAGAGTTCAAAACAAAACCTTTTGCATAGACAATTAGCATATTAATTTACGTGTCAGTGTGGCATAGAGTTAAAGTCAGATGCCCGTTCTGTCAGTGGGGTTATTCGGGTTTGGGACTGGCACCAGTATTGGATTTTATATGCTAGGTAAATGAAGTTGAGTCTATGTTAGTGTTGTTTTTTGAACATTTTAAGCAGATTTTGGCGTTGTCTGTCAGTTACCATGCAAAACTATGTCAGATTTTCGAATATGCTGCATTTGAAACTTAAAGATGCCCCCTGCTTGCGGCGGACGCTCCAGCAGATCACAGCAAGACGCGACAACAACTCAGAACAGTGGAGTCGCCTTAAATTCACTGAAGCAATTATATTTATTTTTGAGCAATAAAACGCCCTGTAATGAATAAAAGCTAGTGAATATGTTTAAAGTCATACCATGGGGACAAGTAGGTAGCGGACTCTCCACCAGAAAAGCTGCGCAGTGCACCTTTAACAAATCCAAATGTATATAGATGCACAGCAGTAGCTTATGCACTTTAAACAGACCCGGCTGCACTACAGATCCACTTCACTCATCATACCTATAGACTTGGCCTTTTAGCAACTGCAAAATAAAGTGCTAGCGACTGTAAAGCCGGCTTTAGTCAGACAAATTCTTGTGCGGATTGAGTAGCCCCAGACATTTAATATGGTTGCAGATATTGATTTGCGGCACCTTGCCCTATAGCCTGTTTATTATCTAGCTTTGGTTTCACCTTTTACTCCTTTTCTCACTGCAACTATAGAGGAGCAGACCATCTTTTCCCTCCATCTTTTCAGCGCTCTTAGGAACTGCTACAATCAAACTGGTCAATGGAAACTCACAGTGGATATTTTGCTTAAAACGGCAGTGACTAATTGCATTTTTGGGAGCTGAGTTTGCGATCATAGCAGCCTACGAAATGCATGGACATAATCAAAAATGGCGAGTTTCAAAGGTTAGGATGGTTACTTTCCACCTTTTACACTTTTTCTCACTGCATTTATGGAAAAGCAGATCATTTTCCTCCATGTTTTTGCTTTCTTTGTAACTGCTACAGGTATTCAATCAATCTGGTCAGTGGAAATTCACAGTGGACATTTTACCGACCATGGACATAATCAAAAATAGTGAGTATCAAAGGCTGGTATGGTTGCTTTGGTTTCACCTTTTACACTTTTTCTCACTGCATTTATGAAAAAGCAGATCATTTTCCTCCATGTTTTTCGGCTTTCTTTATAACTGCTACAGATGGTCAATCAAACCGGTCAATGGAAATTCATAGTGGACATTTTTCCAGTGAATAATTACATTTTGTGAGCTGAGTTCGCGATTATAGCAGCCTAAGAAATGCACGGACGTAATCAAGAAGAGCTGCTACCGAAGGCCGGTGTAGTTGACATAGTTCATTTACTCTGAGTTGTTCCGATGCAACGCTAGGGACACAATAGCCAATTGTAAATTACAGAGTGGAGTCAGTAGCGAGAAGTGCCTTGGGGGGGGGAGCAAGGAGCCCATGGAGAGCTGGGCCAGGAATAGGGACTGTGTTGGTACATTTGTTGCTGTTTGGCTGTTGGGCCTGATGAGGTCTGGGAGTGTGGAGCGGTGAGGATATCAATCACACTGACATGTCTGGAGGCGGGAAAATAATCTGAATAATGGTAAACAAAAGCATTTAAACACAGCGCAATTCCATATTTGACTGCGCTCGAAGCTAGACAAGCACAACATTAAGTTATTTCAGATCTGTGAGCAAATTTTGGGAGATTTATTGACTTATTTGTGTGTGTACTTATTATTATTATTATTACTTATGATTTCGGACCTTGATGATGATGAAGTGATGGTGTCAGTGACACTACAAAGGAAGAACATGCGAGATTTATTTAGGAAAGTTCTGAGGTTGCTGGTTCTACGTCCTGTGCTGTAGCTAATGGAGTGTTGAAAGCTGATTGGCTGAGTGACAAAGGTAGTAGGGCCCTGATTGGGTGAAAGCAAAAGACAGAAGTTAACATTACATTTGATGAGGGGTTGTTATAGATCACAGACTGTCACGTCAATCCGAAACCGAAAACACTCCGCCCAATCCCAAAACAGTGAAAAATCGGCGAAAAAATACCCAAAAATTGCACGGTGTACGCCCGGCTTGAGATGAAAGCAAAGCAAATTGTTACACTAATGTTAAAAAGCCCGTATAACGCTATTTTCTGATCTTTCTTATAATGTTAGTTCCTCATTGAAAACATACCTGGAGTTGTGTTTTGTTTCATTCACACAAACCCTGCAAATTTAGACTCTTATCTTAGTTCTTCTGTCAAACTGAAAACACTGGTCCACCTTACGATGTCATACGGTAATACAGGAAGTGCTCTATTGTGTTTTTAAACTAAATACACCTTCACTAGAATCATTTGGATAATTTCAGCTCTGGAATTGACCATCTCTACTGAAAAAAGGTAAAAGGCAGCCATTAACTTGAAACTTAGCAAGAATTTTGAGCTTTGGACATGTAAACATAATAATAATAATAAAGCGTTACTCAAACACATGTGATTGCAACAAAACACAACTCCACGTATGATTTCAAGGAGGAAACAGCATTATAACATGGCTAAAAGCTCACAGGGGTCAATTCACGAAGACAAACAACTATCAAGTTATAAATCGCATCATGGTAAGAATATATGATCTTCAAGGTTTTTTAGACCATATTACAATAAAGGACCAACACTCCAGCAGAAAAGATACATATTGCACCTTAAATTTGGAAAGACAAATGATTCATCTACGCTATAAACTCCTCCACTCATCATACTTACAATACAATGAATTATAACAACTCCGCTCTGAGAATCACAGCTAAATGTGTGTAATGATTCATTTGTAACAGACGCCAGTGGTCTCAATGGTAATACAACAAGCTCTTTGAAGTGGTCACATCACGGAAGCTCCTTAGAAAGCTCCGCCATAGACGCGCCTGAGCTACTTCCTGTATAATTGCCATCAGTATTCCTTCACAAATGTTTGAGTAGCGAGGATTACTTACCCCCCCCGTGAAGCCAATTGGCGGCCCGGCGTTTGATGTCAACTCAAATGTGCTTAACATACAAAGAGCCCTCTCCCACATCCCTCCGCGTCCTTCTACATTTGAAAGATTTACGTCGTGTGTCTCTCGTTCCTTCTCTCTTTTCGAATCTCTTTGAATAAGCTTTTCTTTTCAGGCCGGGCAGCTCTCTCCATCTCCGTGAATTGGGGACATGACATGACAATCGGAGAGCTTGTAATTTATGTTTAAAGATGGCGGCGTTATCGGCCCCAGCGTGAATGTGTTTGAACAGCGAGGGTTGCCGTTCAGAGCGTATGCCCCGTGTTTGTTTAGAAATCCTTGGTGGGCTAGATGTAGTTACTATGGCGATGTACCTCCCGCCTATCCCAGTGCAAGATCTCCCGTGGACTTACATTCTAAAAGGCTTTTCAGCACTGCTTGTAGTAATAATAATAATTTTATTTATATAGCGCTTTTCGAAACACTCTTAGAAACTGTACAAGGAATACAATTAAAAAGAGAACATGTAATAAAAAAACCAACAAACAAGGTAATGAGAAGTTAGCTTATATATATATATATATATATATATATATATATATATATATATATATATATATATATATATATATATATATATATATATATATATATAAGCTAACATACAAGAACATTCACACAGACAGTGGCTCCCTCTTTTCTGCATCTTTCGAGGAAAAACTAAAACTAAAACACAACACTACCCACGCCAGTCCATCTTTCCCACAATATATATAAATGGCAAATAAGTACAGTCAAGGATTAATAGATGCTCTGATTCAGCTTTTTGAATTCTGAGATTATTTTGATACTATAGCTTCAAGTATCTGCCCTTATCAGATATCACCAGATACTTGTGCGGTGATTGAAATTTGTATTTAATTTCCTTTTAAACAGAAATAAAATAAGACAAAACTGATTTGCATGTGTTATGGGTGCTTATATGAGTGTGACAGACAGAACAGGTTTGTGTAAATAAAAGTTCAAACATTAATAGTCTAATTACATTGATTTATTTGTCTAACCAGGATATTAATTTAACCAATATTTGCAAGGTGATATCCAGTCCAGCAAATTTTTCTGTACCGGCGCTGATATCTGAAACAAAAATCAGTGCATCCCTACTTGTAATTTGGACATTTTACTGCCAAAAGTAAATCTCCCGTATTTTCGGAAAAAAGTCACGGTATTTTAACATCACTGGCCTTTAGTTTTGGGATGAGGCGTGGGAATCCTTGTTCACCTAAACTCTTTTGGTAAGGCCACCTGGCCTAGTGGGGTGCATTTCAAACATTTCTCCCTCTCTTCACTCTGTTGGCAGCATTTTTTTCTTTCTTTTTAGATTCATCCAGTCAGTGAGCAAGGCCCAGTGGGGAACCCTAATTTATGTCTCTCCACACTTGGAGTTTGTGATTCATGAGATCAAATGAGACAGTTAAAGAACATCGGTGTTCACACAATAGTTTGCTCTTTAACTCAAGGCCAGCGCGTTGGCAAAGTCTAAGGTGTGGTTTACCGAGTGGCAACTTAACTGATGATGAAAAGAAGATTAGAAAGTAGCAAAAGAGTTATGCTTTTACAGTTTTGTGAGCTATTCATCCCAAATAGTGCTTTTACCGTGTTAGTCAGCAGTCGTACTTGCTTTGCAATGGACTTGATTTTGTTTCCACTGATGGACTAAATAGACTTTTTAGTTCATTGTCATTTTGTTAATGCCTTTTTGACAGTAAAAGCCAAATCTTCCAAAGTGGATGAGTGACTGAACTGCACTACACGGGTGCATAGTGTAACTTTTCTGCTGGAGGCTCTTCCATCTGCTTTTTTCCATGGGGATACTATTGATATGTCTTGAAATATTCCTCAGTATGGCATTAACTGTATCTCTATCAGATACAGTGGACCACCAGGCCAATTTACAGGTGAGAGCCACTCTGAAAATGCTAATTAAAAAAGTTAATAAATAAACTACTGCTAAATATACTACTGCATGTTCACTTTGCCTGGGTTAGGGTTGCCAGGTTGCTAGTAATATTCCCCAGTATGGCATTCAATTTTATTCAGTATTTTTCAGTTGCATATTCTTTTAATTGTTCAAAATACATTGAAAAATACATCTTCCTTCTCTTCTCCACAGATCTGGCCTTGTGGCTTTTCTATCTCCATGGAGATAGAAAAGTATAATACCAGACTGTGGAATATTCAGGAAATGTAATGCATCTTTACCTAAGAAACTATAGTAGGAATGGAAGCTAAGTCAACAAATACCATCTAGCTTGACTTGACTCTCATTTATTCATACACCACATACACTGCGCTGGTGCTCCCTTCTAACCGCCTCTTACTGTGAGAATGTGTCCGAACAAAACATTTGAAAAGATTTCAGTCACATGACAGCTCTGCACACAAGAAAGACAAGCATTACAAGGTCAGGTCTATAATTGATGCGCAGTGCCGAGTAGAAACGCACTATTATCAAACACACTCCATCAGTATAAAATAGCCATGAGTCTTAACGACACATGAAACAAGCGTTGTATATTTCATCCCATATCTGACGAGCCCAAGGAGAGAAAATGAGCGGTAAAACATCCACATATCAATGGGCCCATTCAGCTAGATTAAAGATACATAGACTTCAATAGGGAGTGGACGAGTGTAGTTGAATGGGGTGAGGCCTACAGAGTATTAGAGGCTGAAGTACTCCAAAGCTGGATCAAAATAAAAGAAATAGTTATTAGTATTCAGCACAACTACACACTTAAAACTGTATTTGTAATTGCAGCACAGTACTGCGACTATTAGGCTATAAGTACTTTCGGTGTTACTACAACAAAGCTCATTATAATAATACAGTTAAATGTGTCACTACAAGTAATAATACTCCACCATAGCCAAATACTGCACCATTCAACTCCCCACCACTGTCTGCGTGTTGTTTTTACAGGTATGTTTCTAATTATAACCTCACTGATTGACTAGAATGTGGCCTGATAGGAGCTGCGAGGAGAGCGCGTACTCGAAGTGTGTGTCAGCAGCGTTATAGTGTACAGCGTCTCCCCTTCACTGTAATGACTGTTGGCACGGCGACGTCTAATGAAGTGCGACTCCACACACGTGACAACCTGGGTGTGTGAGCGCGACTGGGGCTGGATGCAGTGGAGCCGAGGATGGAGCTGCCCCCGGTGTTTTGAACATGTTACCGACTTAATTAACGCAAACTATGTCATGATCAGCGGTGACCTGTTTGTGCCGCCATTTTGCCCACCTCACACTTCCCTCCTATAGGCCTACTACTGCTACTACTACTACTACTGCTACTACTACTACTACTACTACTACTACTGCTACTACTACTACTACTGCTACTACTACTACTGCTATTACTACTACTACTGCTACTACTACTACTGCTACTACTACTGCTACTACTACTACTACTACTACTACTACTACTACTGCTACTACTACTACTGCTATTACTACTACTACTGCTACTACTACTACTGCTACTACAACCTACAACTACTACTGCCACCTTCTACTACTACTACTACTGCTACTACTACAACTACTACTACTACAACAACCCAATACTACTACTGCTACTACTACTACTGCAACCTATAACTACTACTACTACTACAACAACCTACAACTACTACTGCCACCTACTACTACCACTACTACTACTGCTACTACAACAACCCACTACTACTACTGCTACTGCAACCTATAACTACTACTACTACTACAACCTACAACTACTACTGCCACCTGCTACTACTACTGCTACTACAACTACTACTGCTACTACAACAACCCACTACTACTACTACTACTACTACTACTACTGATGCCTCCTACTACTAATACAGCTACTACTACTACTGCCACTACTAGTACTACTATTACTACTGCTAGTACTACTACTACTGTTTCTGCTACTACTACTACCACCACCACCATTACTACTAACTACCTACTATTACTTACTACTACTACTACAACTTACTACCTACTACTTACTACCTACTACTATAACCACCACTACTACTGCTACTACTACTACTTATTACCTACCACTTACTACTACCTACTACTTACTGCCTACTACTACCACCTACTACTGATCTACTACTTACTATGACCTATTACTTGCTACAACCAACTACCTACTTACTACCTAGTATTAACCACTACTACAATTTACAACTTACTACTACCTACCACTTACTAGCACCACTGACCTATTAACACTTCTGTAAAGTGTGTCATGGTCGGCCGTGACCTCTGTGAGCTCCTATATTTAAACGTGAGCACATGGAGGTGGAGATAATTAAATGTAACAGTTAAAGCTAAATCAACCGCAGCTAAAGTTATAGGCGCTTGGCTAACAAACTCTGAACAAAAGGAAGTGGTAATTAATGGTTTGTGCATCTGGCGTTTAGATTTATGGAGTGACGGTTTAAATGACAGGATGTTATGGAGCTGTGAAGTTGGCGCGGGGTTACAACGAAGTCAGCGTGTAAAGGTGCATTGAGGAACTTTTCTGGTGAAAGGTCCATCAAGTGCATTTCTTCATGGAGATGTTATTGTTTTGTCTGGAAAGTTCCACAGTATGTGATTAAACCTTTCTATCTTCAAGGAGACTAAAGTAGACCAACTTACAGGTCAGATCTGTGGAGAGGCGACCCCGCCTGCAGTCAGAATGCCTGTTTTAATAAATATTTGTGAGCTATAAAACCTCCTGCCCTTTGGTTGACTCTGATCAGCCTGTTCAAGCTAATTTGAAATTACAAAATAAACACATTTTATAATGTTACCTCATGCAGAGACTAAAGCTGCATTACTTTTATTTTAGAGGTGTTTTTATGACAATTTTTGGAACGCAACTTCACTTTTTCATTGCTTGGTCATAACATACGCTTGTACCCACCTAACCAGCTTGCCAAAACAATACTATTTACTCCTTTTTTTATAAAGAAATACAATTGTTTCTCATGTAGCCCCATGGAAAAAATAATTGCCCACCCCTGCTGTGGAACATTCCAAGCAGAGCACCACCCCCTACCACTTTAACGTGGATATACTGCATGTAAAGTAATACAGACAGAAGAAGATTTCAGACATCTGGAAAAGCACTGAGACCTTACGAATCTTCTATTTCAGACGTAATATTTACATCGAGTCTAGTTTTGTAGATCACTTTTTTTTTAGGCATTGTATCTAATCCAAAGTAATTTTTCATCCCAGTTATTCAGTTTATAGGCACATTTCCCAACTTTTAAAGACCAAAGCTCAGTTCCACCTTCATAGTTACGCTTATAACAACTAGCTTGCTAACAGTGCACTTCCTGTTTCAAATTTTGCTCAACGACAATGACAAAAATCGCCTACGGCCACTATATTCCTTAGCTCTAAAACTATGCAAATGACTTGTTAATGGCCTAGAGTAAGGAGTAAGACGACGTAAGTACTTTTGGTGTTAGTAGTTAGTAGTAGTAGTATAGTAATTTGATTGTATGTAAGAGCTGGACTTTCGAACTACAGTTAAGGGACAAAATAGGCGGTCTTTTTGCAGTGATCCCTAAAGCATGGCTAACGCTATGACATGCCTGGTTCTTTATGTTGGCATGCATACCCTTCCTTCACATTTACACCCACTATACTTAAAATATCCTAAAAACATGTATTTATATAACTTTGTATAGCTAAAGTAGTAGTGTTTGCGTAATCTGCACTGTGTTGAAACCGTTAAGGTCCAATTTGGCTCAAAATATTCTGCAAAGTACATTCTTCCTCTAAGGTAACCCCTCCCTGCCATAGTGTACCGTCTCTGAAAAACCACAGAGAAATTGCCGTTCGTTTTCACTGTTATGTCTGGACACCTTTCAAAAAAAACATGGGAAATGTGGTCACGGTAGTTTCAAAAGTCAATTTTACCTGTCAATAAATAGCCTCTAGCTGTGAAAAGGGTGTGTGAAAAAGAAAACAGAAAACAAAAACCAAAAAAAAAAAAAAAAGAAAAAACTATAAGTGATGAAACAATGTGTGCAAGCATGTCTTCCAGTGTATAGCCGCAGACATCCGCAGTTATTCATACATGACGACTCGCGACGCGGCCTGGGGGGGGAGTGATGCATTGTGGGTAGCAAAATTGACGACCCTGCCTCACGTGTTTACAATAGTACAATGACAACAACAATAGAGAGGCGGAGGTAGGCCTTCGTGAGCAGAAAAGAAGTGACAGATTTGAGAAATTGGCGCGCACGTTGTTGGCTGGGAGGCTTCCTTGGGGCTCGGGGTACCTTTTGGAATCATTGTGTCTGTGAATGCAGAGGAGTGTGAATGAAAAATAGCTGTGTGATCCTGCCATGTTGCCTTTCGAGAACAGCACTTCTTTCGTGTGTCTCTTACTGCTCACTGTCATCCTCTTCATCACTTGGCCTTTATAGACTGGGTATTTTGCGATCTGCTTTTAGAGCAACACAGTACTGGGAGAAAATACTAGAAAACAATTCCTAGTTCTGGCTGTAGCAGCGTTCGTCAAAAAATAAAATACAAACGCAGTGAAAACTTAAAAATACAGTATAACTATTTAAGAACAAGCTTAGAAAATGGCCATCTTAAAGGTGCATTTTGTCTTTTCTGGTGGAGAGTCCGTCAAATGCTTGTCTCCATGGAGATTATTATTATTATTGCTTTGTCTAGAATGTTTCACAGTATGGTATTAAACTTATATTTTCAAGGAGACCAAATCAGACCACGTGAAAAGTCAGATCTGTGGAGAGGCATCAGAATCCCTGTTTTTTTTAGGTATTTTTGAGCTATAAAATCACCTGTAATTGAATAAATGCAAGATGTTTAATGTCATACTGTGGAACATTCCAGGCAGTGCAATGAAATCTCCATGGAAACAAGCAGGCGGCAGACCCCCAAGCAAAAAGTGACATAGTGAATCTTTAAACACAATCTGGGAAAACTACGAGAAAACTATTCCTATCTCTGACAGTAACAGCTTTCGGCAAAAATAAAACACGAATGCATTGAAAACTAATTACAAAATTGCCTGGAATCATAAAACCTCAATTACAACAATTAAACCTAATATAGATTGTAATAATGGTCCTGTGAGATCAAATGTTTCACAAGATGTTTCACAGAGATATCGTTCAATTATTTTCCCCATTATACATGTACTGGCTTGTCTTAACATGTTGCACGCAATAATTCTCACACTTCTTCGCCCCCTCCCTCTCTTCTGTTAGTTATTTAAGGCTTAGACTCTATAAAACCCGCCTTAGGCCTGTTTGCCTTTGTTACCCTCCCCGAAACAGCATTTCATAGCGCTTGATCCGTGTTAGCCACTGGCCGTACGATGGGGCTTTTGACACTTTCTGCACCGTCACAAGCCCAGGTGGAGCCTCGTCGGTCGGGTTTAAGCTGTCTCTTGGTGGGGGAGTGTGGAAGACATTGTCGCGAAACCTGTCCCAGTTTATTTTTGCCAGCAGAGGAAACTGTTAGCGTCTCACCCTGCAGGCCTGTGAACTGTTTACAGCTAATAGAAGCGCGAGGACTGCACACCGGGGCTACGCCACAAAAGAGCAAATAGTCAAGGATTTTATCTTTTGTCATATTAAGGGAAGGCGGCTAAAGAGGTGCAGCCTTGGTGCAGCTCAATGTGCGAAGAAATGTGCAGAGAAATTTGAATGTGCACAGGTCATGTTTTGGGGTCACTTCAGGTTAAATCAATTAGAATGGATAAACATCAATGTGTTTGTCTCATGACTATTGCACAAGGTCGCTCTGTCTCATAAGTGAGTAATGCAATATTGCAAAAAGCATTGCAGGTATTTGTTAGTTTGTATATTGTTTATGTAATAACTATTAGCTGGAAATAATCTGTCCTTTTCTTCTCTTCAGGCTTTGACGTCTTCTGTAGTATGCAATTTGAAACACAATATACACAGCATAGCAAGCATAACATTTAAAAATCAGTCAATCAAACTTTATTTACAAAGCACTGAACTGAATTTTTTTCTTTTGCTACTGATCCTTACCTGAGTAAATTCTTCCCACAGTCAAAGTGTTTTCTTCTATCATGCCACCAAATACCCTGTGTCCCAGATAAATATGTCTGAGGATTACACATGATGGTGCAGTGACAGTTATTTGTGTCTCTCTGGAGGACCTGGCCCACAGCTCTGCCACAAACAGAAACCGTCTCAGTGTGATCCCTGTGCACAACATCTGTCCCACATTGCTCTCCTCTTCCTAATTAAACCCTGTTTACCTCATCCCCCTTAATGCACACCACCAACTCATTATTAGGCCCAGACTCCTCAAAGCCCTATTTAAATCTCGCTCACTGATGAGGACAGCATTAGTAATCTGCATTTTCCCTTGAGCGCCCCCTGTGTCTGTCCATGTCAGGCCTTTTTGATGCCAGTGTGGTCCCTCTCGCAGTCAAAACCTTTAATTAACACTAGGAAGGCTCCCCGCACTGCCTAAACATTGTTTTGGTAGATCCAATGAAAGGCTGTAAGAGAGAATAAGAATGGAGAACTTGCGGCAATTTCACTCATGCATTTTTAATGTTTATTCAGCTGTTTTTCTAATTAAAACCATGCATCAGACTTAGTCAAAAGCCTGTGAGAAAGAAAGGTCGACAGTCGGAGAGGAGATTTATCATGCATATGTGTCAGGGAATGCCCACAAGACTTTTTTTTTTTTTTTTAGGATTCTTAGATCTTGCAAAAAGGTGATTTCATTTCCATTGCTTTTAACACTACAATAGAAAATATGAGAACTCGGGCTTTTCAGTTGGACTCCTTTTACAGCAGCCTGATTCAATTAGTCCGAGGTGAGGAGCGCAGAGATGGGGGTCACACTTGCCACTGCGGCCCAAATGAAGATGCTATCCGCCGAGACCTAGCATGACGCTAAATTTGGCAGATCCTGGGTCATTGTTTCATCATGGCCCAGAATGGCTTTGGGGCTAACTGTGACTATCTATATACATCTGGAATGGACATGTTAATATAGAGGCCACTGCTCATGTGCTCTACAGGAATAGTCACTGAACTCAGACTGAACTCTTCCTGTACCATGAACAATCTTTTAGGGTTATTAGACCTTTTAAAGCTGAATTTCTGCACTTTTACAAGAACTTTATGGGTCTATATACATAGATACATACATAGATACAGATGGTAGTAGTAGTAGAAGTAATAGTATAGCATTAGTACTAGCTGTGGTAACAGTAGCAGTAGTAGTTGTAGTAGTAGTAAAATACTGTAACAACACATGACTGAGAAGATTGCTTAAATTCTTGAAAACTAAGCTAACTGCCAAATAACTGATCTGACCTTGCCCTAAAATTGGCTATTGGAAAAAAGTAATTAAAATTTTCCACAAGCTTTATCCAAATGCTGAGCACAGTTCAGCTGCTGAAAGCAAAAATCTCGGATTTCAAGCTCGTGCTGGAATCTTGGCACTTCAGAAAATGCAAGGTCATTAGTTAAAAGAAACACTTAAGCCATTTTCACAGTAACTGATAGGGCATCGGTGTCTCTGTGTGTTTCAGCTGTTCATTTCGAAGCGCTAAAGAAATGTTACTCTCCTGGAAAAGGCCAAATTTACAAAAAGCTGCTCAGAACTTTGCGACAAAAACGGTTATTTGTATTCCACACTGAATTCAATGCTTCAAACACTAAAATAAATAGTTTTAAGCCCTGCGAAATTCTTTGTTCAGCCCCCGTGGACTCCAGACTCCCCGCTGTCCAACGCCCTTCGTAACTTTGAAGTCTTAACCAGATCGTCCTCACTCATTGGGACTGCCCCGGTTAAACTTCTGTACAGCTTGAGACACAGCTGGCCCACCTGGAGATGCTCCCGGTGTGTTTATTCAACCCGGATCTGGAACAAAACTCTGCAAAATCGCCTTTTTTGGATGTTGCTAGCGCAGGGAAAGGTCAACAATGTGTTACGATAAACAAAATAAAGGGAAAAAAGCGCTTCAGAAGAATATAGTAGACCGTATAGTGAGAACAAAGGTGCACTGCGTGATTCTTTGTCATTGCGCGTTTAAGGGTTGTCGACAGATTCTAAAAGTTTACATACGACTTCAAAAGAGGGAAATGAAATAATGAGCGTGACCCATGAAGTCAAACTCTGGGTTACATCAATCTTACGAGTCTTAGAAAAATGTTTGGCTTTGGTATAAACTGTGTATCTCGATGCGTTTTTTATCTAATCGACATACATTAGCTTGACAGGGATGGCCGTCTAGACAGGGAGAGAGGAGGGGAGCGGGGGGATGAGGAGCTGCCGGAGAGCCAGGTGCTTTATCCAAACAGCTATTAGTTGCTGTAGATATAGTGCGGTGAGATTAAAGGTTGTGCATCTTGCTAAAGTGAAGCGTTTCTGAAAGACTGAATAGAACATTGACCCCTGAACCGGAGCGTAATCGGTAAAAAGTCGACGCAAATTTTTTTACGTCATGTGAGAACACTGTAAACTCATCAAAAACATATCTGGAGTTGTGTTTTTATTCACGCATCTGAGTAAATCTTTGCTTTTAGTGTGTTCACAAGCTCAAGTCAACAGCTGCTTTTTACTTTTCTGCCCTACAAAGGCAAATGACCTTAACTCGCCAGAGTGTGAAACTGAGAAAAATGACTTCGAAGTTTAGTTTCGTTGCTATAATGGAGAAATACAAATGTTTTGAGAGCCCTACCTATTATACTTTTGTACAAAACAAAAACTTCAGTCATTTTTCTCAGTTTTCCACAAAACCGCACTATTAATCCAGTTTGCAGTGTTCTTTAAAAGTAAAAAGACAGCGTTTCCTCACGCGCGTTTTCTGCAAATTAGCGACACTGACTCAACTTCCTGTGGATGTTATCGCCAATCTTTTATGCTTTCAAAAAAATCCTGTATCTGAAGTATTGCACCACATTTCACGAATAATAATAACAATTTTGACTTGTGTCTAAACTAGAAGTGCAGAGCTCTGATCTGTTGAACACTTCAGAGTCTCAAAGTGACTCGGCTTACTGTAGACAGGAAACAGCAGACGCGATCGCACTCACAACTTTATATCCCCCTGCAGTCTTTGCGACTGGAGATTTTTTTCATAAGGTTCTCCTCATGTCTGTGGTGTGCACATTTTGACGCACCTTCAAAAATCGTTTAAGACCAAAAAATCCTGTAGTTTGTAGCGTCTTTAAGGTCTTTTGTCTTTGTAGGGCAGTTTTGGTTTGTTTTCAGTTTGAGAGAAGAACTAAGCCTAAATATGCAGAATTTCTGTGTTAAACATGAAAGGAAACACAACTCCAGATATGTTTTCGATGAGGAAACAACATTAAAACAGATCAGAAAACAGCATAACATGGCCCCTTTAAAGAATTACTGTCCATTAGCTTGACAGGAGAGGAGAGTGGCATGAGGAGTCATCGGACAGCGGGCGCTCTATCCAAACAGCGTTATTAAAGATTGGAAATGGCGATTGTTTGAGTAACTTTTCAAACATGGACGCCCGCTGTTTATCCTGCATTGATCCCTTCGCCGTCCATTACGCCACGACGGGGAGCATCGCCGTTGTCGGGAACTGCCATTACAGGAAATCCATACCTAATACCCCACTTATTATGAATGCTCATTTTAAAACCTCAATAACAGAGGAGCTGCAGCATGGGCACTTACCATTATTCCTTCAGGGTTAGGTGTGAAT
Source organism: Odontamblyopus rebecca (assembly GCA_030686955.1). Lineage (NCBI taxonomy): Eukaryota > Metazoa > Chordata > Actinopteri > Gobiiformes > Gobiidae > Odontamblyopus > Odontamblyopus rebecca. The sequence goes on from CM060672.1 coordinate 20,592,590, forward strand.
AAGTGATTTCGTGGTGGTTGATTATTTTTTCAATCTATTATGCTGTGTGCTATTTTGACTGGAGCAGGTTTTCAGCCAAGACAGTGAGAAAAAAGAAAATCTCCAGTTTCAATTGAATAGTTTTTATTTTTATGTAAAAGAGTCAGAATTACTGAGACTGTTGCACTTCTACAGTATATTCAGGGTTAGATGATCATTCTTTTAGACAATAGAATGTAATTTTTAACATTAAGTTGTAGTCCTTTTTGATTTTGGTTGTCCATAGTAGGTTCCATAGTGGCGTAAACTAGTTCATGTGCCCTGATACAGCTCAAGATCACTCAGGAAAGTTTCATTTCTGTCCTGCGAATGTTATTTTTTCTGCTCCAATGAGTATCTACAGTAGTTCCTATCCTATTTTTAATTGATTCGTATCTGGTTTCTGATTCTTTTAACAATCCTCCCAGACTGTGGCATGTCCTGCTTAATTCTTTTCCTTTTTAACTCACCTTAATTATTATAATGTAATGGTTTTGTTGCCGTGACGTCACTTTTATGCAACACAGTCTGCCTGTCGACTTTCTTTGTCCCATTTCCTCAACCTGTCACACCAGCTTAGAGGCGTACAATGTGAAAGCGGTCGGTCAAGTTCTCTATTGTTGAAATGACAAGTGCAAGTCAAATTTAGGGAAAAAGAAAAAAAAAAAGTTAGAATTTACATCAATTTTGCAGAAATGACCCCCACTATTGCAATTTACTGTAGTATCTCGACCTTCCTGCAGAAATCCTGGCGTTTATTTACAGATCTTGTAGTTGCCGTCGTAAGTACACAGTGGGTAAGGTCTAATGTGTCTGGATCCAGCCTTGAATCAAATTGCGTGAGGCACTGGTCCCTCGGGGGAAAAACAGTAGCACAACAAAAACAGGTCTTTCTTGTTCCTCTCCGTGATCACTAATTACACTCAGACATGCCTTTTACAAACCGCAAAAGGGAGAATAAATAACAAAAAGAAAATTTAAACGCGGTAATTATGAAGACGCGAAGGTGGCATGAACGTGGCCGGTGGTCGGAAATAGATTCTGATTCTTCGGATAATAAATGGTCGTGCGAGTGATAGCGTGACGGGTCTTTGATGTAATGAACACTGTAAAGGCGCAAAGCATGCTGGGAGTTCTTTCATGTTGACAATAGGTGCGTTACAAGGGCACGCTTCTTGCACATTGTGAAATAATGTTTGACCTCATGAAACCTCTGAGTGACTGTGCCAACAATCACTCAACATTTCAAGTTATACAAAACAAAGCTATTCAAGTAGACAGTTACTACTAATACTACTATTTCTACTTCTACTACAACCAGTACTACGCCTAGTGTTATTACTACTACCAATAGGTTCTACAGTCAGTAAAAGAGCCAGCATTTTCTTTACAAGCATATTGCAGCAAAAGTATGTGTTAGAAGAACCGTTAAATACAAGAAATATCTAGTGGCTTAGCAGCTAAAGAAAACCATCCAGTCATCAGTATCTGGGCCTGTCTCTCCCCAGAGGCTCAAAGCAGATTATTATTCCAACAGTTGTGGGTGGATTTGGATTAGCGGCACAAATGATCCTTGGAATTCTTCCGCGAAATGGCAGCAAATGTAAAAATAATTAGGTGTCACGTTTAAATACACGGAGAATTCCTTGGTTTATTTGTCTTCTGTGGATTGACAGCTTGTGTACTGCTGAAGCCTCGTGTTGTGGAGGGTGTGGCTATCCGGTTTTGTACTTCGGCGTAACTGATTTTGAGGCGCGATATACTGCTGAAGTAACGGATAAATGATAACACTGAAACCAAACTACTAAGCAGGTTTAAAGGTAAATAAATAACTGAATGTAGGTTTGTGTCTTACTAGAAGTTTGTAGAGTCATAGAAGTTCTTAATTCTACTTTTCTCATTACAGAAAAATAACCCAAAATTAGACTTAGACAAACTTTACTGATCCACAATGGGAAATGAATAACAAAGAAAATAATAAAAACGGTAATAATACATTCTAAGTTGCCAAAATATCAAGACACTGACATCAAATAAGGCATAATTACTGTATATAAATGTATATGTACAGGTAAAAAATAAAATACAGAAACATAATAATTAAAATAAATAAAATAATCTACAAGAGGTTGTAAGGAAAAACAGAAAAAAACAACAAATTCCCAGTAGTACAAAAAAAAAGTACCATGATAAAAATGAAAAATGGACTCCTAAAAATAATTATTTCATCTATCATGTATTGTTGATATAGTATTTATGGTGAGGAGCCTACTTCTGCGTAACTGTTCATAAAGAGTTTTCATTGAGGAATCCAACAAGTTTGTAGTAGAAAAGAATTATGAATCTTAAACTGTGTCTGATTTTTATATTTGTGCAAGTTCAGTAAGGATTTCCTCCTTCACAGGAACAACAGGGTCATTATAGAGTCATTCCACTTCGCATGTTTTTTGTTTTTTTTTACCAGTAATTAGAAATGCATGCAGTTTGAGAAGACGGAGAGACCGAACAGGTGGGCTGCTCATATCACAGTTTTTTCAGAATTTAAGATGTTTTATTAAGACCTTCAAAAATGAGTTCAGGTGGAAGGCGGCAATGTGAGAAATCTAGGACTTTGATGCTTGGTATTTTGAAGAGAAATACTTAGAGGTGTTTGGAAGAAATATATTCAAAATCTCCCAAGATGTTTAAAAGCGCACTGTGTAACATTTTGGTTGAGGATCCGTCACCTGCTTGTTTCTATGGATATAACATTGCTTTGCCCAGAATGGTCCACAATATGATATTTATTCGATTACAGGTGGTTTTATTGCTCAAAAATACCTAGAAAAACACACATTCTGACTGTGAGCGGGGTTGCGTGTCAGATCTAACATGTATAACTTGGTCATTTGATGGACTCTCCGCCAGAAAAGTTACACAATGCAGCTTTAAATATGGCCTTTTTTTTGCAAATGAAGAAATGTAGGTTTTCTTTGTTACATTGTGTAGATAAAAAGTAGATATCGACTTTACTACAAACTTGACCCCTGGTTTTTCTCTTTTTTTCTTAGCCTATAAAAGAGCTGTAGGCAGCAGAGTAACCAAAACAAAACATCACCCTATCTCTAACACAAAAGGAACAAAAAAGGAAAAAGTCACAAGATTTATTACATGTTTATGGGTTCGGGATCATTGCAAGTAAGGACCAAAGATGCAAATCAGCTTCATGTCTGGGGAGAAATGCAAAGTAGTTGTCGCGGATTCTTTAATGATCGATGGCTCAATTAATCAAGTATTTGCGCTGACAAAAAGCAATGTTATTTCTCCCAAGGAACTTGTATTTTTACCAAGTCTAAAAAAAGGTTTAAAATAGTCAAATAGAACACATTAATTCCCTTTTTTCCCTTTTTAATCATCGCAATAATGACTGTATGCAAATGAAGTCTTTCTATCTGTTTTTTTTTTTTTATTTGTTTATTTAAAATTTTTCTGAGCCTCATGTGGGGTGTGAGAGAGGGGTATTTAATTTATAATTTTCGCATTCATGCAAATAAATGTCACTGTATATTTCTTATGGAGAAAAAAAAAAAAAAAACTTGCAGTGACGATGGTCTAGCAGCACTGTGACTCATGTGTCCTTTTGCCATTTTCACAGTCAAGTACTACAAAAAAAAAAAAGTGTTATGCAGAAAGCCTGTTGCTACTATGGTTCCTCGAGGATCCCTAGTTTTCCATGCATTGGCAAAGACACAGAGAAGCAAGTCTTAATGTCACAGGAACTGAAATAATATATGTATATAGAACGTAATTATGTGTGGAGCTCCAGTCGACAGGCAATTAAGGCAAGAACATGAAAGCGGCAGGGGTCCGGATTGTGAAGCGGTTCCATATACAGGTATTCTAAAGTGTGACTCAGGGATACTGCAAATTAGCATTGCTGGAGATGAACAAAAAAGTTGCAAAGTTGTCACTGGGAATCTATGAAGTGCAAAGGCAATTAAAATGCAAAGTTGAGGTGAGTTAAGTTTCAAAATGATATGTTCATAATGCGTTATTCAGCCTAAACGCACAGGTTAGTAGGATGTCCGAGGTGCAAAATGTAGCTTTTCCTCCTGGTTTCCGTGGTGATGTTATTGCTTTTCCTAGAATGTTCCACATACTTGCTTTAAAAGGTACCCATCTTGCATTAGGTCTGATCTTTTGTTAGTGGGTGGTAGTTTTTAAAGAAAGTCACTATTTTGTTCCCAAAGTTGATCTGATAAAAGAATTTTAATGGTGCACTATGTAACATTCCCTGCTCGTCTCCATGGTAATGCGATTGCTTGGCCTAGAATGTTCCACATTGTTTCTATATCTTGCATTCATTCAATTTCGGGGGGTGTTTTATTGCTACAAAATGTGAAAGGGGTCACTTCACTGCAGATTTAACCTGTAACTCAGCCTGGTGACGTCCTCCATTAGTCAGCATGATGAGATATTTTAAGCAATACCATCTCCATGGAGACAAGGTCCAGCACCAGACAACCACAAGGATTTGAGAGCTTTTGATAAGGAATTATCTGTGTAAAATGTGATTATAGAGGTATGTTCGTGATTGATTTGTGTAGCCCAGTCCATCACTAAAGGACTCTGTTACGCTATATTCTGATCTATATGTTATAATGTTGTTTTCTCATCAAAAACATACCTGAAGATCTTCTCTCATACACATTCTCATAAACACTGTTGCTGGTCGAAAAGCGTTGGCGTCCCTCAATGCAATAAAGGACTTTTAATATATTCAGTCGCTGTGCTTCGGGTTTGTACCTTGCCCATTTTTACATTTTCCACTAAGGGCTATTTCTCGTTTAGATTTCACGTCAACCTTCGTAGAGAACCCGTACTGCTATTTTTTGACTATTTTGTGACCCAGTGACACGCTCTACCTCCTCTCTTCACCTACTTTGTTCCACTTTCTCATGGGGTAATACAAGACGTGCTCCACCGTGTTTTTAAACTCCTTCGCTATATCGTTTGGATGATTTCAGCCCTGAAATTGCCAACATCTACTGAACTAAAGGTAAAAACTAAAGGTAAAAAAGTAGCTGTTGGGTTGAAAACTACCACTTCATAACACCACAAGTTGGAACAGAGCATTTTGAGGTTTGGAGATGTAGACAAACTAATAATAAAAGGTTACTCAAACATGTGTGAATGAAATAAAACACAACTCCTGGGAAGTTTTTGAGCTTTAACAGGACTTAAAGCTCACAAGAGCCACATTTGCGTAATACAGGACCTTTAAGTGAGTCTGTTAAATACTTAGCCACAAGTTACCAAAACACAAAGCAACAAACTGAATCATATAGCAACAATGTAAAGGCTGATCAGTGTGCTTCTCATAGTAACATTCTTTAGGACCTCACATTGCCCAAAAAAGGCAGTTCAGCGAGACAGATTTCGTGCATGGATCTTGTCTTTTCACAGCTGTCACGGCCCCATCCCTGACACTATCACGACACTGGACTGCCTATAGGTTTTCCTGATGCATGCGGTGCTACGTAGAGACGCTCGCTTGTGTACACAGCAATAAGTCAACGCATGTCAGGGCCTGGGAGATGAACGGGGTCTGGGGTTCACCTTCTCTTAGACCTCGGGATCATTCAAAAGCTTCTGGCAACGCAGACCTGTTGGAAGCTGTTTCATGTCTAACTCTTTGCCGTTACATCTCATTTTTGCAGAGGGAGCTTTCACTGCACCTCGCAAAAGTCCAAATAAGGCGTTTTGTCCACAATAAGCAACGCCTGTCTCCCCTGACTTGCTCTCTCCTGGCCTTAATTCTTCTAAATCAAAACCACCTAGACACAAAGCCTAACAAGGAGCTATAAAGCCGAGAACAAATGGGACAATGTTGCAGAAAGATTTGTTAGGCATGGGCAAAGATAATATAGGCTGTTGATTCTCAAATTCTGGGTCAGTTTGTGTAACATGTGGAATAAGCTTTCATTATACTGTTGATATTTCTGGGTATATGTTACTGCATCATATAACTTCATGTCAGCTATCTTACAGTTAAAGGTGCACTGTGTAACTTCTAAGATTGGGGGTTATGCTTGCTTGTCTCCATGGGGATGGTATTTCTTTGCCTGGAATGTTCCACAGTAGAGAATTAAAATGATATGCCTCGCTTTTGTACAATTACAGGTGTTTTATAGCTCAAAAACACATTAAAAGCATGAATTATCTCCATAAATCTGACCATTAACCTGTTTATTTCAATACGTTTGAATAATCAAGGCAAAACAATAATATCTCCATGGAGACAAGCAAGGACCTTCACCAGAAAAGTTACACCGTGAACCTTTAAGAGAAAAGAATAAGCAATTATATTTTAAAGGTTCGTTATGTCACTTTTACCACTTCATGGTATTGAAATATCGACATTGAATTTCTTTTTTTACCATGAGCTGGCTTGCCTATCCACAGATCTGACTGTAGCTTGGACTTGTGCTTGTCTACATGGAGATATGCAAGTTTAATGCCGAACTGTAGAACATTTTCAGCAAAATAACAACATCTCAGGACGGGCACACCACAGTGCACCTTTAATCACATCTATTACAATCTAAGATATTTTTCAGACATTTGGCAGTATATTTTTCATTAACTGAAATGCTCCGATTGAAAATGAATCAAATAAACCTAATGGCCAAATAAACAACCTGATTTCCACTATTAACAGCATTCACCCTGCGAGGCATTCTCTTTTTGATTTTGATCTCAATTAATTTGAAATGTTTACAAAAACAGAAAAAAAGCTCATGGGTGATAATAAATTTAATTCATTCATCTTATTAAGTGTGGAATGCCCTTTGATTTCAGCAAAATTCAGCTCAGTTCTCTCGGCCATAGGGTTCTACAGCTAATGAATATATACAGTATGCTGGTTAATGCTGTGACAAAAGAACGCAGTGCTCTGTTGGAGGTCAGGTTTTCTTTTCATTTTCTCGCTTTCAGACTTTCAGACTCAAACAACTTTGTGCTGGTTATTAATGATGTTTGTTTCCCTTTTCTAATTACCCCGGCTAACAGCTAGCAGTGACAAGAATTCTAATTTAAACAAAAGTCGAATGCCTGGGATGGATGACTGCAAGTGCTCCCAATCTGTGGCGCTTTATTGGGATAAAATATGGCTCGCACATTTAACCAAGCAAATAAATTCAGGAAATGAGGGATTTGATGATTTTTAGGGAGGGTATTACAACCGCAAACCACATTGAATTTACGCCTTACTTTGTCCTGTTCCTCCTTGTGATGTCATGAGGTAATACAAGACGTCCTCCACTGCGTTTCTAAACTCCACACACCTTCACTACAATCATTCGGATCATTTCAGCCCTGGAATTGCCTATTTTTACTTAACTGTTAACTTAAATACAACCACATCATGACATCACAAGGTGGACCTGAGCATTTTGAGTTGTGGAGATGTACACAGACTAATCATAAAGGATAACTCGAGCACAAAACACAACTCCAGGTACGTTTTCGAGGATGTTACGCAAGTGCGCCCAATCTGTGGCACTCTATTAGGATAAAACACGGCTTGCACATTTTAACCAAGCAAATAAACTCAGGAAATGAGGGATTTGGTGATTTTTAGGGGGGTATTACAACTGCAAACCACATAGAATTTACGCCTTACTTTGGGCTATTTCCTGTGCTGTAGCCAGCTGCCAGACAGTCATTTCTGACACAGACACAAACCCTTAAGCGCTCTTCAAAGCTGCCAGACTCCATTGACAAAAACAGTAATTTAAGGCAACCGTACAGAGGCATAGCTGGTCTCTCTGCTTTAATCTATTGATGGTAGTCTAACCCGATCCTGTAGGAACAGACTTACTGCCACTCGCTTCTGTAAACTTAAAAGACTTCAAGAAAAAAAGGAATAAACTTGTAAAACTTTTCAGGTACAGAGTCCATCAAATGTTTGTGTCCTTGGATTTGTTTTTTAAGTCTTTTATTTGGAATGCTTCACAGTATTATATCTTTATCTTCGTGGAAACCATAAAAGACAGAGTTACAGGTCAGATCTGTGGAGAGGCAACTCCGCCCACAGTCAGAATGTTTGTTTTTCTAGGTATTTGTGAGCTATAAACCCACCTATAATTGAATAAAAACCCGGGCAGAGCAATGACGTATCCATAAAACCAAGCAGGTGACGGACCCCCAACCAAAAAGTTACATAATGCGCCTTCAAAAGAAGCATAAATAAAGGCGCTTAATATTTGTCATATTGATGTATTGACGGTAATGCTGCTGTGAATCACCCGGGGACTCGCGCTGATTGGCTGCTATAGGAAGGAACCAGCATTGGCAAACATAACATGACGTATTGATCGCAATCCTTTAAACAAGGCTACAGATTGTGCTGGCGTCCGTATCCAATAATCACTGGACAAACAATTGTAAATGCTCTCCTTAGATAATGCAGACCAAAAAAAAAAGCTATAAGTTATGTGCGAAAACCTACTTCTGTATAGGTCACGATAACAAATTCTGAAGGATTTATCGCTGAAGAAAATATAGATGACCCCACTTACAATAAACATACAAAAATGATTCTAAATATTGTTGAAAAACACAAACGTTAATTCAAAAATAGCTGAATTAACACACTTTAGTTTGTATCTATGAGTCAGAGAAGTCATTTATTGAACTCTTTGCAGCTCAGATCTCGTATTACAACAAAAAAAATACATAAAAATAAGATCTCCACTAGTACAAAGAAAAAGCAACAAGATAAATACTAACCCTCAAGAATTATTGTTTCATCTAACATATACGTAACTTTATTTATTTATATAGCTCTTTACACGACACATGACACATATATTCAACGATAAATCTGTATCTATAGTATTTATTGTGACAGGCCGACTTCTGCACCATTGACGTTGACGTTTATTTCGCAAATTGGAATGGAGTGGCTGCTTTAAAGGTGCATTGTGTAACTTTTCCACCTGTTTTTCTCCATGGAGATGTTATTGCTTTGTCCGGCATGTTTCACAGTATGGCGTTAAACCTTTCTATCTTCATGGAAACCAAACCAAGCCAAGTTAGAGGTCAGATCTGCGGAGAGGCACAGTCAGAATGCCTGTTTTTCTAGGTATTTCTGAGCAATAAACCCACCTGTAATTGGATAAATATAAGCTAGAGATTAATGTCATACTGTGGAACATTATGATGTATCCATAAAACCTCCGTCCAAAAAGTTATGTCTATAAATTCCCTTAAATTCATTAGAAAAAGTTACCCCAGTACATGGAAGGCAGGTGGGCGTCCAGACTTTTTCTTTTGTGTAGCCAAAGGAATGTGTTTGCTTCAGCGGTTTCATTAATAGCAGGTACCTTTAATGAGGGAGATTTTTATAGCAAACTGCATTACACAAGTGTTGTTGGCCTCCACACAAGGGCTGCATACAAGGTGCTTATAAAATCAGACTGAGGAGGGAGAAAGGAGAGAAATCGTGAGATATAGTAAATCCTATTTTACGCAAGGTTGGATTTTTGTGAGCTTTAAGCCGTGTTATATTAAAAACATACCTGGACTTGTGTTTTGTTTCATTCACACATGTTTGATTAACCCTTTATTATGAGTCTATCTAAAAAAAAAACATCTCAAAATGCTCTGTTCCACCTTGTGATGTCATGTAGTGGTAGTTAACAGCTACCTTTTACTTTTTGTTCAGTAGAGAAGGGCACTTCTTGTGCTGAAATCATCCAAATTATTCAAGAGAAGAAGTACATCAGAAGGTGGATGAATGTTTTCGGTTTGAAGGAAGAAGCCTAAATTTGCAGAGTTTGTGTCAATGAAACAAAACACATCTCCAGGTATGTGTTTGATGAGGAACTAACATCAGAAAGCTCAGAAAATAGCGTTGTACAGGCTCTTTAACATCAGTGTAACAATTTGCTCTACTTTTACCTCAAGCCGGGTGTACATTGTGCGATTTTTGGCCATTTTTTGGTTGATTTTCACTGAGTTTTTGCTTAATCGTGTGTCGTGATTCGTGTTGTATACATGGGGTAATGAGAACCAATTAATGCCTCACGGCCAGCTCCCAATCGGGAATCGTAGGTTGCAAGAATATCAAACCTGTTTGAAATCCAGTCGCCTCTCGTGACGATTTCGCACTGTAGAAGTACTTCGTATAGTTTGAAAACCTGAATTGCGAACTGTGAACTTTCAAACCCTGTGATTTGGTCCTACAATTTGAGATGGGGCTGAGTGAAAAGATCCAAAATATCAGTGGTACTAACAGCATTCAAAGAAACAATGTAATATTTTGGCTTTGTTTGCTTTATATGGATTTGAATGTTGGATTCTTATAGATCAGTTATAGTCCTGACTTTGACTAAACTATTTTTTTTGTTTTATTTTTGTTTAACCCAGAGTTTATTAAGATGCAACACAACACACGCACAAATATAAAACTAGCAGCCACCGCCTCGCCAATGGCCTCAAACTGCATACTCAAGCAGAAACTCAATATTTTGGCTGAAGAGGCATTGCTTGCATTAGATTGTAAAATTGCAAATGCCCTCAACAGCCTGTTCCCCGCTCTGGTGAAATATTAACCCCAGCTATTTAGTATTTGACTATATTTTGAGGAGTGCAAAAGGAAACTACCGGACGTATTTTTCTGCTCATTACAGAGAGACTTCTGACCATTGTGGGGCCTTTTTACGCTCAAATAATGAGAGACTTCCGACCAAAGCACACAGAGTACTTGTAGTAATAGTAGTTTTTCTGCAGCAGGTGTACAAATATACTGTGGAGGACTAGACACAACATTTCCCCTACGCACTTTCTTGTGTTTCTATGTGCAGGGAAGGAGCTCGCAATCTGAGTCCCTGAACAAATGAGCAAATGATTGTTTTTTGCAGAATGCTTCACTGGGTTTTCTGTTTTTTTTGTTCTGTCTTTCACACCTGACGCTGAGTAAAATGCAAAACATGGAAACGAGCTAACAAAGGAGCGGGAAGTTGACTTGAGGACGACAGAAAGACTAATCAATGTAGTGTACATACAAATTTTGAAGTGATGCTTTTGACTAGGGCTGATACTTGATCGTTTATATTTAAAAACTTGATCCAGCGCTTTCATTTCTGGGTATCGGTACAGTGCGAGGTGAAAGCTGGTATTTGTTTAGGTACAACTGGCACACCTGCTGCTTTGCATTGGTTTCTCAAGACCAAGAACACCACTCCCGAGCCAGAAACAAAACATGATTAAACGTTAAATGGAACACGAAACACAAAATGGGTGAATGACCTAGTTTGGGATGCACTAATCTGATACTGGTGTCAGATATCGGCATGACACTGAAAATTTAGCTGGAATCGGATGTCAGCTTCCCCAAATCCTGGTTGGAGATCTAAATTGATGTAATAAGACTTTTCGACTGGTCAGAGTCACCTAGAAAGTCTCATGATGTTCTGTTCTTACTTGAGAGATAAATAACAGTTCCATCACACATTTGGATCAGTTTTATCTTTTTTTTTCTCAAACAAGAATTGCTGTTTTCGGTCACTGCACTGTTATGACATAATATTGGTGCTGACAAATATTCAAAGCAATATTCAGAGCAAACCATCCTCTGTTTGTGAAGTCAAATCAACTAAAGTTTAAAGACTTAGTTGATCTTAAGATTTTATTCATTCTGTGGAGAGCCAAACATAGACAGTTACCTGAAGCTCTTCAAAATCTTTTTACGTTTGTTTCGAAAGACTGTGGCCATAGAAGACGATATTTTTTCAGATCTGATTTTCAAGGACAACAGTAAAACAGAAATGTGTCTCTGTGTACGGAGTCGAGATATGGAACTATTACATTATAATTGTAAAAGTTGGACGAATGTTTCTAGATTTAAGAAAACGGATAAGGATAAAATCATGATGGAGGAAAGTGTTTTGGGGTGGGGGTTGATTATTAAAGAAATGTTTCATTTTTTCATCTGTGAAAGGAGCAGGTTTATAAGATTCATCTTCTTCCTGTTCCTTTTGTTCATGCAGCAAAGACAAGGCGAGTAATGGCTGGAATCTGTACTTCTGCTAATTGTCAGATTTTTTGTTATTGTTGTTATTCTCTTTAAGTTGATGCATGGGCAATACATAAATAAATCGGTATCGGAACTGAAAAAGCTGGATCCTTAGGCCTACTCCTAATGGATAAAAACATTGTATTGTACGTTGTTATTTAGTCATTTTTAACCTTTTATATTCTGCCAGCCTAACCCGCCTAAATTTACTCATGGATTCACTTATTCTAACGTTATAACTCATTCTATTTTTCAGAGTTCAGTTATTGGCTGCTTTATATACCTTCTCCGATGCCACTTTTAGTCCTTTCTCCTCCTTAACCCTCCGTCAGAGTGACAGAAGCTATAGGCCACAATCTCACTCCACAGTGGGATGAGAATACAAATGACCGTTTTGTATCTTGGAGAGACGGAGGGAGAGTGAGAGAAAAGGCGGGCAGCCGAGGATTGCACACAGAGTCCTTCAAATCCTCGGAGGCGCTAGAGGCCGTCATGTGCCGAGCGCTAAATTGATCATGACATAGCACTACCGAAAAAAAAGGCACCCACAACGTACAAGCGTGTCAACGGTACAAAAGACCAAGAAGAGGATGTGAGGACCGCACAGAAAGGGAACACACGCCGAGCAAAGAATTGGAACATCTCGGCCAAGAAATGCAGTCTCCGACTCTATTATTTGCTGTTTTTTTTTTTTTTTTGCTCGGATACCAATATACACATGAGATAAGATAAAGATGTAAGATAAACCACTCAATTGCAATCTTTCTTTTCTTCTTTTTCTTAGCATCATCATTCAAACCGTGATCGACGGAATAGTATTTTTTGGGGGGTCAATATTTATCATAGGTATTTATGGAAAATGTTGGTTATTTTTTGCATATGCACTATTATAAATACAAATTAACTACGTTCAAGGGTTTCATTCTGCTATTTTTTTTATTTATTGCAGCTCATTTTTAAACAATATTGTACATTTAGAGTAGTTTTGTGGATAATTCTGCTTTATGGTTTAACCAAGGAATGCACGCCAAGCAAAGAATTGAAACAGCTTGGCCTTGTCAAAGTTTATTGCTTGCTGTTTTTGTTTTGTTTATTTGTTTGGTTTATTTTGCTAGGATACTAACATACTAGGAAAAACTAATCACCAACCCTATCCCTATGTTCTCAAACACCCAGAGTTCTCAGCGTTACGTAGGCTTGTCACAATATGTACTATATTGACTTCAACTGTCAATTATAAATACATAGTAATACAAGTAATGGTGACATTCCTGTTAAAATTCAATATAATCTGCTTTAATCCCAGTTCCATTCATCTGTTGTTCCAAATATTTTAGTCTGCAAAATTTCATGATCCTTAACATGGTCCTATATTACACAAAATGGACTCTTGTGAGCTTTAAGTCATGTTATAATGTTGTTACTTCATCCAAAACATACCTGGAGATGTGTTTTGCTTCATTTATTATTAGTCTGTCTGCATCTCCAAAGCTCAAAACGCTCTGTTCCACCTTGTGATGTCACGAAGTGGTAGTTTTCAAGTTAACAGCTCCTTTTACCTTTAGTTTAGTAGAGTTCGAGTTGTTGTACAGTTGTATGGCGTATGGTATGAATATATTCCTGTATCTCTGACTGTTATAGTGACAAGCTTAGTCATACGTAAATTAGTTATATTCCTAAACCAACTATTTTAGAGAATTGACGGTTTTTCTAGGTTAAACACAGCCTTTGCCTTTTGAAGTGGATTCCAGGGTCCCAGCGCACGCATGTATTAGGCTTACAACCTTGAAATATTAAAGGCACAGAGCAGCAAAAGCAGATGCGGCGGCGTATATGCGAGGTAGTGGCCATCTGGATGAACCTGGTAGGATTTAGTCGTGTATCCAAATGGCCAAGGAAAAGTCAATCTACCGATGAAGTATTAGGCGAGAGGTCGGAGGTCGAGCGTTTAACCCAAACAGACTCTTGGACCTGAATGGAAATCTGGCCTTTCATCTGATGGGGAAGTAATCATCAGGAAATCTCTTATTCAACACAATAGCCCATGTGACGCTATTTTCTAATCTATGTTATAATGTCGTTTCCTCATCATAAACATACCCAGAGTTGTGTTTTGTTTCATTCACACATGTTTAACATACAAATCCTGCAGATTTAGGCTGAGTTCTTCTCTCAAACATTGTCTTAAACTCCATACATCTTCATTATAATCATTTGGATCATTTTAACACAAAAATTTCCAATCTCTACGAAACAAAAGGTAAACTATTAACTCAAAAACTACTTCTTTATGACATCCCGAGTCACTACTCAACCAGGATTACTTAAATATATGTGAATGAAACAAAACGTAACTCCAGGTATGTGTTTTTTTTCCTTTAAACTGTTGATTGAGGTCTTTGTCTCGGTTTGTTCAGCTGTAAATGTGATGCTAATGTTTTGATTGTGCGGATAACAGTGGTCCCGAGTGAATGTAGCTGCTAGAAATGGTCACGGCGCCAAATCTATTCAGACAGCAGGTATTTGTGATAGGAAAAACATGTCAAACTTCCATGGACAATTGAGGAAGAAAGACTGATTTCATCTCCAAATTTTGGGTCGCAGATGTTACAAGGTTTTATGTCAAGTACATTTCGATTTTATGGTATCTTCTACATTTGGCTCATCCTTCATTGCGATGGGAAATTCTATTGCTGAGGGGGAAAGTTCCACAGTAAAAACATGCAAACCCACAGACCTGACCTGGTTGCATAATCTGTGGAACATTTCAGGTTCTAAATAAACCTTGACCTTAAATATCCAAAGTTTTACTCATTGAATTTAGTCTGACGCATTCTTAAACTAAACCAGACATTTTATTTCAGATCTTCAAGAATGTAATTTTGTCATGATTTCCGTAAATGAACCAAAAAGAGTTAATTAGGCTGCCCTTTTGTTGCATTAATATGAAACTGTTCATTGCACCTACTTCACGAATATTAAAAAAGGAGGAAAAAAGTTAATTAATTTTCGTAATTTTCTTTTAAATACCCTGTTTCGATGTAAAGTGTAATTTCAGTTTGAGCGAAAAGTTGTGTCTGTAAAGTCATTGTCCGATGGGCTTTGAAGTGACGCTTTGCCCTCAGTCTTTATCCTTTCATCTTGCGTCTTGACCCCTCTTGAACTCCCCTCTCTTTGCAATTCTACAAATCCATTTTCTTTTTTTTAACAAAGTGTGGAATTAGAGAATGCAGCATGGGTAAGATGGAGTGAAGGATAAGTAGATACGTGCAATATTTGTGTGAAAAGACGGCAAAGGTTACGGGAAACATGTGGACAAAAGCTACGGGGTGGTTTCGCCGAACAGGTATCCTTCCTTGGGACAGAAGCCGCATTGTGTTTCGAAGTGCACTTGCCTTCGTCTTTTTTTTCCGTCACCACTTTCTGACCGCGAAATTACTCTAAAATATTCCCCGCTATTCACATTATGTCCGTCCGGTCCTCAGGGGTTTCAGTGGTTCCTGGCAACTTTTTCTTTTCAACATTCAGCAAATGGGGGGCATGACGAGCGTCTTTTATGCATTGGTGAGAGCTGTTGAGTTGTATTTTCGCTGTTAACATCGGTGGTGTTGTAAAATTGTGCTAGCCTCTTAGTGCCTTTGGCTACAGAAGAAAAAACGACATGTAGCATACAGCAGCAGCAGCAGCAGCTAAAGCACCATATGTTAGAGCTGCCAGGGGGTCCGAGTGGGGGATGCAGCAGTGGTCAGGAAAGAGAAGGGGCCTGTTGTTGTTGTTTTTTTATGATTAATAATGTAGATTAAAAAATAAAAAAAACATTAACAATTTATTATTTTTTATGTATGAATTTTTTAAATATTTATATTTTCCATTTATTATTATTATTATTATTATTGGGGTATGTTTGATAATAATAATAATAATAATAATAATAATAATAATAATAATAATAATAATAATAATAATACATTAAATATATATATAAATAAAAGGTTTCATCAAGTCAAGATTAATCAATCATTCCAAAATTGGGATTATATAGGGCAAATAAAGACTAAAGAATGAAAACTGTGACCGTTTTAGAAGCCAAAATAAAGATTTTTCATCAGTCTAGTCTGGCTGCCTGAGTCACATTTACTTTCCTACATCCTTCAGAAAGACAGCATGGGTTAAGAGTTTCACAGTTCAATTATTGTGAATAATAATACAAACTCACAAGATTTCTCCTCATAATAATTGCACAATTTGTTATAGTGATGCTGTTAATCCTCGCCTTGACTGGTCTAGTTCTAGTTTCAATTTGGTTTAGTCTTGGTCTGGTGCCGAGCTGGCTAAGGCTTTTTGTCAGACATCTTCGAAAACTTGTGTCTGAGGCCGGGCTGAAGTGGTGACATGCTAAGTAGTAATTACAGTACTTAACGCTGACATTCCTTTCTTTTGGCTGAGGTTACTGGTAATGCTAGTCAAGTAATGTTTAAGGACCTGTTGAGACTTGTAGTTGATATAATCCGCTATAATCCTGGTTTCAGTCATGTATTATTTCAAATATTTTAAAGTGGTGCAAAATGTTATGTTCTTTTACTTGATGGTCCTACACAAAATAGATTCTTGTGAACTTTTGGCCATGTTATAATGCTCAAAACATCCCAGGAATTGTGTTTTGTTTCATTCACACATGTTTGAGCAATCCTATATTATTAGCATCTCTACATCTCCAAAGCTCAAAACGCTCTGTTCCGCTTTGTGATGTCATGAAGCTGTAGTTTTCGAGTTTACAGCTGCATTTTACCTTTTTTTCAGTCGGGATTGGCAATTCCTGAGCTGAAATCATCCGAATGATTCTAGTGAAGGTTAAAAGACACAGTGGAGCACTCCCAGTATCACCTCATGACATCACAAGGTGGAGTAGAGTTTATTTATTTATTTATTTTTCTGTTTGATGGAAGGACACAGCCTAAATATGCAGTATTTGTGTGTTAAACATGTGTGAATGAAACAAAAAAACACAACCCGAGGCATGTTTGTGATGAGGAAACGACATTATAACAGATCAGAAAATAGGTTTTATAATATATATGCGGGACCTTTAATATGTCATCATTTCTCCACACTTTCCTCCCTTACACTCCAATTACCGATTCCTCTCCGTGCCCGGGTGACATTGGGTTTTGACATCCTCTTTGTCACGGGCTGTTTTTGAGGGTCTTTAATCTGCCCCCAAAGACAAGTGAGCGCGGTTGAAAAGCCCGTGGAATTGCAGCCGCCTTTCTGACCTTGCTGGAGCGTTACAGCCAGCGGGGTGTCACCTCAGTACCAGTCAGATCAGACGCGATGTGTGCCTGGGCCCGGTGCGTGCCCGTGTGTGCAAACCCAAATCCTATTAGATCACCTGATAGTGTCAAAAAGTGAAGGGAAGGGGAGATAAAACGCGGCAATGTTAAGCAACTTTTTTAAGGCTTTCCAACTTTGCAGACATGTTCGGAATGCCGTGTCGTTCGGCGTGTTTCCTGATAACCGTCTACAAGCTGGAGGTCACAGGATCAGACGCAGAGGTTAAAAGTCCCGTTTGATGGCAGCATGTTCGGACTGTGTATGGCCAGGAGCACCGTTTCTCATCATGGGATTATTAGTTTTTAAAAAAGCAAAGAAAATACATTTAAAAGACAGTATCACGACCACAAAATCAATAAAAATCACAGCGTATACTAAAACTACACTGTCAGAAGTTTTTTACACATACGTGACCAGTCAAAAGGTTGGATTCAATGCGTTTTTTCTTTTTGTTTATTACTTTTTACATTTTAGATGCGTACATGAGCCATCAAATATATGATAAATGCAAGATATATGTAAATATTTAGTACAGAAAAAAAGGAAATTCAATATTTTTTGACAAACCAGTAATAATTCCATACATGTTCCTTCATATATATTTGATGTCTGTATGTAACTCAAACGTAGAGAAACTTTTGACTGGTAGTGTACGTGATTAAATGTTTGCGTTTTGAAATATAGTTCTAATATTTGCGATGGAAACAGGCTGTACCTTACAGAATGACGCACTGCATAACAATGCAGAGCTTACATGTCAACTGTGCCTTCTGAAATATGTGTGTATCCTAACTGTAAACGGGCTGTTCATTTTACAAGTTTATGACAAGAAAGACAAAAACAACCATTGGACAAATTGCCTGGTGACACAGTGACCTAAAGTTCATCTTTGAACAATGTGACCTTTAGTTTACTTTAACTCCAGACTAGTGTTTTTGCGCTTGTAAAGAGCATAATATTTACAGGTGTCATTTGTTTGTATAGCACAGTTTGCACGCAATGAATTCAACGTTACATAATATAAAGACATTAAAATAACAAAAATATATACATATCAATAAATTTGAATAAATAAACTTAAATAAAAAGCTTAAAATCTTATATTCATGCATATCTAACAGAACTGAGCTTGGATTTGAACCTGGATCAGAAATAATACTAACTGTAGTCAAACTTAAACCTTCATACTAATGCAAATTAACATCTCTATGTGTATTTTAACCTGATCATTTAACTTTAAGGTGCATTGTGTAACTTTTCTGTTAAATGCTTGTCTCCATGGAGATTGTATTGCTTTGTGTGAAACGTTTCACTGTATGGCATTAAATCTGTCTGTCTTCTAAGTATCTAGGAGCTTTAAAACCACCTGTGATTGAATAAATGTAAAGAAGTAGAGCTGTTTAATGTCATACTGTGGAACATTCCAGGCAGAGCACTGACATATCCATAGAGACAAGCAGGTGATGGACCCTCCACTCGAAAAGTTGCACAGTGCGTTCTTAAAACACGATTTTCTCAACTTGACCAAACTCCTCTCTCCACTACTCGCCGATGTGTCTATTGTGTACTATTTTTCATATCAGTAGCAGCTTGTCTTCTCCTCTCTGTTTTATCGAGTTTTCTGCGCCGTCCGCTCATTCCATCTTTTTCTCAATCTGCCGCGGTGTGGCTGTGGGTCAAGGGCACGGAAAATGATAACATTCACTCATTCTCTGGTCAAATGAGGAGCCGGAGTGAAAAAAACTTGACAGACAAACAGGAGGCCATGACGGATTGCAGAGGTTCCGTCAAGAGTGCAGACACAAATCATGAAAACTACAGATGCACTGATCCAGATTTTTTCCCCCGATACCAGTTTCGATACTATGGCTTTAAAGGTGCACTTTTAACTTTCCAGGTTGGGGGTCCGCTACCACTGAGATGCACTTGCTTTGTCTGTAAGGTTCAGCAATATAGTATAAAAGTTATAAGAGATGCTTTTATTCAATTCTGGCTGTTTTTATTGCTCAAAAATACCTATAAAAACATGCATTCTCCTGCTTGTTTCTATGGAGACGGAAAAGTTTAATGCCATACTGGAATATTGGGGGTAAAGCAATAACATCAAGAGACAAGTAACTGGCGTGCCTTCTACCAGAAAAGTTACACAGCTTTAAGAATGTGCTGATACTCGATATTAACCGATACCCGTGCAGAGGCAATGATTGAAAATAGCATTTATTTCCTTTAAACAATAAAATAACAGAACACATTTGGATTCGTTTTTTTTCTTGTAGCTGTTATTTCTCTCTCAAGTAAATACAGAACAGATCTGTATAAAAATTTGCTCTAACACTATGAGAATTTCTGGGCCAACTAGACCAGGAAATAGTCTCATTACATTAATTCACATGTTCAACCAGGATATCTGCTGAACAGACCTTTGGAAGCCGATATTCGATCCAGCAAATCTTTCAGTATCAGCGCCGATATCCAGCTACCAGTATCGAATCGTTCATCCTTAATAAAAACTGTGCATTGTCGTCACATAGAACGCCAAACCAACTAACAAACTTCAAACTTTCTCGTTTTTTTAACACCCAATTCCAAAAAAAAAAAGTTGAGACTCTGTAAAATGTAAAATAAATAAAGACGCAATGCTTATGTTTGGATTCTTTTCTTGTATGTTCACAGACGTTGACTTCCGGACGGGTTCCTGATCCTGATTTCCACTACAGAATCTTGCCTGTTTTTAAAGCAGTGCCGCTCGAGGACCCCAACAACACAAGCATCCCATACATGCAATACTTATAACAGAGACTATAGTACTTTTCCCATAAACCGAGCCTACGCCCTCACTCCAGTGTTGCCAATGGACATTTTTAGTAGCAAAATGAGTGTTTAGTAGTAGCACCACCTTCTCTGCCTTTTGTTCACCCTTTTATTTTGTTTCATGAACTTTCTTGTAACACTTTTGAATAATCCCTGCGTAACTCTAATAATAAAGAAAACAGTTCCTGGTGGAGGGTCCGTCAAATGCTTTTCCTCATGGATGTGTTATTGCTTTGTCTGGAATGTTTCACAGTATGGCATTAAATAAACCTTTCTATCCTCATGGTAGACCAAACCAGACCGAGGTACAGGTCAGATCTGTGGAGAGGCGACCCCGCTCACAGTCAGAATTCCTGTATGTTTGAGCGATAAAAGCACCTGTAATTGAATAGATGTAAAGTAGAGCTGTTTAATGACATACTGTGGGACATTCCAGGCTGAGCAATTAGAGCTGTATCCATAGAAACAAGCAGGTGATGGACCCCCAACCGAAAAGTTACACAGTGCAGCTTTAAATCGCACTTTTAAAGATACCCAGAGATTCAAATGTTTGCTACTGCGATTTGCAAATGATCATTTCGATATTACATTAAACGCATCATCTTTTTGAAATGATAAACCGCATGAATTTCCTTATCTCCATAACGCTCATTTTCCAGTAAATATGTGTGAGTATATGCCTATAATTATTACAGTATTGCTACTTCATAGTGGTGACTTATTCTAAAGTGTTTCCAAATATCACATTTTTCAAACCTGATTTCTTGTTTATTTTGTTTGGTTGTAAATAAAATTCACTTTTCTAAGATTTGAAAATATGAAAACGCATTCTGTTTTGATTTGCATTTCACACCATGTTGCAACTTTTTTATTTTTTAGATATTTTTTTTGGAATTGGGGGTACTTTATACATACATTGCACCTCTGACTCTTAAAAGTGCATTGTGCAAAATTTCTGGCGGTGAATCCGTGAAATGCTTTGTCTGGAATGTTTCACAGTGTGGCCTTAAACCTTTCAATCACCATGGAGACCAATCCAGGTAACGTTGCAGGTCAGATCTGTGGAGAGGCGATCCCGCTCACAGTCAGAATGCCTGTTTTTGTAGGTATTTTTGAGCTATAAAAAACACCTATAATTGAATAAATGTAAGAAAGAGCAGTTTAATGTCATACTGTGGAACATTCCAGACATATCCATAGACTCCCAGCCAAAAAAAGTTACACATTGCACCTTTAACCAGCAATAAAAACATTAAAATAAAAAAATACTCCACCTTTTGAATGTCAACAAGCATGGAGCAGGCTTTGACACACTGCCTGGAGTCAGTCTCGGCAGGTGGGAGGCCATGTGTGTTTACAATAGTGCTCCTAGTTCCACAGCGAGCCGCTTTTGATAGCATTAGCCTTTTTTTCCAGGTACAGAAGAAATCTCAGAGGGGAGTGACAGGGGGAAGTCTTTGGTGATGAATGAGAGTTTGGTGTTTTAAAAGACATGAATCATTCTTGCAAACGGAGAGAGTGGAGGTGTAATGTGCCGAGGAGCAGACAGAGATGCACATTTCGAAGTTTTGGTGATGAATGTGTGAAGGAAGTGTGGGTAATATGAACGGGTTCTGACGTGTCTTTACCGCTCAAGTCAAAAGAAAACGCCATAATACTGCTAATACTACAATCAATCATTGACAATTAGAAGTGTCTGAAGCTATTAAAATGTGATTAATCACACGGTCCTACCTTCCTGTATAGTTATGTATTATTATTATTATTATTTTCTTTTATTATTCTCTCCCTCTCTCTAGTTGTCAGAGTCTAAGCTGGCCTTCACTAGCTCTTACTGGACATTACTTCATAATCTCTGGCAGCTCTTTTGTCTGCACCAGTTTTCAAATACTCTTCACCTACTTTCATGGGCCTTTGTGTACTGTAAGTCACCCATCCATTGCCCAAACACAAAAGATACTTTTGTGTGGTTGCTTTATTCACATGTTTCAGAAAACATCTATTTTTTCTCCATTGCTGCTAAAACCTGACCTATTTCTATTCTGGGAGTGCAGGCTGCTTTTGACTAGGACCAGTCTAGCGAAGCAAAGTGTTAAATGCACAGCCCATCATCTATCTGGAGCCCCTCAGTGAGAAGGATTTCAGATGTGAGCAGATGTAGATAAATGTCCCTATCAGGACTAAGTGAAATGTGCTCTATGATTTGAGTTGAAACACGCTATGTCTCCGATTTGAGCTGGCAATGACAGAAAGCCATTCGTCTGGACACATTTAATTTCATTCTTATGTACCTCATCATCATTTGTCAGCATTGAGAAGGAACTGTGCGTACTTTGCGGTACAGATTTATCTCAAGCTTCCTTCTCCCAATTACTGTTGTCCCTGACTATGGGGAGGCTCATGGCTCACCCATTGGGTGCTGTCCAATGAATGTGATCCCCTGCTCTGGCTGTGGCCATCTGTGTGTGTTGGCGTAGTAATGAGAAAAGAGCGCCTGCTGGTCCAATCCCAGGCCCGGGCCGTGCTCATGAGCAGCGGACAGCGGTCATTTGCTGTGAGGCTTTCAGGCCCGCTGCTCAAGGCTTGCATAACCTTGCAGATGATGAAAAAGGGATAAAAGGATAAAAATATATTTGGAAATGGAAAATGAGCCAGACAACAAACAAATACTGATGCTGTGTCTCTGCTCAGTTAGGCTAAACAGATATGGGAAACATTCTGCTTATCCCTGAGCTAATCCCTTTAGACAAACGTCCAATCCCTCAAAGCACACAGCTCATTGCAACACTGGCCAACTGCACTGCACTGGCCAATCACAGCACAGGCCCCAATCACAACACGCTCATTCTTCCTGCTTTGATAAAACCATTTTGTATTTAGAAAATATCCATCTAGGCTGTCAGAGCATTTCAGTGGTTGCCGTGGGCAATGTAAATTAGATCATGTTGATGGTAACAAAATGTCACAGACTTCACTTGTGATTTTCAGCACTTCACATTATGAATGAATGGACCGACTCCCAACAGCAGAGACAAACCTATTTATTGGCTTGGTAAAGAGCTTTTTATTTGTCATTTTATTGACAATAACAGTCTGTCAGGTTTCAGGTTGCAACAGGTCCCCTATAAAAGTAGATGTTTTCCTCTGAGGTCACCTCGGATGTTTGGGTCAATAATCTTTTAGAATAACTGTAACACTCTTGCCTCTATATGTACTGAGCGGGGCAGTCTTTAAATTGACCTGCTCATATAAGTGAGTGTGTGTTTGGCTCCAAATCCCAACCGTAGTCTGCGCACCACAATAATGATGCTATTAAACCTAGTGCTTAAGCTGACTTTGCTTTCCTTTCCCTTCTCTTGATCCCTCTTTCCTGCCTCCATCTCTCCCTCACTCTCTTTCTCTTTTTCCTCCTGCCCCCTCCCACACACACTTTCTCTTTCTCTCTCCACTGACCCCTCCCTCTCTCCCTCCCTCCCTCCTCGCCCCTTGCGTCCAATCCCTCCTTTCTGCATTATTAGTGCATATAGCTCTCTCCTGGCTCGGCACAAGCCATTAGCTGAGATTAGCAGCGGAGGAGCCAGCCCCCTCCCCTGATCCCCCACTTTATTTCTTTCCCTTTTTTTTTTTTTTGAGCTAGCCATAGCCGCCACACTCGCTGACTGATTAGCATCCATTATGGGCCCTTATTGTGCTGACAGAAGCAACTTCGAGTCGCTATAGCCCTGGTCGTAAAGCCAGGAAAAAAAGAAGACAGGAATTATAATCTTAAATCCCAGTAAGTGTAGGAGAACGAGAAAGAAGGAGGAGGAGATAAAGGGAGGCGGACAGGATTTGAAAACAGGAAGAGATGCTGTGAATGTTAAACTGGGATACATCTCACATGGGATACGGAAAGCTCAGATAATGAAGTGACTTGGCAGATTTTTTCCCTTTTTTCTAACTAAACAGAACATCACCAAGAAGCCTATGAATATAAGCCTACGTGTTTTGCCCTGATTTTGGACTGGCAGGAGAAATTGCCCCATACTGATTCACCTTGTGTAGCTTCATTACTGTTTAACAAAAGCTACAGTGCTTTGACATTTGCTGAAACCTAAACCTACCATGATAATTACTATATTGAATTATCCTTCAGTATATGAAATTTGGAAGCAAATATTTTTGGGCTCAATATTTATCATGTGTAGAAAGATGGGGAGATTTTTTGCTATTTTATGTAATGTAAGATTTGAGCTGTACACCTCAAGAGTTTCTGAATTATACGTATTGTGCTGATAAATACAACGTGATTGATTTAATGGCTAATACCACTGAAAATGTATCATTTTGGTGCCTAACTTTGTACTCTAATACATGGATAATGGTTTATGTTTTACAGACATCTAACTGTACATCTAAGGCTCGCTGTGGCTCTTATATTTACTCAATTTCTTAGTCGCTCTCTGGCATTTTCGTTTGGTAAAGTAGCTCACCGAAGGTCAGAGACCCGTGGTTTAGAAAAATAACTTCTATTATTGGTTTACTCTGCTGTTTACCAGTTGCAGCTCAGGCCTTTTAGTGATACAGTAAAAATTGGTTTACTCGAATAATCGGCTTTGTGTTAATGGCTTAAAGTAGGTTCAGTATGATTGTCTATATTTTCTTAATCAATATATCGTGACAGATCTACTCAAACCTTTTTAGTAGTTCCAAAGAAGTTCCATGATGATGTTTTAGCACATTTACCAACCCTAGTTCTGGGTTAATAGGATATTTTTTAGCATATGCACATGTGTATATCGCTAAAACATAAACAACAAAATGTACTTGAGGCTACAGTTACATTTATAATAAAAATATAAGTAATCCAGTGGTATAAAATAAAAGAACTCCATACATAGAACTCTGCTATGTCCTTATTTAGCATGATCTTTACCACACTCCTCCCCGTGTTACCAGTACAAGATGACACACAGTTCCTCAGCGGGGGACGGAGCTAACCTCGTCAACATCACAAGACGTTCTTCTCCCCTGCCAGGCCGCCCCTGTCACTCTCCTATAGCACAAGCCAATGACAAATCAGCTCCCTTTTTTTGTAATGGGAAAAAACAAATCAAAACGTACCACAAAACAACATTCGCACATTTCTCAGAGGCTTGCGTCGGTTACTAGGAAAAAACAGTCAGTCGCCTCA
Organism: Odontamblyopus rebecca; assembly: GCA_030686955.1. Lineage (NCBI taxonomy): Eukaryota > Metazoa > Chordata > Actinopteri > Gobiiformes > Gobiidae > Odontamblyopus > Odontamblyopus rebecca. Next base: position 20,617,984 of record CM060672.1, read on the forward strand.
ATCTAGACCCGAATCTCAATCTTTTCTCACATTTTCGATTGGCTTATTCCAACTTCCTGGTTCTTGGAGAGGCAGAGGAAACTCCCCGCTGACTCGAGTTTTGCCCCCGGTCTTCATCACATCACACAGAAGCTATTTAATCATAAGAGGCGGCTTCAGAGGTAGCTACGATGTCTCTCGTTAAACACTGAAGCTATGTGTGATTATATACACCACATAGGGAGATGTATTTCAAGCGCCAGACCTCCCCTTACGGCCCTTGGTCTTCTCTGCATCTTCTTCTCTGCATTTCAATGAGCCTGTCCCAAAATGCCCCACCAATTTCACCTGCCATGTTTTTAAATTCTGATACATGTAGTCGAAGTGCAAATGACAAGTGGCTGTAGTACCGTAGATCCAAGCGAAGATTCTTTCAACTTTAAAGATGATGAAACGTAGAGCAGGAAAGGTGGTGTTTTTCTTCTTTTTTTTTCCTTCTGCTCCTTTGCTCATGGCCAAACTGATTGGTGTCACTCCAAGGTCTGCAAGGTCTGGCCTATCATAATGTCAAATGTTCAAGCCTGGTTTGGTATTAGAGGATAAAAAGTGGTTCAAAATTGTGTGATGAATTATTTAGGAGTGTGTGAGTTAAAGATGATACTAGAAAGTAATCCAGTTTTGGTTTTAAATGCACTATATACTCATAAAACAAAAAAACAAAAAATGCTTATCTAGAATTCAAAATGTTAAATTGTGTTTTAAAATCCATTTACGTGAATGTAGGGTATATACAGCTATACACCATGCTTCAAAATCTGTTATCGTGGCTTCATTATGTGTATTTTTCAGCTTTTTCTAAATTTCCATCTGAAAAAAAAAAAAAATGCACAAAGAAATCAAAAATATACCTGGAATTGTGTTTTGTTTGGCTTCATTCACACGTATTTAACACACAAACCCTGCATATTTAGCTTTTGTGATGTCATGTGGTCATACAGGAAGTACTCCACTGTGTTTTTAAACTCCAAACACCTTCACTAGAACCATTTGGATCATTTCAGTCCTAGAATTGCAGATCTCTGCTGAACTAAAGGCAAAAAAGTTAAAAAAAAAAGGATGGCTAAACATGAATGAAACAAAACACAACTCCAGGTATGTTTTTGATGACGTAAAAGACTAAAACATGGATAAAAGCTCACGAAACACACCAGTAAAATGATTTGCAACTGATAAATACAAGCTTTACAAAATGCCAAGAGTAAGAACAATCAAATCAGCTATTTATTGGTTCCTAACATGGCCGACCGCAGTGTTACCGTCAAAATCCATTCTAATCTTTGTGTTTACATGCACGGGTGGCGACGCCTTAAAGTGACAGTTTGCACTTCTGTAAATGTCAGCGCTGTCACCCATAAACAACCACTTCCTGGGTGCTGGCTCCCCATAGCACCTCCCACCTCTACGCATCACTCTCCTCGCTCACTTTCTTTACCCGCGATGTATTTTCTCAGCCCCCGCTTTTACGCCGTCCAATCTCGACCCATTCTCTTTTTGTTTTCCATCTCGCTTAACCCTTCTCCTCCTCCGCCTCGCTCCATCCCTCCTTTTTCTCAAACCCCGTCCGTCTCTTTCTCTCTCACACCAGTCAATAATGAAAATTGCCTGCTACCTTGAATGGATTATGGGTGTGTGCGGGGGCCCTGGGTAGTTTGTTTGAAGGTGCGCTCGTGTCAAATGAAAAGGCCCAAGCCATTTTCTTTCCCTTGCTGCTGCTTCATACATACACACACAACATTGTCGGGTGAAGAGACACATAAATAGGCCTACAAGCTGGGGTAAACACGCCAGACATCAATGAGGGAGCGGATCAAGGCGAGCAGGTGGAATAGTGGCTGTCTTCTTTTTGCGTGGACTTTTCGCTACCAACGTGCAGGGATTTGGCATTGGATCTGGAATGGATCTGGCAACGGTTTTAAATGACTTTTGAATCGGTGTGGTGAGTGACTGGTGGTGGTGGTCAGAGAAGATGTCAGCACAGATTCAGCATCAGTCTTGCTTTGGTCACGTAGAAACTTTAAAAGGGCCAATCTTAGACTATTTTCTGATCTATATTATAAAGTTTCCTCATCAAAAACAGACCTGGAGTTGCGTTTTGTTGCATTCACATGTTTAACACACAAATGCTGCATATGTAGGCTGAGTTCTTCTCTCAAACTGACTCTGTTCCACCTTGTCATGCCATATAGTAATACAGGAAGTGCCCCACTGTGTCTTTAAACTCCAAACACCTTCACTAGAATCATTTGGATAATTTCAGTCTAGAAACTATCTCCATTGAACTAAAGGTAAAAAGTAGGTTGTTAACTTGAAATCTACCACTACATGACATGAAAAGGGCAGCTGCAGGGTCTTAAAAGTCTTAAGCAGGCCTTAAATTTCATGTTCCTAAAATAAGGCCTTAAAAAGTCTTAAAATATGTTGTCCAAGTCTTGTTTTTTCACAAGGGTCTTAAATTTCATAGCCTATTTTTTTGTAAACTCAACCGGGCTGCAGTGCAATGTGAGACAAGACCATGTGAAAGCTTCGTTTGTCTTGGGAGAATGTTATAAATTATTTTTTGGCCATTTTACAAGCAATGCATACGACTATAAATGAGTTCTGAATGTGATTTTATCTAGAACGTATTTTTCGTCATTTAAAGTAGTGAGTAATGGTCATTATTAGAATTGGATCTGGTGTTTTTCGCCTACATAATGGGTGCGATGTTGGTCTTAATTTTCATGTAAGTGGTCTTACAATGTCTTAAATCTGGGGTAGTCAAACCTAGGGATACCCTGCACAAGGAGAAACAGCAAACAAGCTAATAAAGGATTACTCAAACGTGCGAATGAAACAAAACAGAACTCCGGGTGTGTTTTTGATGAGGTAACACCATAATAACGTGGCTTAAAGCTTACAAGAGTCAAATTTGTCATAGCATAGCACCATTAATTGAATAAATGCAACATAGATTAGTTTAAAGCCATTCCACTGAACATTCCAGTCAAATCTCCGTGGAGTTCAGCCTTTAAAATGTTAAGAAACGTAACCATGCAAATTGTTTCCAGGTAAAGAGATGCACAAACAGCCCAACAAGCCTTAGTAAACAAAGCAAACAGCAGCCCCGCCACCACCCATCGCTATAGCGCTCTCGTCTACCTCCTCATCGCTTCCCTCTTCCTCCCCTCGCTCCCTCTGGTCATGTATTATGAATGTTGCCTAATTACGCAGCCCAGAAAAATCCTTGGAACGGCCTGGCACATGTATTTGTTTGCTTTGTATCTCTTTTGCAGTAGCTGTTGTATGCAAAAATCCTTCTGTGATCAACTTGTTTATTCTTTTGGCTCCGGCTCCCCAGATCAAACACTGAGCAGATTGAGTGGGGACGCGACGCCATTGATGGTCAGTCCTCGAAGTGCGGAAACGCTGCTTACAGAGATACCAGAGTGTTTCTGAATCGTCTCCATGCCAAAGAACATATGTTTCGACAAATGTAAAATATTTGGTGTGTTTTTTTTCCCAATGTTAGACTGCTGTTTTAATTACCAGCAGCGTTGCATGATTTAAAGACACTAACAAATCGTTTTTGAGAGGCAGATGCTAGTCGCTGCCAGTGGGTTACAAATTTCATCTTTTACAGCGACATGGAAGCATCTGTCGAGGATAAACGACAAAGAATATTGTAGAATAGTTGCACGATAAATACTTAATTTGCTAATTTTATTTATTTAGCTCATTTTTTTTGAAAATTATTATTCCTGATCATGCACTCTGGCACTATATAACTAAACTGACAGTAGCTCAGCTGGTCGTGTTTCTTCACTGATCTGATGGTTGGTGGTGGGATTCCAGCTCCCACAGATGAATCCCGTGTCCTTGAGCAAGGCACTTAACCCAATTTGCCGCCAGTGTCTGTGCACACTGGTGTTTAACTGTGTGTGTGAACGGGTGTGGAGTTTCTTAGTAAAAATGCCTTGAAGGTGGAAAAACACTACATAAAAATGTGACCAATTCCCATTTACAGGTGCGTTGTGTAACTTTTCAGACAGGGGGTGTTATTCCTTTGCCTGTAATGTGAATTTTTCAGATTTTTCTGAACCATTTCCATCAGCAAAAACGTGAAAAAATGCAAATCAAAAACATACCTGGAGTTTTTTGTTGGAGTGTTTTGTTTTGTTTCATTCCCACGTATTTAACACAGAAACCCTGCATTTTTAGGTTTGTGATGTCATGTGGTCATACAGGCCAACATTTAGTCAATTATGGATGTTTTATTTGCTCAAAAGCACCTTTAAAAAACATTTTCATTGTGAGTGGGGTCACCTCTTCACAGATGTCATCTATAAATTAGATGTTGTTCTTCTTCTTTCTATGGAGATTGAAAGGTTTAATGCCATACTTTGGAATATTGGAAGCAGAGCAACAACTCCGTGTTGACAAGTAACTGGCCTTCTATCAGAAAATGTACACAGTGCACCTTTAAATACAAAAAATATATATATAAAAAAAAAAATAATAATTTAAAAAAGTAAATTTAAAAAAAAGTACATAAAAAATGCTCAAGGACATGGTTATCTAAATCTGACCGTTCTTTTGTCTCTCAAGGTGAACAATACACAAACATGCTACTTTTTATTTTATTTTCTGTCTGCCTCCCGTCTTAATTACCGCCAGCGTTTGTCTCGTACGATTTAAAACAACCATCAAATGCAGTTTTGAGTGGCAGCTGCTTCGCGTCGCCATTCGTACAAAAGCGTTGCAAATTACATCTTCACCGGCAAGTGTAAAGTAGCTACATCTGCTGGACAAATATGCCAGCACGTTGTTATTTCCACAGCAATGCGCACATGGGAGAAAGACAAGAAAGCCCCAGATTCTCAGCCTGTAAGAAGATGTGGCGCTGGTGGAGGACTGTCTGTGTTACTGTCACATCCATTTAAACGCCGTGTCCTTCCCATCGGATGTGCCGTCTGTGTGGGCGATAGTTTGTAAAGCCACTCTTTATTACCAGCATAAATGTTTAGGGGTTTGCAGACACAGGCCAAATCATGCACGCCAGAAGTGAAGTATTTTGGAAGATTGGGAATGGTGTTTGTGACTATTCTAAACAGTTTTTGTGGATAAATTATAGTTCTGAGTCGTGAAAGTAGCAGTAAATTTGGAGAACTGTAAACATCACCTGTCTACAATGTGTGTAAACTTGCAAATTACAAGTTTGTTATGAGCATATTTCCTGGTCTGCTTAGATTTTTCCAAATTTGGGACTGTTGTAAAAGGTTTTCTGACAACTTGTGGCTAGATGGAAGCATTAAAGGGCCCATATTGTGCTATTTTCTGTTCTCTTTTTAATGTTTTCTCATCACAAACATTTCATTCACGCAGTTAACACACAAATCCTGCATCTTTAGGCTGAGTTCTTCTCTCAAACAACTCAACAGCCATGATGATTCTGCGTCTGGTGGGTGAATGCAAGAGGCGCTGTGGGGTTGAGATTTCACAGGCAGTAATAAGCATCCAGCCTCATCTCCTCCTCTGCCTCGTGTTGGCTTGGCGCTCTAATGTGTGACTGACAAGACTCGACTCCGCGCTTTCATTGGTCCAGTTCTCGCAGGTTGGTTAAACGCTCGGCTGACGGACAGATCTGGGCTGTGTGTGGGATGGGCGCGTCGTTTTGGTTGCATCTAAAATAAAGTGAGCAAAAAGTCTGAGACGGGCTTTGAAAGAATCGACAAAGAGTAAAGTTAGTATGTGGTGCAAATAAACTTCCAAAACGTAAATTGAAATCCAGACCTCCTTCAAAGCATTGGTATGATTATGCAATGAAGTCTGTTATGTTTTTTTTCCCCCTCATCAAAAACATACCTGGATGGCCATGTGGCATTATAATAACGAAACATTTACATGAGTCACGTAATATGGGACCTTTTATGTATCAGTGATGAATATGCAAGTCACATATACACCCTTTTAGTGTCAGTAAACAGTGTTGACGTAGGCTCGGTTGCGCACGCATTTTGGTTACAGAAGTACAGCAGAACTCTGAGCTCTGCGAAAGGATTATCGTCAAAAGACCTAGAATATTTCCTCAACAAGCCGACTTTAACAAATGGTGTCTGATTGCCATATCCTTGTGCGATCAGTGAGTAAAACTTTAAAACTTTAGTCCCCCGGTAGAATATCGATTCTGACAACCACACACATAACAACCAGATATTTTGGTGCTGAAAATGTTTTTATCTCTGTCTTCTTTTGTCCATGTTCAGTCTGAATGAATCAGAATGAATGGGGAACAATGCCACTTCCGTTGCCAAAATGCACGCACAACTTTTTTTTTTATCACTTCCACCCTAAAAGGGTCTATAAAGCAAAGTTTGTTTAGTATGAAGACACATGGTCAGAAATTACCTTTTTATATTACTAGGTCTATTACATAAAAGCTAGATCTAGTAGCTTTATTACATAAATATCTAAGCTCAACTCATTTAGACTTTTTACACAGTAGTACACATTTAATTTCATCTGAGAAATTGCAAGGTAAACCTCCTGTATTTTCAAAAAGGTTTTGACAGACTCGATTTTGGCCATTTGTCCATGTGACGGCCTTAGCCTGCTGGCTGCAGCAGGAGGCATCTCTTTATAATGCCAGATTGCCCGCACTGCCGCTCTTATTCGTCTGCTTAAATTAGCCCAGCAGGGACCAGCATTTGGTGGATTTTTGGTCAAATTTTAACATTACGGCCGTCCATCTCTTCTGCTCTCTCTAACCCCAAGTCTCCTTTCCCAAGAAGCAATCAATAGCTCTAAGCAGGCCTGCAGACAGTGAGGCCACTGGGTCAGGTATTAGTGTGCATCATTGCCCACAGTAGGGATGGCCACTGCTAATAATCACTGCTTTCAAATTGGTGACCTATGACCTCCACCAGCCTCAGAGACGTATGGAGGCAGGATCAGCCCTATCCTTGTGTTTACGTAAACTGCACTCACAATCTTAAGCAGATAAAGGAGATGTGATCTTTTTAAATCCAACCATGGCTCACTGTGCAGCAGAGGGAGAGAAAAAATAAAACAGCTAGTGCCGATCACATCTCCTGCCGTGTCCTACATTCGAATTGCTGCACAATAGTGAGCGTTTACTGTCTATTCACAGGTTGTAACAATTGTACAATTCTGCAAGGTAGAAGCAGTATTAATCAAAAATCTTGCACAGAGAGAGATGGAGGCTTTGTTTATCTGGTTCCGAAGCTGTGTCTAGGGTAAACCGGCAGAATCCGTGTTCATTTAAGATCCACAGATAGTTACTGTGACCACACAGATGTCCAACACAAACTGAAAAACAGAAAATCAATTCAGAAAATACATTTATGAGATGACAGTGATTTGTCAGCCTTAAATTGTAAAAAATGTGTGCTTTTAGCAGCCAAATTCAACACTGTTATCTGCTTCTATTCCCCTCACATGGGCTAGTTATCTATTCATTTTTGCTACATCTGCACTATGGTCTTGTAGTTGGCTCTAACCTTACCAATTTTTCATTCACTTATACTCATATTCAAAGAGGTCGTATTCAGAGTAAATGAATATGGCCTCTTCTCTTTGATTAGATCTCCTAAACATCTAATATTAGTTGGCGTTCCCTTCATTCATCTTGCCCATATATAGTATAATGCAGCTTTTGAAATGAAGCCAGATGTAATCCTTTTTTTTTTTTACATTTTCTATTGAAACTCTCTTGTTAATGTATTTATTTATCAGGTTATTAAATCCAAGTCATCTACAGAAAAAAGGAAGATGTACTCAGTTTTATTAGTTAGTGATAATAATAGTGATTTTTGACATGAATCTGTGTGACATCCCCATCAGCAGTGTCGTGAATCAACAGTGACTTACCTCCCGACAGCGTCCGGTGAGCTGAGTTCTTTCCTGGTTTCGTGTCCGGCAAGTTGGCTGGAGTCACAGAAATAAAGTGTCTTTCTTTTCAAAGCAATATGTGTTCAGAAGAGTGATACATGATAACCATGAAAAAGTCAGACCTCATAATCGCTTGGTACTATTTTCTCTCTGGTTTAAATCACGGCACGCTGCCGCCAGGCGACAGCTCGGAAAGTTCACGACGACATGTTTGACTACGACACCGATGATGAAGACACTGCCTTTAGCACAGAGCCAAGGGGAGATCTTTATGAACGTGAATACACTAATGCCCAAATTCACCAGATGGAGTCAGAACAGACAGAAAGAGAGAGGAGGGACAGAGTGGGACAAGTTGAAGTCGATTTTTGTTGTTACAGCCTGGATAATCACAAGTACGCACCATTTTTATATATATATATATATTCTTATATAGCTTATACATGCTTATATACTTATCGCTGTAGCTCTCACGTTAGCTCTATCGTGTCGCAGCAGTCAAAAGTCTGAGCACATAAACACTGCTGAACTACTGAAAAAAGTGTTGGATTCATGTGAGGCTGTCACCTGGCGGCACCGCACAGTGTTATGGGCTGAGAGAAAATAGTAACAAGTGATTATGAGGTCTGACTTTTTCGTGGTTCATGTTTTGTGATGCAAATGTATCACTCTTTTGAACACATACAGTTTTGAGAAGAAACACGCTTTATTTTCGTGACCCCAGCCAACTTGTCAGACTACTTTCGTCAGCACCAAAACCGGGAAAGAACTCGGCTCACCGGACGCTGTCAGGAGCTAAGTCAGTGTTGAGCACAACACTGTTGACGGGGGGCATACAGATTCATGTCAAAAAACAAACTATCCTTTTAAATACAGCTACAAGAGGGGAAACAAAAAAAAAGTAGTCTATTTTTATATATGTGGCTAGCGAATGATTTTAGGCTATCCATGGACTGCATTATGTAAAAGATGCTACTTTACATGTTGCAATTACCTACTTTTCATGCATGTATGATCCAAATGATGGTAAAAGAACCCAATATACAAGCATAAGACAATTACTTAAGAATATATTTCTTTTGGACCATTTATCAGAAGGTTACATTGTGCTGTGCTAGATCTTGGTTACAAAACACAGTGACTTCTGACAGCATTAAGCAAACCCTTCTCGATTACTCTGAATCATATATTATTCAGCCGGTGTCAACCATTACACATATTTACTGCATGTACGCCCGATGAAATATTTAATAGTTCAGAACTCGCAAACCAGCCTAAATGTTACTTTAATTAGCCAAAATTTCTAGTTCATTGCATCTCCAACCCACTGTGGCGCTATCATATCCTCAGTTTCCTTACCGGGGGAATTGTCCTTGACCAAAATAAATCTGTACTCAGCAAATGACTGTGGTTGCTTCCCATTTAGCTGCACCACATTTTAAAACCAACACTATTTTATTCATGTGCGTTTGGGTGGCCGGTTTCTGAAAACTCCTTTGGCAGCTCCCCTGCTACCGCTGCGATCTTGTTCACAACTTAGACACGACTTAGAAAACTAAATTGATTCACAAGGGAAATTATTTGGACACAGTAGTTCACACTTCACAATATATTATAATAGTAAGTAAGTCAAGTTTATTTATATAGATCTTCACATACAAAAGATAAAAAAAAACAGTCATAGCAGCCCTAAACCGAACCTAAACCAAAGAGAAACATTTTTAGTTGCCTTTTAACAGCATCTGCACTATCTAGAGGGCGTAAAGAAGGCAGTTCATTCCAGAGTTTAGGAGAGACGGCGTGAAAGGATCTGTCGCCGTGCGTTGTAAAGCTTGTCCATGAGATCATTAGCAAGTTTTGGCTGGTAGACTTCGGGGTACAGGCAGAGGTGTAAGGCTTTATCAGATGTGCGATGTAGACAGGAGCTTGGCCATGTCGGGGCCTAAAGGTCAGCACCAGGATCTTAATGTGGACACGAAAAAGAACAGGGAGCCAGTGTAAGGATTTAAAGCGGGTCAGAAGCCTTGTGGCAGAGTTTTGGACCATCTGCAGCCGGGTACGTTCCTTCTTCCTCAGACAGGTAAACAGACTGTAGCAATAGTCTAATCTCCAGGACACAAATGCATGGATTACTGTCTCTAACTCAGCTTTAGAAATCATCGTACAAAGTTTAGATATGTTCCGCAGTTGGAAATAGCTGTTTTAGTGAGCTGCTGTGGTGTTCTAAAGATATCGCAGCATCAACAAATACTCCTAGATTTCTTAAGTTGCTTTTAGTTGAATTTCTCAGTGCACCTAATGTTAATGTTTAATGTTGGGGATAGCACTTTCTGGAGCAACAATAAGAGTTTCAGTTTTGTTTGGGTTCAACTTAAGGCTGTCATATGTTGTTATATAGAATAAAAAAGAGCAAAAATACAAATGGCAATAATAAATTCAAAATAAGTAGCAAAAATAGCGAGCGCCTGGTGTCAAATAAGGCATGATTATATAAATGTATAGCCCCACAGTCTGACCCGACAACCCTGTTTATATGTACAAGTAAAAATAAAATATAAGTATAGTACTGTATATTTCTGACTATAAGTCACTTTTTTTCAGGGTTTGGGTGGTCCTGCGACTTATATTCAGGTGCAAATTATAAATTATATACATTTTTTCACACTGACAGTCCATAGAACAAATCTATGAATCCTATATATGAATAAAAAAATGAAAAAAAAAAAATCATTATCCTTTTTTCAATTTGGATTTAGAGACAAGTAATAAAGAAAAGAGTTGTTTTTTCGTTTTCTTATTTTTGGTTCTATATTGAAAAAAAACGAATGATACATGGATTCTTCTCTATTGGGTTGTTTTTATTACTGTAACTTCTATAACTTGCCTTTCAAGGTGAAATGTTGGTTCTTGGTCTCTGATTTTATGAAATAAATTTCCCCAAAAAGTGCGACACTCTGGTGCGACTTATACATGTTTTTTTTTCTTCATTACAAATTTTTTGGCTGGTGCGACTTATACTCCAGAGCGACTTATAGTCCGAAAATATGGTAATACAAATATATATTTCAGCTAAATACAAGAGGTCTTAAGGAAAACAGTGCAAAGATGAAAATGACTGACAGGACATTATCTATGACTTATGAAGGGTGAGTTGTACAGTTGTGTATGGAGTATGGTATGATGGTATGGTAGTATGGTATCTCCCACTCTTTGAGCCTGTTGGAGAATGAGCTCTGTCCCTCTATTGTCTGGCAAGCAAGAGAGTCCATGATGGAGACCAGTTTGTCCAGTGTCCTCCTGTCCCTCACTGTGGCCATACTCACTCAAACATATTTTACTATGAGAACTGAAGAAAACTAATATCTTCCTGCAATAAGAACCCGAGATAGAAAGTGAATTAAAACCCGTGCCAGGTTGCTGTTTGACTATATAATTGCCCGGGCCTAGAATGTGACCTGAAGAGGTGAAATTCCCCACTTGATGAAAATGTAACAAGATATCAGCCACACTGTACGGAAAGTGACGGTCGTGGTTCACATCAGCACGGAGAGGTTGCCAGGTTGAAAGCAGTAAAAGGAATGTGGGATCAAATTGAACTCATTAGTGGAAACATGGATGACAAGGACTCAGGAACCTTAAGCACATATATGTACATTCACCCTCCAATACAGTCTCTCTTCTGTTATGTTGTTACCAGTGGTAGAAGAAGTACTCAAAAGATTATTCAAGTAAAAGTATCTCCTGAAAAAAATCTACTTAAGAAAAAGTATTAAGGTACCTGTTTAAAAATGTACTGACATGTGTAGTATTTTGCAGAGATTTTACTATTAAAGCATCACATGCAGTGATTTTGATAAAGAATTTAGCTGATTTTATGTGGTTCAATTGAATTCTTAATTTTTCTAGCTGTTTTTGTGTATTTCTGTATTTGATTTCCTCAAAGTTGGGACGTTAACAAATTAAATGCGCTAAAAATTAGTCTCATGTATTTCAGCAGGTCTCAAACCTTAAAGAAAAGTACCTCATACTTTTCAGTCCAGATCTAAAATGTAGTGGAGTAGAAAGTACAGATACTACATGCTCACAAATGTAGAGAAGGAAAAGTATAAGTATCCACCGCAAAAATGACATAATACTGAAATCCAGACACCTAAAAAAATGTATTGTACTTTTACTTTTACACGTTTTTACCTTCCAACAGAGATTGTTAGTATTATAAGTCCAGAAGAAGCATGATAAGTATTGCCAGACAGGGGGATTAGGGAGCAGGTTTGACAGTGATGGATGAGTTGATGGGTAAAATTCGCAGACAGATGGAAGTAAAATGAAAAATTGTTGGAGCTTGAAAAAACTAATGCGGTAATTGTAATGATCACATATGGGAGGGTTGAAACTTGGCACGATGCTGTGAGGCGGATGGAACGGCAATTCATTTGTGTCAAGATCATAGACGGTGTAAAGAAGCGGCCTGAGGGAGCCCGACTTTACCCGTAGAGTCGGGCTCCAGTCAAATGAAGCTCAGCGATGCTAGCGGTTATTAGGGGTGTAAGAAAAAAAGGGTTTAGTGATATATCGTGATACTTCATTGCACAATTCTTGAATCAATTCAGAATGCAACTGAATCGATTGCTGTTCTCATGATTTAAAAAAGGTATTAAAATATATTTCATACAATTAGATTCTCGTCAAAATGTAGTTTACAATATTATTAGCAGTAATTAATGATAAATTGCAATATATCGTGCATTGTTTTAGTATCGGGATATATCGAATCGTGGCATGGATATCATGATAGGTATCGTATTGTCAGAATCAAAGCAATGGCCCACCCCTAGTGGTTATGGGAGTGAATTTGAAGCCAGGTCTGTAATAGGAAAAGGAATTTATTTACGAATGAAATTGTGAAATAAAAACACTAAAGGGAGTTAAAACGAACATTTTAAGACCAAAATGATGACGATCACTGCAGTAGTTACAGAAAGAGGAGTGAAAATTTTGCAATGTAAAGTCAATTGGAGTGAGAGTTGATGGAGCTGGAAGTGTCCCCATGAACACTTCCTATTTGGGGGTGAGCTACATCCATTTTTTGATGATAGTCTATGGACAAAATTGAAAAAAAATTTCTGCTTTATTATCTGGGTAAAATAGGGTGTAGATGATGGTTTTCAGGTTCATGTGGTGAGAATGGTGCAGTTCCTTAAGTGACCAGTAGGTAGCGTCTCTAAAAGTGGCATAAGACAGTATAATGACTTTCCGAGCGACAAAATTATACAGAAATTCAAAGGGACTTGGCTAAAGCAAATGTTACAACTGGCAGCCTCGAGTGGGTGTCATACCAGTAAAGGCCACAAAGGGACTGGCTCCATAAGTGACAGTTCGTAATGACTTTGCTAACGGCTTTATTATGCAGCATAAATCATAATAACACAACAAAGTGAAAAAGATTTAGCTGATGTAGCTCAGGAAAAGGCCGACCCAAACTGCCTCCAAACGGCCCCTTGGGACTGGCTTTCACACGGACTGCAATGCAAGCACCTGAAATCATATTCTGAAACCAATTTGCATATTTCTCTCTCTCCGGCTGTGGTGTTGTGTTGCATGCTAACTATTTCACATTTTCCCCCCCTCCAACTGTATTCTACTTACCTTATTGAGATGTCATTTACACCTGCTTTTCATTCTACCCACAAAAAAAAAAAAAAAAGCCCAGTGAAGTTCAATGCAAAGAGGGTGAGTGGACTGTATAACTGGAGAAGAGGTGGATGTAAGCGCCGCAAAAATAATAGAAATCTTCAAAATAATTACTTTTGTGATGCCCCGAATTCATAATAATGTGGTGCGGTATGCCGTGCGGTTGAATAAAAGACTCCCAATTTTCTTGTTAGTGAAGAAATATGGGCCACACAGCCTTTTTCCTCCTAGAGAACTGATTATTGTTTTAAAGCTAGCACAGTTTCAGCTTCAGATGAATAGCAGCCCCCTCCCTTCCTCCGACTCCCCCCATGACCTCTACCACTCAATTTACACTGGGGGTTAAATTAGCCGGGCTGATGAAGGCCATCATTAGTGCTGTGGGGTGCTGAGAGCCGCTGTTAGGATTTGGCTCCCTCTTTCTAAGGCTGAGAATAGGGAGAAAACCTGTTCATCAGAAACCGAGCACAGCCAAGCGGAATGGTTTTGGAAGGGGCCCAGTCCACGCCAAAGCTCGCCCATTGTTCTTAGATCAAAGAGGAGGGAAAATGGCGATGTAATATGAGCCCGAATTAAATAGATGTTTGCCTTTTTTGTGTGACAGCCTCCGTTCTGGCCTTGAGTTGTGATGTTAGGTTGTTGTTTTTTTCCAATAGCTTCTGTTGTGGCCAGGGCGAAGGAGGGAGGAGAATATGAAAGAAAAATAAGAGAAAAAAAATGCACTAGGAAGACGAAACTGCTTTTTTTCCCCCTTTACTTTACAGTCCATTTAAAAATCGACAAGGACTGCATTGTGCAAAAGATACTACTTTATATGGCTCAATTAAAGGTGCATTGTGTAACTTTTCTGGTGGAGTTTTGTTTCTATGGATATGTCATCGCTCTGGCTGGAATGTTCCACAGTATTAACCAACTCTACGTTACATTTATTCAATTACAAAACGGATTCTGGCTGTGCGCAAGGTCGCCCCTCCACAGATCTGACCAGTAACTTGGTCTGGTTCAGTCTCCACCAAAATATAAATGAGAAGCATTCCAGACAAAGCAATAGGGTCATTCCACGCCAAATCTCTGAATTCCCCTGTACGACCATCACAGATTTTACTGAAAAAATTCTAGGAGGTTCACACACTTTCCAATCAGAGAAGTCCCAAATTTCAGCACCCAACTCCTTATAGTTATGTCATTAAAAGATATTTTGTTGACCTGTTTTGAGCAGAGTTTTCTCTAAAAAACTATTTAAGGCAGGTCCTTCAAATTTTCAAGGGTTAAAATTTGGCAAATTGACTTTTACACATGTGCTTACGGTTTATCACAGATTTCTGGGGGCTTGAATTTGCTCGAAAATTCTACTCTCGAAATTCTACTCTCGAAATTTGAGGGCATCTTTGAAGAACTGTGGAAAGTGTTTTTTAAAACTGTCCCTCTGTGATGAACGGTCTAGATATTAAGGTTTAAAAATGGAAAACAAATTTACATGCGAGGACATTCAGAGATTTCCATGGAGACGAGCATTTGATGGACCCTCCACCTGAAAAGTTACACAAACCCGGTGTGAACCATTACACTTATTTTGTGTGACAGCCTCCACTCTGGCCTTGAGTTGTCATGTCAGTTTTTTTTTTTTTCTAAGCGCTTCTGTTGTGGCTTGATTGATGGGAGGAGGAGAATATGAAAGCAAAACTGAATGAAAAAACGATCCAGGGAGACGAAGGCGCTGAAAAAACCCACAAGGACACTGCGAGTCTTCTTCATGGTAATCACAAACACATCTCGAACTCCCCCATCCCCATGACCAACTTCATGCTTCAGTATCGATCTGGCATCATACACTCTTGATGAGGCAGCACGAGATTCACCGTGGCGTTCTTAGCACTCATCGCCATTATCCGTCATTTTAAATCAATAGCCATCTCAGAATCATTGACCCCCGCCGTCACGCACACTCACTCATTCACCCGGCGCTGCTAACGGACTTACGAAGCAGAACCGCGGAACGGGGGTAAAGGGACGGAGGGGGGGGGGAACTATCTGGTATGCGTCTATCTTTCTCCACTAGCTTACGTTACTTCAATAGCGCCATTCTTCCTGGCTCTTCCCTTGATTAAACTGGAAGGAAGGAGGATCACCGAGCACACAGACACCTGCTTTCACCTGCTGCATGGGCGAAAAGAAGAAGGGGGGGCGTACTTTCAACATGTAACAAGATCTCTTCCATCTGCCCCTTGGACGCACAGACACAGCTCGTGCTATCCCACCCACAACAACCCCGCGTCTCTCTCGCCATTTCCCCGCCGAAGCTTTAGTCCTTGGATACCAGCTGCCGGTAAGGTGATAGGTGCACACTGAATTCACTTGTTATGTGGAGAATAGTTGGCACAAGGAGGGCACCGGTACAACTCTACCATGAAAAACAAGAGCAGGTGTCCGGTAAACACTCCGCTTTGCCCTCGCTGTAACCTTAAATAAAGAAGATAACATTTTCTACCTGTTTATCTAATGCCGAACAAAGGACTTCATTGTTCGTAATTGTTCGCGTAACCTGAGCGTTGCTTCTTTCCTTGTCTAAGCAATAAGATGGGACAGCTTGCAGCTTAGGCAGGACAAAAACACAGTCAAATTGAAGTGCATTTCCCTTTTCTTTTGTATAAACGTTATTTTGAGGGGTAGCGCCAAGGGGAGAGAAAAAGTCATACGGTTAATAGCAAATTCGGAAATCTTTCTGAACTTTTTAACAGAAGAAATTGGTAAAATATGTGTTGACAGTAGAGATCAAAACAACCTTAAACTCTGATCAAATTTCCCATTTAACATTTGTGAAATAACAGCTCAGTCAACAACTGAGTAATGGGTTTTAATAGGGTCTCGGGTCTGCGCTTTTACTTTGTGGATCTGCTTTCTCCCCGACTATCTAATTTAGACCAATCCACTTTATTTCTATAGCACATTTCATAAACAAAGACAAGTTTCCAAAGTGCTGCACATAGAGAAATAAAAAATCTACAATTTAATATAAAACATAGCAAACACAAATATATAAAACTGTAAAATAGACCCATAAGAATAAATAAATCAAATCAATAAAACAAAACAATTAAAGACGTACAAGAAGAGGAATGTACAACTCAAGCGGTGTTAAAATCCAGAAAATAAAAGTGGAGCAGGCCCTCAGACCTCAGAGAAATTTGGATTTGGTAAATTTGGATGAGGCCTGAAATATTCTGTGGGGCCAATCCAGCCACAGCTTTAAAAACAAACAATAAAATCTTAAAATCAATTCTAAAATTAACAAGAAGCCAGTGCAAAGATGCAAGAGTCGGAGTTCAGTAGACAGTAGAGTTCTGAACTAACTAGCAGCAATAAAGTGTGTTTTGTTTCATTCCGGTGTAAAGTGCATTGCAGGAGTCCGGGCGTGATGAAATAACAGCCTGCATGACGCGCTCAAAGTCTGAAAAAGGTCAAATTGGTTTCATTGGCTAAAAGATGAAGGTGATAAAAACGGAATTTCAGAACTGCAATGACCTCCTCGGCAAGTTTAAAGGTGCATTGTATAACTTTTCTGGTGGAAGGTCTAAAAAAATAGTATTATTACTGTATTACCTCTCCACAGACCTGACTTGTAACTTCTGGTTTGGTCTCCGTGCAGAAAAAAAGGTTTAATACCATACTGTGAAATATTCCAGACACAGCAATAGCATTTGAAGGCCCCTCCACCAGAAAAGTTACACTCTGCACCTTTGAGACCTTTACTTTGTGGATCTTCTCCCTTACAAGAATAGGAAAGGCTGCTGGCGAAGTGTACTCAAAGAAGTGGCTTGGTAGGAGAGATCTACTTTACATACGGATTAGCGAGCATATCAATTCTATCACGCGGCGATGCTAGATGTGATAGACAGTGCCTTTGAAGCTGGCTAAGGCAAGGGTCCTTATCCGTGGTGCCTATCTCCTCGGCACACGCTGATCCAGCCTCCTTTCAAAAGTGCTGAGATGCAGAGATTGCATTGTCATATGTGTGTGTCTCTCTGTGTAAAGCAGATCATATGCCTTTCAAAGTAAAATGCAAATACATAGAATAGGGCATATGGAGGTATGCAAACAGGCTTCCGTTCAAGGCACAGCAAGTGTCCGGACGTGTGCCTCAAGACTTCACACGTGGCCTCCTATGCACATGTTCACTATTCCCCGCGCTATTCTTTTCTGTTTCCTGAATGGCAGCGTTGTAAATCACTTTGTATTCCCAGCATCAGACAAAATGAGAACTGTCAAATGGGAAAAACACATTTTTGCAGCTTCCCCTGAAACCCCATTAGAATTTTGTTATGTTTTCTACTTGGGGCCCCCTGGTGAAAAAAGAACACATGGGGATTGTCGAGGCTGGAACCAAACACACATAAATTTTAATATTAATTTGGTCGGCACCTCTGCAGCCTCTCCTGGCTTCCTAATCTCCCGCTGCATATCTTCATTATCTGAAAGTGTGCTTTCATCTTAATTCCATTTTCATCCATCAAACGTCAGGGAGGTTTGACCTTCTGTGATCTCCCCAAAGATAGCGCCCGAGAGAGGGAGGTATTGAGGATGACACAGACAGGAAAAGAGGGAAGTTTGGAGATAAGGTCTGAGTGGAGATGATGGACGAGGATAGAGAGATGGCAACATGACAGGACTAAATGGGGCGCGTCTTTGATGCCAAGTTTGTGGTGTGGGAAACGTTTAAGAGCTTTATGTGTTTGTGGGTGATTTACATATTTCACAATGCCGGGCCTCTGCATAAAGTGAGGAAAGGCCAGAGGTGGCTCAAGCGCAATTAAAAAGAACTGACTACTACAGCAGTGTAAATCTACTACATGATTTGCTTGGGTTAAAGTCCATTTCTTGAACAGATATCTGAAATATATATCACTGTTTCTGCATCATGTGTTTTTGTACTTTAAAGATGCACTGTGTAACTTTTCAACATGTTTGTCTCCATGGAGATGTTAATGCTTTGGTTTAACTTGTCCGCAGTATGGTATATTGACTAATCTGTCTTGTATTTATTCAATTATAAAAAAAAAAAAAAAAAGGTGCACTGTGTAGGCGGATCCTACACAGTGCACCTTTAACTTACAAAAACACATACTTAATAGTTCTTAGGTAAAAAAAAGACCATTCGTCATTATAAAATATATGGAGCTGAACTAAGTTAAGTTTTTTTCTTTTTTTTTCTCTCAAAATTCTTTCATGTACCTGGCATGTCATCTGGTCCTACTTGCTATTCCTCTCTCGCCGCTTAATCATCCCTTTCACTAGCCTTGGGCCCTTTTTTCCAACCTCCTCCGCTCTCTCCCTTCTCACTGTCAGTCTATTTATTCTTACAATAGTATTTAATTACTCATTTGTAATAATTGCCTGCGTAATTGCCTAGCGTTGGCCGTAACAGGTGGCGTATGGAACCTGTAAGGAGCGCGTCTGAAGCCCTGTGACACTTTCAGTTCAGTGAGGCTCCCCCTAGTGGCTGCCAAAGAAAACAAGGACATTCATACACACAGAATAAGAGAGGTAGACTACTTATGCACTGCAGAAAGTTACATCTTTCTAGGTTAAAGTGACTTGAATTAAGAAAATGCGTATTTGTTTTGAGCAAATTTCACATGACAAGTAAAATGATCTGCCAATGGAATGTCTTTTTGTGCTTAAAATACAAAAATGCATCTTGTTACTCTTCACAAGAAACTAAATCTTATATTTGAATCAAGAAATACATGCATCCATTGATAGATCATTTTATTTGTCAAGTCAAATCTGCTCAAATCAACTTAAATGTTTTTAATTTGAGTGATTTAAAGGTGCATTGCGTCATTTTTTTCTGTCACAGGGTCAGTCAAATGCATGTCTCTGGAGATTTGTTTTCTATTCTTTCTTCTTTTTTTTGCTGCGTATGGCATTAAATCTTTCTATCTTCATGGACCCAAAACAGACCAGGTTACAGGTCAGATCTGTGGAGAGGCGACCCCGCTCACAGTCAGAATACCTGGTTTTCTAGGTATTTCTGAGCTATAAAACCACCTGTAATTGAATAAATGTAAGGTAGAACTGTGGAACATTCCAGGCAGAGTAATGACATGTCCATAGAAACAACCAGGTGATGGACTCCCAACCAAAAAGCTACGCAGTGCTGCTTTAAACTTACCCAGATACTCCGTTTTGCAGTGCATCTCACATGAATGATCTGTACCCAGGCCATCAATGCCATATAGAAGGGCTCATTAGCGTAGAAGCGAGATATACTCTCTGACCTCCCCCTATCCATCTCCGACTTCCCTTTCGCCTGTATGGATGGCAGCCTTGATCCCTTAAATGTGGGTTATCTGTCAGCACAGCCACACCATGGTAAATAAACAATCATTTATCAAACATATTAAAGCTGATACACACCATTTCCTTTGCCTCATCTTCTGTTGTCTGGTACATGCCATCATTTGTTGTTCTTATAGTCAGTGTGAATGTTTGATAAAGGTAACCAGATTCCCTCTTTTTTACTTTTCTATTTGACTACAACAAAAAATAAAACAAAATTCTACACAATTTTACGTGTGTGAAATTAATTAAAGGTCCTAAATTACACAAAATTGACTCATGTGATCTTTATGCCATCTTTATGTTATAATGTTCTCACCTCCTCAAAAACTACCTGAAGTTGTGTGTTGTTTCATTTATACTTGTGTCAGTAATCTTGTTTTATTAGTGTACATCTCCAAAGTTAGAAATGCTCTGTTCCACCTTGTGATGTCATGAAGTGATAGTTTTCAAGGCAACAGCTACCATTTACCTTTGGTTCAGTATAGATTGGAAATTCTTGGGTTGAAGTTATCCAAATGATTCTCGTGATGGTGTATGGAGTTTAAAAAAAAAAAACAGCAGAGCACTTCCTGTATCACCACATGACATCACAAGGTGGAACAGACTGTTTTCAGCTTGAGGAAAAACTCAGGATTTTGTGCGTTAAATGTGCAAATGACACAAAACAACTCCAGGTATGTTTGCGATGAGGAAACATTATAACATAGATCAGAAAATAGCGCAACATGGGCCCTTTAATATATAAACATATCAAGACATGGATCTAAACCATTTTCTCTTAGGCCTCTTTTCTCCAAATCTCTCTATCTACCTATCACTCAAATAACCTCGCTTTCCTTGTTTGTCGCTTGCTTTAAAGGTTTTGGCTGTGAACTGTTTTGCAAATCTGCCAGGATTGTTGATACGATGCCACGTCTTTTTTGCCACTGACACTCGAACCTGTGTCACTAGCAGCAAGCGTTAGCAGTAACCCTTGGGCCAATCACCGGCTGACAGTCAGTGGGCCGCTGGTCAGGCACAACGCTGGGGAGAGATATGATGACTCCCTACATGTGACACCTATAGGCCCCCCTCCTCGGCAAAGTTGGATTTTGACGGCCGGGTGACGTACGAAGTGACATGACATTGCCAAAGACTCCCACACAGACATGAGGGCCTCGCACGGGTGAACGAGCAAAGGGGGAGGGGGGAGATTCTCGCACTGCGCCGCTGAGCTGTCACTTTAGTTGAGAAAAAGAAGGAAAAAAAGAGAGAAATGTTGGAAACGTGATCGGAAGATGTTTTTCCACTGTAAGAAACACCCAGGACAAGGCTGAGGCTGACAATTTAAACAAAAGGGCTCATATTACGCTATTTTCTGATCAATGCTATAATGTTTCCTCATCACAAACGTACCTGGAGTTGTGTTTTGTTTTATTTACACATGCTTATGGCTTAGGGTTAGAGATGGCTGCCTTTCTTTACTGAACAAACATGTGTGAATGAAAGAAATGTATGTTTTTGGGGAGGTAACACATGGCTTAAAGTTCACAAGAGTCAATTTACCATAATATACTGTAGGTGCATTGCGCCGCTTTTCTGATAGAGGGTCCTTCACCTACTTTTCTCCATGGAAATGTTATTACTTTGTCTAAAATGTTCCATGTTAGAGATTAAAGCTATCTATCTTGAGGGAGATGGCTATAGGCTACATTACAAGCCAGACCTGTGGAGAGGCAACCTTATTCAAGAGAATTGTGTATTTTTGAGCAATAGAAACACCCATAATTAGTAAATTTGAGATCAGTGTGTTCAGTGTCTTACCATGGGACAGTCCAGGCAAAGATAGTTCGTATAGTTTCCAAATCAGATAGTTAGTGGTAAAAAAGAAGGATAGTTATGTCACAGGTAGTAATCTCAAGACTCACTCACTCCCAGAAAGTCAGTATAGTTTCCAGATTTGGTTAGTAGTAAAAAAGATCGTCATGTCACGGATTGTTCTTTTTTAATCACTGTAAAGTGCTTTGCGTTGCATTTTTTGTATGAAAAGCGCTCTGTAAATAAAGTTTGATTGATTGAGTGAAAGCAGTAACATCCCCATGGAGACAAACAGGTGGCGAACCCTCCACCGGAAAAGTTTCGCAATGCACCTTTAAGCCCCAGCCCTCCCCGCACTTCTGTACACAGCAGCGGCTCTAACATGGCGGACACCAGAGAAGGCTCTATCCATTCATAATGAGAGGATGTAACACAATTCGCGATTGACGGCGGCGGATGTTGCTTTGGAGATCTGCAAAAATGTCCCCGGGCATAAAAGAAAATACATTTGGCAGACGACAAGACTTTCTTTATGAATTATGAAGCCATTTTATGTCCCCTTCAGACTCATTGCTATCGGTTACATGACACGAGGGCTAGTGTTCATCTAGGCCAGCAGAAATCCCACAGAAGGGTGCTGTTTGTCGGCTTGAAACTAATCCTCTGTCACTCAACACCGCGAGGCACCCCCCAACGCTATCAAAGACACAAAAATAAAGAATTGAAGCACTTCTCTTTTGCCATTCAGAGCAGGTCAAAGGTTGGACTAAGCTTGCGAGGATGTTCAGAACGCGTCCCCGTAGAATAGTATCTCTGTTACACCATTGGCCTAATCCGCCACTTGAAGAGCAATTAAAAGTTTAGCCCGAGTTTTAAAAAGTAGCCATGTGTGATGTCTTTTTTCCCCCCTCCTCTCTTCTCTTTCTCTCCCGCCTTTATTTCTTCCTCTCCGGCTGCATTCATGTGGCGCATGCTAATACGAAAGTGCTACCCATGGCCCTCCTCCAAAAAGCACTGGGGAGAAATAGAAAGACCAAAGTGGAATGTGGTTGAAGCAAAATGCAAAATAAAGCGAGCAATGCTATGATCAGCCACTCTCTTATTTCCTTATCATCCTATTCCTTATCCTTTCAACATTCTTTTTTAGGCTGCTTCTGTGCTCTATTTTTCGCTTTCCGAAATTGCTCGCAACTCCCAAACTATAAGACTAACAATTTGTCCCTCTAGAATTTTTGGAGAGGACTTCTTTTCCCAACTTTGCGCGACTCAAGCATGCAATGGGGACGCACTTAGCAGAGTCTGTGCTTTGGTTCTCTTTCTGCTGGTCAAAAGCATATATTATTGTCTTTTTTTTTTCTCCAGAGAAGGGGTACGCAGCGAAGGCAACAAAGCATTTTTAATTGATTGCTATGTGCCTGGAATGCTGTTAAAGTGGAGTGCGAAAAATACAAGCCAGCGATTTCAAATTGACCAGAGAGCGCTAATAGCATCATCAACTCTTAACAAGGCCGCGCCATGTTGCTCATAATGTCGGCACCTTGGGTAATAAAAGTATTTTTAAAAGGTGTTTAAAATGCTATTACTAACAGTTGGGCCCACGTGGCTTGTATGACCTTGTGCGATTCTCTTATAAAAAATACAAGGTAGATTTGTAGCGTTGATACGGAAACCTGATGATTCAATAGAGAGTAGTGTGGAAAGGGTGTTAACGCAACCCGTCATCAGTTTTGGGAACTGAATACTTTTACCAAGAATAAGTATTAAGAGCAGGTCCGCTGACAGAAATTTGGAGGCCCAGGGCAAAAACACTCACATGGGCCCCACTCTAATATAAATAAATAGACAGAGACACACATTTTGGGCCCCTAAGACACAACAGAGCCCTTTGACCTCCCCGTTGACTCCCCTGATTCAGAGTACTAATTTGGAGTATCTGCATTCCGATAGTTACTTTTTCTTATGGTGGTATTCAGAATATAGTGACGTGTGATTTTTTTTCCTCCAGTTCGTGATAGGAAAATAAGTGATAAACAAAAATGTTTACGCAATCATTTAAATGCAACTCTGCGTTAAAGTGTTCCAAGTATTCAGAATAAAGTATTAGTAGTAGTAGTATTCTGTAACTAAATATATTTTCAAAGTACTGTATTTTTCAGACTATAAGTCGCACCGGAGTATAAGTTGTTAAGTTTTTGGAGGAAATTTATTTTATAAAATCAGAGAAGAAGGACCAACATTTCATCTTGAAACTTGCAAGTTATAGAAGTTATAGTAATAAAAACAACCCAATAGAGAACAATCTGTGTATTATTCGTTCATGCGTTATATAGAACCAAAAATAAGAAAACGAAAAATGACTCTTTTCTTTATTATTTTTCTCTCAAACCAAAATGTAAAAACAGATAATGGTTTGTTTTTTTCATTTTTGATTCATATATATGATTCATATATTTGGTATATGGACTGTCCGTGTGAAAAATGTAATATATAAGTCTCCCAAACTCAAAAAAAAAAGTCTGACTTATAGTCCGAAAAATACGGTATTCTTCCCATCACTGCCAGTCATTGATCTGAGCATTCATGGGAGACTATATTTTGCACTGCACTAAAACTTGGTCTGTCTTGTGTTTCCAAATGCTACAACACGCACGATGGTATGCAACTCTTTTGTTATGATTTAATATATCTGAACAAAAGGTGAGGTTGTACCTTCTGGGCTAAAAGGATATGAAAAATGGCATTAGTCAAACCCTAGACTAGAACAAGTGGGGTAGAAAGCCCCATGCATCTCTGTTGACTCTGCAGATAATGCACAGGAACTCTAAGCCCACAAGAACTCCTTTTATCTCGCCTTTGTTTTTGCTTCTTTTGGGACGGTTTTCTTTTCCTCAAAAATGGTTTCTTCTCTCTTTGTCCGTGTGAGACTGACCTGGGAGGAATGCACGGAGTGGGTTTGAAGCTTAAAGAAGATGGAACGTGTAGAGGAGCAGTGGAGCTTGACAGGGCCAAAGCTATCAGTCAGGGTAAGACATGATACCTAAGAATCTGTGGGCGGGTGCACTAACAAACACAGCAGCGGACCTTTCCTCTGCCAACAACTCAACTTGACCTGGACTAAAAACTTATCGAAATTCCCCCTGGTGGCTCGCAGGGCTTATAACACCTGAAAAACACCAGAAAAGTTGGCTAGTGGTGGAAGGCAACTATCTACAAAAGTAAAAGATCCCAATTTTTAGGTATCTGTTCTTTACTTTGTTCCGCAGTATGGCATTAAACAGCCCTACTCACATTTATTCATTTATAGGTAGTTTTATAGTTCAAAAACACTTAGAAAAACAGGCATTCTGACTGTGACTGGGGACGTCTCTCCACAGATCTGACCTGTAACTTGGTCTGATGTGGTCTCCTTGAAGATAGAACGGTTTAATCCCATACTGTGAAACTTTTTAGACAAAGCAATAACAGCTCCATGGAGAAAAGCAACAGAAAAGTTACACAATGCACCTTAAAGTAGATTTTTTATGCCATACTTTTATTTGAGTAATCCTTTCCTCCTCTATCTGTACTTTAACTTAAGTACCAAAACAGAGCACTGCCGTTGGTCTACTATCTTGTTTTAGATTAAGAAAATGTTCTCAGAGACAAAGGAGAGCTGTTAGCCTAGCCACGAAAATGGTAATAAGGAGCAACCGAGAAGCACCCAAACAGAACTTGAATCCAACCCGATCACATTGCTATTGATTTCCAGTCAGACATTAACCTTGAGGGCATTTGTCTCATTTATCGCGCTAACATCACTGAATCGTCAGGGGCTGGATTACACTTTGCATGTTGCATCTGCTTATACAGAACCGGGGGTGAAAAAAGGTCATGGACACTGTGTAAGCGTAAAGTGAAATAGGGGGATTCTGGGGTGTGTAATTCCCATATTTGAACAAAAAAAAAAAAAAAAAAAAATTGAACGGTGCAGTGCGTAACTTTTCTGATGGAGAGTCCATGCAACCTGCTTGTCTCCGTAGAGATGTAAATGCTTTGCAGGAATAGTACGGTGTCAATACTGCATCCGGCATGTACTTAATTATAAGTCCATACCTTGAAAAACATGCATTCTTACTGTGAGCATGCAGGCTCGCATCTGCACAGATCTGAGGTGTAAGGTGACCTAGTAGTGCCACCTGCTTGTGTTCATGGAGATAGAAGAAGTGAAATACCATGAGGAACATTCTAGACAGAGTAATAATACAGTATATCCATAGAAAAAAGCAGGTGATGTTTATTCTCCAACAGAAAAGCTACGCAGTGTACCCAAAAAAACAAACTTTACAAACTTTAAAAGAAACAAATTTGACATTTCTCTTCTTCCATACCACCTTTTTTTGTTTTACTTAATCTGAGTAAGAAAACAATACTTTAAGTATCAAGTATCAATGTAAATGTGACTTTCACTAATGTGTATATTTGGAACATTAGGTGCATTCAATTTGTAGGCTAGTGTTCCCCAGCAAGTGGTGGAGTTGTTTTTACATAGCTATTTGGCACTCAGGCAGGTCTCAGGTGGCGTATCACGGGTCACTGTCTGGTAGCCCATTAAAAATGAAGCACGCCGTCTTAATTACCGACTGGCACTTTTGGCAATCCTCGCAGTTCTCAGGTGTCACCCCAAATCCTCTTCTCCCTTTGTCCCGTCTTCTGTGGCCTCTTTATCTCCCACCCCCATCTCACTTACTCAGACTTCCCTGTCTATCCCTCCACCTCTCCTACTCGCTCCACTGCAATAAGACACTGGCCTTGTAGTTTACGTTTAGCCCTCCTCGCCCTGGATCCCGCCTCAGCCCACAATTGCTTCCTGTGGTTCACGGTAGTGGGTCACTGCCACCCGCCCAAGGTACTTAGAGCTGGAGATTGCACACTCTAACCTGCCCACCACACCTCGCCGGCCCTTGTTGCCCTCAGTGCTGTCCGGAGGCAGCTCTGAATGTGGGCTTAATTATAAATCCAGGCGAGCACTCAGACTGAACGCTTTAAATAGAGTTAGCGTTGTAACGTAAATACAAGCGGTCATTGTGTGCAGCTGATGTACTGTAACCAATATAATCCCACATGCAAAAGAAATCCTCAAAACCAGCCATACTTGATCACTTTCAGACAGTATTGTATTCAAACAGACATGTGTGTAGTTCATTTGAGCATAAAGTTGAATACAGAGCGCAGACGTCATCCAAAGAGTTGATACGGTAAATGCTGGAATAGATCATGGGAAGTTCAAGGGGAAAAAAGCCTAAATTTTCCTCAGTATTCTAGAAGAAATTATTCACAACTTTTCTCAGAATAGGGTTCATATTATGCTATTTCCTTATTTTAAACTCCATACGCCTTTACTAGAATCATTTGGATCATTTCAGCCCTGAAATTGTCCATCTCTACTGAACTAAAGTAAAAGGTAGCTCTTAACTTGAAAACTACCACGTCATGACATCACAAGGTGGAACAGAGCATTTTTAAGATTGGCGATATAGACAGGCTAATTATAAATGGTTACTTGAACAAAACGTTACTCCAGGTATGTTTCTGATAGAACTGAGAGAACATAAGCAAACACAAAACATACGAAGAAACCTGTATTGAAAGTTGTTTGAAAAATGCTCATTGTTGGGCCCCACAGCCTTGACAGTAACAATATTGCCTCGTACGTGAGTTATTCCTTCAAGATTTCAAGATAAAAGCAAAAAATGACATGTCAGTCTTTCCCCCAACTCTGCAATGTTTAGTTCGGCGGGAGAGAGGAAATGAAAATCAAATCCGAGAGGTCACACTTTATTGACATGAGTGGCGGACTGCTGTTTTTATTGGCCCCAGGTTCAGTCAGTCCGGGCGGTTCCATGTGTTTCCCCTTTAGCGTCCAGGATATAGGCCAGTGCCAAGGTTTGTTGCGGCCATTCCAGCGGACCTGTGGCGTGTTTGCATTGTCAGGTTTTGGGGATGACGGATTTGCTCACTCACCCGTGTCTGTCACCGGTTGGCTTTTCCATCACGGGCACACCCTAAAGAGGCCCGGGGCTGTCTGGACCCTATAAAAAAAAAAAAGAGGTCCCTGCATCTGGTCACGATAAAGCAAAGCAGAGCTAACTCATAATGAAAGACATACAAGAGGGTCATGGCCTGTTTTTGGCACGTATAGGAGATGGTCAAACTATGTGTGTGTGTGTGAGTGGACTCAGGGGATGAGGGCTGTGGGATTGTGCCAGAAGTCTCGTTCTGGCTAAACATCTGCTTTTCATTTGGTGGATTGCGTTTTTGGTGGCATCTAGTGGTTGAATTGTGAGCTAAAAAATAGTGAAAAGAGTTTTTGTTTTCTTTTTTATTGCTTTCATTGTTTACATGGGACACAGACGCCGGAAGGATTTGTGTGGCTTTAAAAGGTGCACTGTGCCATTTTCTGATGGAAGGACTTGTCGCCATGGAGATTTCATCGCTATAACTCGATTTTTCCACAGTAGCATCAAGTGTATTCATTTCCAGGCAGACAAGTGTAGGTAACACCACCATGCCAATTTATTAGTCAACCCTACTTACAGTAAGAATGCAAGTTTTTCAAGGTACTTTTGAGCACTAAAAACATCCAAAATAATGGTATAGTGTATATACAACATAGTTAAGGCCCATATTCTTTCACATTCCTGGCTAAGAATAAGATACTTAGCGCACCTTTAATATATATAATAAGTATAGATAGATAGCAAAAAAAACTCCCAAAAAACTCAAGTACACTTTGTCATGTGATACTTAAGTAAAAGTATTAAAGTATCCACTTAAATATGTACTTAAAGAGTAAAAAGTTAAATTATTTTGCACTGAATTTTAGGTCTTATAAGACTTTAAATGTAGTGACTTTGAAAAAGATTTATGCTGAATTTTGTTTAGTAGTTTTTCTTTCTATCTGTTTTTATGTATATCTTTTAGTTTGCTCAATGTACAGATGTGTTCCGAATTAAGGCCTCAGAAATTTCAGCAGGTCTCACACAATTTTTTTTGGAATTAAGCAAACATTAAGTTTTTATCTTATTTTTGGAATTAAGCAAACGTTAAGTTCTTAATTGTCTTCTGCACTGGTGCTTAACTTTTACACTTGATATTTGGATTCTAACTACATGTTCTTGGTCGGTTGCATCTGTAATGAAGAAAATTTCCCTTTGGGGATGAATAAAAGTAAAAGTAATTCTGATAAGTTTCCGTCCTGTTAAAAATGTAGTGGAGTAAAGTGCTGATACAGGCTCTCAAATATAGTGAAGTAAAAGTAAAATTCACTTTAAGTAGAGAGTTAAAGTACAAATGCCTAAAATGTATACTTCTTTTACTTTGTTACCTTCCACCACTGCCCTGTGTCAAACTTTTCAAAAAAATTTCCAGATGCTTTGTTGTCACTTACCTGCACTGATATATGACGAGGAAGTATTGATTACACTGGCTTTGTCATCTGAAACAAGGAGGTGTGTCTCCATAAAACCGAGTGCTGTTGAGGGTCATGACATTACACGTGTTTGTTTATATGTGCCGGCGAGCTCTCCTGGCCTGGTCACTGCTCCGTTTGATTGACAGCTGAGTGGAGCGGGAGGTCACGAGGTCATGCAGGAGGTGGACTCGGTCAGTAAACAGGCTTTGGGTATGCTCAAGTGAAAAATGGCCAAAAGGCAGGGCGCATTCAGACACTTTTCAGCGACTACTTTACCATTGTCTGCATTCAGGAAATACATAATGATCCATGCAAGTACAGAACTGCAATTAGTCCGATGGAGAATAACAAATCTACCCGAAGTGGATAGATTATAGTGAAATTAAACATGCGCTGTATTTCCCTCTGCTGTAGTGGAAGCTATAGCTATGTGTAATATAGAACTGTAAATAGTTTTAGACAGGGAGATACAGCTGTAGCACTGGGCAGAAGTAGTGGAAGTGGTAGTAGCAGTACTAGTAGCATAGCATTAGTAGTATGTAGTAGCAGCAGTAGTAGTAACAGTAGTGGTAGTAGTAGTCGTACGTACGTAGTAGCACTAGTGATTGTAGTAGTAGTAGTAGTACTATTGCATTAGTTAATTATTTAATAGCATTAGTACTAAGCAGTAATTAGTAAAAGTATGTAGCAACAGCACCCCTATGAACTAACATCAAGGACCATAATGTCCACCCTCCTGTGGGCTCACCACCTGCAGAGGGGTTCATAGGGGGGGTCAGGTGCTATGAGTATTGGGCAGCACGCTGCCCCCACGACCCAGCCGGATTAAGCGGGAGAAGATGGATGGATGGATGGATGGATGTAGCAACAGTAGTAGTACTGGTAGTAGTGGTAGTGGTAGTAGTAATAGAGATGGTAATAGTAGTAGTAGTATGTAGTAACCGTAGTAGTGGTAGTCGTACTGGTAGTAGCTGTAGTCGTACTGGTAGCAGTAGTGGTAGTGGTACTGGTAGTAGTAGTCGTGGTAGTATTGGTAGTAGTGGTATTGGTGGTAGTAGAAGTAGCAGTAGTGGTAGTGGTACTGGTAGTAGTGGTAGTAGTAGTAGCAGTGGTGGTGGTAGTAGTGGCAGTGGTGGTAGTCATATAGTATTAGTAATAAGAAATAGTAGTAGTAGTAATACGGTTGTTTTACTCCGATACCACAACCTCAGCTCAGCCTTAGTCAGAAGAGTAAAAAATGTATTTGGAAGTGCCCAGAACAGATTGGTGCTGACATATGGCCGTGTATTAAGAGACGGCGCGAACACCAGCTCCACTCCGAATACAGTCGCATGTTACACAATTCCCTTCCCCTCCCTCGTGGCACCCCGATAGGTATGAAGAAAATTGACTAAGAAGGAATGACTGTTTATTCATTTATTTAAAAGACACGCAATGGCAGGATCGAAGGTCGCCGTGGAGACTGCACTAGCTGCAGATTCTAATCCAGACCCTCCGGCGGTCCCTGCATGAACTCCATCCCTGGTCTGCAAACAAATTAGCTTTCCCCTCCCTGCTCTCCGCGCTCCTCCATCTCACTCTGCCTCCAGTGAAAATAAGGGGGGGAAAATCAGGTGAATAAAATCTATTTGTTCATTTAACTTATTTTTTTTCTCTTGCCCGAACTCAATTTTCTCGTGGTGTTGGGGCCCGTTCAATTGTTTTTCTTTACTTTGCGGCCTCGCCAGCAATTCATTACGCAACAGTCATTTAATTTGTATCATTAGAAGATGTGGTTTCCAAGGAATACTGTGCCTCCACTAAAACTGATGCATTTGTTTATGTTTCATTGGTGTTCTAAATGAAAATGCTAATAGTTTTCTTAAAGGTGTGCAAGGTGGCAGAGTGGTTAGCTCCATTTGCAATATATTCAAAACATAATTGAATTCCATGCGCATCCTAAACCTGGTTTCTAATTGTGACATTTGGGATTTTTGATTACAATATTCACGGTGCAAACACATATAAGGAAACATAATTTACTAGCTTCACATCTCCTCCAGGCGTTATTACACTTAGTAGCATTCCTATTGCATGCCCATTTTTAATTATGTAACAAATGTTTGACTATCCAAGTGAAATTTGCATGAATATTTATACTGATTCATTTGTTGAGTGTTGATTGTAATTACATGGAAACATGATTTATTGCCAAGATTGCTGTGTTAGCCAGCCAGCCAGAGAAAAGGAACAGGATAGAAATATAAATGCTAATTCACTAACACACACGCGCGCTCAATGTGCAAGGCAGAAATCTACTTCTCCCAGTGGCTTGTGGGAAATTGTTTTATCAAACAGAAAATCTTCTTCCAAAAGAGAGCCTGGTTGTAGGTCTAAGCCTTATCTGTGATCTCTTGTCAGTGAGCTGTTTTTGAACAAGGCCAAAGTATAAAAGGAGAAACTTTGTGAGAAAATATGTGCATATATTTTCTTAGAATAATTAGAATAAACTCCAAGAGGAATCACTTCAAGTAGCAGTTTGGATGTGCTTGTCAGAATGTTTTTTATCATGCATCTTTCACCCGATCAGAGGGACAGGGTTAGGAAAACAGTGGATGCCGTCTCACTTTCAAACTCATTTTCTCAACATTGTTTTGCAAAACTAGTCGCAGAAACTTTAGACTGGTTTTGTCATGGCCAGATTAGAAAGATGTACCCAATAAAACTAGCAAGGTCTCAGAATAAATATGTTACACATCATTTTTTAGCGCACAAATCTACCCCAGATATTTGAAGTACATGCTGTTGTATAATGCACCGCTGTATGAATGCACCAGTGATAGTTCCTTATTGTATAACGCTTTTACTACCACAGGGATCACCACTATTTTAAATGACCATAACTCCTCGCTACTTCGTGCAATTTTAATCATTCAAACTGCCCCTGAAAGCTGTGAAATGGGGCTTGAAACTGGGCTTGAAACTGGGCTTGAAAGTAGAAGAAAATTCAATTCCTTTTTGGCCTTTTGTCTTATAACACACAGTTTTAGGTATTTAATTACATAAAAATGGTAAATACTTCTCCTGGAAAAGAGTGTACATTTTTTACACATTCTTTGACACAGTTATTGACAAAAATAGACAATCAATTAAATCTTTCTTAAGAACACAAAATATCTGGTTCATAGTGAGGAAGTATATAAAAAATAAGAATAATCATAAAAAAAAAAACAGACAAAAAGACAAGGTGTTTCAATAACTATAGCTATTATTATATGGTTAAAAGGATTAAAGGTACACTGTGTAACATCTCTAGTGGAGGGCTTACTACGCTAGGCTACATTACAGTTCAAATCTGTGGAGAGTCGCCTTTATTCACAGAGGGAATTCATGCGTTTTTGAGCAATACAAACACCCGTAATAAACAAATGTTAGATGAATATGTTTAATGTCATACAAAGGAACATTCTAGGGAAAGCCGTAAATTCTCCACGGACACAAGCAAAGCAGCAAAGTTACACAGCGTACAACTTTTGCACGGAAACAGGACACGTCTAACAAAACTGACCCGAGAAGCGTGTCATCGCCGGCTGTATTTCCCTCCCCGCCCCTTGTTGTCACTTCATTTATCATTCTCCGCTAAAGACACACGGCGACTCCACACCTCGTACCTGTCAGCAGATAAGCTTTGGCAAAACACGCTCAACGTCAGTCTCCCCCATCCAACCACCAAAGCTCCAAGATTGATTACGGGCAGATGTACAAATTAAAGTTATCATTGGGCCTTACAAGGGAGCGGGCTTGATCAGGTGTGACAATTGCTAAACAAAAAGAAGGAGGGAGTGGGAGGGACCCGAAATGGTTGAGTAATGGGTCTGCGTCGCGTTTAATGTTGATGACGGGGCGAGGAGGCGAAGAGGAGGAGGAGGAGGATGGGGTGGGGGAGGCGCAGATCGGAGGAAGGTTGCTCGGTTGTGTTTGTACGAAATTAATGACTAGCGTTACCCATTTGTTATGCTATTTATCCAGGTAATGAGCAAGCAGGGAGCGCCATTCCTCACCTCATGTTCACTCAGTCCCGATCACCTAACACTTTCTATCTTCAAAATTGTCACAGGGAACTATTTTCGTCACGATAATTATGATATCGGCTTGGCGTTCAATATAAGAAATTTGGAACAACACATTTTGGGGCTCAGTGTTCACCGTGTGTACATTTTCTGTACAAAAATGGGGCGATTTTTGTTATTTTTGTCGTAATTGTTTAGCTACTTGCACATGAAAACACTGACCTATACACAAAGAGGTAGTATGTTTGTGCCAGGTTATAGCAAGAGGCTAATTCCAACTTCAATCGATAACTAAAACTAGTCTCATTCAATCTCAGTCACCACATCCGTACTCTTTTTTACATATTTACAGTTCATGTTCCTGTATTCATAAGGAATATTCATTAAGACAATGAGATCTGAGTCGTAAAAGGTCGAATACGTCACTTTTAAGGGTAATTATTGTGTTATTCTGTTGTTTGTCAGGCACAGTTCATGGCTTTTTACGATAATGAATATTTGAAAATGGTTTATGCTGCTTTATTGTCATAGTATCAGAGGCATAAAGCAGTTTCCAGCAACATATTGTGCTTCTGAAATGTGTAATTGTGACAAGCCTACAAGAGCAAGTGCTAATAGTGGAGTAGATCGCTTGGTTCTGAGCAAGTGTTCTTTTGTTTAGCTCCCCACATACATAAACAGCATGAACACAAGGTTTGTAGGCCAGAAGTCTTTGTTAGTCAATGTGTGTTATGGAAAACAGGTATTTGCCTTTTCTCTGGGTAATTCAGATCTCCAGCAGAGCCTTGTTCACCTTGGCCTCTTTGCACAAATGAAAAACGACAAATGAGGCCGTGGCAGTGCTTTGGTCTTAGTTGTATTTAACAGGTTGAGCCAGCTGCCAGCCTTGCCTCTCCCCTGAGCCTCAGTGTCTTATGAGGGTAGAGCGTTTCGTGTTTGTCCCTTTACAAGGTCCTCCCATTGAAGGTTTTCAGGGTGAGTGAAAGCCAGGACCTTGTTTGTGGTAAAAAGGTCATTGTTAGCTTTTGTGATGGAGGAGACTGGATGACAAAAGTGACTGTGCAGCTAGCTTATAGGGAAGGCTTTCCTTTTTGTGCCTTTAAATTCCTACAATTCATTTTCCTGACTCTCCCAATACAACTTTACCCATATTTTTGACCTATCTTCTCCTGCTTACCTAAATGCTCACCTAAATCTTTTTCAAACCCAGACGATGCCACATCCTCTAATCTGAACACAAACAGTCCCTTTAGTGACCCGCGGCGTTTGGTTTTTCTTGTAGCCATTTCGCCGAGTGACCTTCTCGGTGGTGAGCCAGCCCCAGGACCCTCACCAGCAGGGATCGCTGCAGAGCTGCTACGACAGCGGCCTGGACGAGTCGGAGACGCCCAGCAGCAAGAGCTCGTCAGGCCCCCGGCTGGGCGCCCTGCCCCTGCCCGAGGACAGCTACGAGAGGACCACGCCGGATGGCAGTGTCGGTGAGGCAGAGCACATGGAAAATGGTAGGGGCAAACACTAAAGAAAGCTTAGACAGCCTGTAGATGTAGGAAACATATAGAGCATCACATAGCACACACACTAGCTCCAGTACACACACACACACAGAAGCCCTTTATTTTGAGAGTCCTGTGGCTTAGCTGTGGTCTGACAGTTCTTGGCTTCAGATAGCAGCGTGAGGATTGTGTTGCTGTAGCTGTTATTTCCTTTGAATAGGTCTAATACCCAAAATTCCGCATCATGTAGAAGGGGCTCCTGGATTTAAAGGCTTTGTTTCTGTTTCAGAAACAGCAGGCTTATTTGATCAAAGGGGCTACATGTGGGAATATATGTAAGACACATATTCTCTTAAATCAACACCCTTCATGCCGTCGTGTCTCCTTTTATATTGCACTATGTCTTGGCCGTTGTTCCAATTCCAGTTGAATTTCATCTCAGGTTAAATCTCCTGTGCACTTCTGGTGAATGACTTTTATTTGTATGGATCAAGTAGAAAAGAAAAAACAACAGGGGGTTAAGACCTGACCTGGATTGTTGGACAGACAGTGGGTTTGTCTTGAGTGAATCTTTGATTTAATCAGCAGATGGAACTGATGCAGTAAAGAAACTGTATTGGAGCCAATCTGAGCAGGAGCGCTGGAGAAGATTGCTGTGGCAGTCCTGGGGCGCGGCACTGTCTCCCGGTGGAAGCGCGTACTTTACATGCACTAGTTTAGTTCAACTAGATCCCAAATATGTGAGGACGGGTGCGCCTGTGTGTGCACTGAGAGATGGAGGTAATGGTCCCATTCATAGTGTCGCAGTCTGAGGCCATGCTTAACAAGGAGGAGCTGTCTTGAGAGTGCTAAGCCTAAGTGCGCAGGCTTTCCCACTGCAGCTTAGCATAAAGATATTCAAATCTCCTAAAGATCCCATCTCTATCCTCCCTGTAACTTTGCAGATGTGGGTTTCAGATGAAGTTGTACGTGTCACTGTTGCCAAAAATACACAGTGCGACGCAATATCAGAACAAAACAAATAATTATTATTCAGAATTGTTTAAAACATTTTGATTTACCACACAGTTATGAAAAAACAGCCTAGATTACATGTTACCTTGTCAAAATAAGACTGAATATATTTGCATAAATTGAAATTTGAGCGTTTTCCTTATTGAATTGGCTTTGCAATTGAAAAAGATGCTGCATAGCAAAGAGTTTTAGTGGAATCAAGTCAAGGTCATTTATGAATCAATCATCCAAAACAAACAACATGCTGAGTGCTGTCTCTTCACAGATGACAATTTCAGTTTCAGATAGAATTCAGATTATATTTTTATACAATCATTAGCAAGAATCTTTCACAGTGCATTGTGTAACTCTTCTGCTGGAGGCTCCACCACCTGCTTTTCTCCATGGAGATGTTATTGTGCTTTGTCTGTTTCACAGTATGGCATTAAACTTTTCTATCATCGTGAAACCCAAGTATGGCTAAATTACAGGTCAGATCTGTGGAGGGGCAAGCCTGCTCACAGTCAGAACACCTTTTTTCTAGTTAGTTTTGAGCTATGAAAAGCATCGATAATTACATAAATGGAAGATAGATCTGTTTAATGCCATATTGTGAAAGAGTCCAAGCAATAGAAACAAGAAGGTGACATACCCCTAACCAAAAAGTTACACAGTGCACCTTTAAGAGTTGTAGAGGTTGTATTGGAAGCAGTTGGAACAGGGTCGTGTTACGGTCTGGAGAGAATAAAACAAAGTCCTGGTCAACACCAAAGCTTTAAATTTCCTTGGAAAGTGTCCTTGAGGTGGACACAATGCTCTCGTCTGCTCGGCTAGTTCCCTCCACACTTGAGCATGTAAAACAAATGGAATCATCTAAAGGTTAGGGCAAATATTGGCAAAGCGCCGTGGCCTCTTAAGGGGAGGTAAGAGCGGTCATTAGCACTCCTCCTTGTGTTGTAACCCAGGCACAGAGTAGACATTTTGACACTGTGCAAAAACACTTGAGAAAATTATGGGGAGAGAGGGAGAACAAAAGTTAGCAGATGGCACCCGGGCTTAGTGCTAGCCGGGGTGCTGTTAGCGACAGGTAATTTTGGACATTTACATGCACGATAGGTGGTCGGAGTGTTTGTGTGAACCCAGAGAAAGTAGCTGAGGGGGTAGTAAAGCCATCAAAACATAGATTGGATTTCGCCATTTTTTCCCTTTTATTCCCTTTATTTGGCATTTTATTAGGGTTCATAGCAAGTGTTTGGGATTGTTGTTTTTGTGAGCATGAAATAATAAAGTTTGAAGTTGAAACAAAGGCATTTTTAGAGCTTCAATTAGTGCGTCGTATCAGTGATTCATTTTGAAAATCGCGAATGCCACAACAGCTAGGGAAAACTTGGTCTTGTCACATCTTAGAATTGATGCTGGTGCTGGTTAGTACTTGTCACAACAGGGCACGAATCTCAAAAATGTTGTTGTGTCCTTAGGCAAGACACTTTGCACACATTGCCTAGTATGAATACTGCGTGTACGTGAGTGTTGGTGGTGGTCAGACAGGGGAAAGAATGAATAACGCAAATGTAAAGCGTAAAAGAAAGGAGATATATCAATCCAATGCAGTATTATCATTGTAAAATTGTTGCCTTGGTGATATGCAACATTTCGGAAGAGGGTACAAGGTGATATTTCTGCACTTTTGTGGTTCATTTTACAGCTTTCACTTTTTGTGCGATACTTGAGCCTCAACCATGGCATCTGAAGAGTACATTTGCGAAAACAGATCTTCATGACGAGCATTTGTCACATTTTCTTTCCCGAATGAAAATACCACTGAGTGAATTTGCTCAAGACTGATGCGCTAAAATGAAGTTGAAATAAATACTTAGACAAAAAGGAAATTAAGAGCCTCCAGCATATTTATATGACTTTTTTTTTTTCAAGTAAACTCTTCATTTACAAGTGTGTTATATTTTGTAATGACTTATTCATATTAAAGGGCCCATATTACGCTATTTTCTGACCTATGTTAATAGTTTCGGACCTTGAATTGCCAAACTCGACTGAACAAAAGGTAAAATGTAGCTGTTAACGACTACTAAACTACTGCTTCATGACATCACAAGGTGGAACGGAGCATTTTAAGCTTTGTAGATGTAGATAACTAAGAATAAAGGGATACTCAAACGTGTGTGAATGACAACACAACCCCAAGTATATTTCTGAGGAAGTAAAAGCTTTATAACATGACTTTAAGCTCACAAGAGTCCTTTCTGAGTAACAGAGGACTTTTAAGAACTAATATTTATCTGTAGTAATCTTCTTCAATTCTTTGTTCAAGAGGTTAAGAGTGAACAGGTCTTTTGCAGTCTTTTTCTCTCTGCTCTCTCAAACATTGTTACTAGAACTGTTACCCTCTCAGCTTTAGCAGGAGCATCTTGTCTATCTCACGTACATGAAAACACGACGGCTCATAAGTCGTATCCACGCAGACACCGTATGGACCGAGGCGCAGAAAGACAACAACCATGTTTGCACAGACCTATCTTGCATCTCTCCACACTCGTGCCCAGGGACCAAGTTTTATTTTTTCAACCCCTCCTCTCCTCTCCTTCATCAAGGTCAGGTTTTCGAGCTTTATTATTTTTTTATTGGCTGCTCCCTCTGTCCACGGGGAATGTCAAAAACAACAGCAGCAAAACAACTTCATCTTCAGCAAAACTTTTAAAGCAGAATATTAAGGGTCACTTGAAGAATTATGCCAAGTTGAACACTATTTTTGATGAAATTTGTTTTGGTTACTAGAATCCCGATGTGAAAATAGTTTTTGAGGTCAAATTCTTACTGAATTTAAAAAGAAGCCAACTGCAGTTTGTCACACTGGCAAAAAAATGACCGCATTTCAGCACATGTATTAGAAGTACTGCAATTTGTTTTGGTTTTTCGCTTCTTCTTCTTTTTCTTTTTTTTTTTACCTTGACTTGATTATTGCCATAGGAACAGCAAGTAACAGTAGTAATCTTTAGTTACTATTGATACTTTGCAGCTCACGGCGACATTCTCTGGGGGTGCAATGCCAACTGAAGCTCTGTTAGTCAAGTTAGACTTTAATCTTAGCTTTGTTTTAACACAAGCTAACCAGAAAGAACTGATTTAGTTGTAACTACAAGAGGTGAGGTGATTTCAGACCAAGTTATAGGTCAGATCTGTGAAAAGGTGGCACACACAGCTATAAGAATGCATGTTTTTGAAGGCATTTTTTGCGTGAGTGTGTGTGAGGGGGTAATTAGCTATAATAGAGTCATAGAAGCTGCATAAATACTTACATTGGAGAGCTTTAAATGTGTTTTGTAGACTGAATAATGAAATAAATTGTAGTTTTAAATCACAACTGAGCCCTATCATTACATATTTCCGCATCTCGATCTTCCATATGCACAGCTGGGCCTCTCACTTATTCATAAACTTGCTCTGGTATTCATCACATATTAATCCACGCTGAATGCATGTAGTGAGGCGCTCGATTAGGCCGTTATAGCTGTTAAAAAGGTCTTCCACAGCTACATATATAGCATTATCGGAGGGTCAAAGATACGCAAGTTCTTATTGATCTTTGCATCGCCTGGGGATAGCAGATTTTTCAATTTTTACCTCAAAAACACTTGCCCTTTCGAGATGTATGAGGTGTCTTTTCGTATGAATCAACAGCTACAGGCCCTGGAGATGGAACGTTATAATGTTCACTGTATTACGCCGTACACCCTCCGTGCGCTAGGTCACCCTGCCATTTCTATCTCCCTTTCAATCCATACAACCGAAATAGAGGATCGGGCTAATGTAATGCCGGGACCTCTGACCTCGACAGAACGCCCTTGCACCGGGGATTAGAGATGTTATAATGTGCTGCCAATGGCTACGCCGTACACATGTAATCAACGCTACTGTGTGTGCAAATGAGTTTAATCAATAGGTTAAAGATGCCAAATGCAAAAAATGATTCTTCTGAAAATGGATGCGATGCTTTTGCTTTTTGTAGTTTTGCTGAGAATGAGCAAGAAGTCATAGCTCTGAGCGGTTTTCTATATACTTTATATTGTTATCTGCATATACTGTAGTGTAATCTCTGTAATGTAGTGTAATGTATAATGTAGCTCCTATATTACACAAAATGGACTCTTGTGAGCTGTTGTTACGTAGAGTTGTGTTTTATTTCATTCACACATGTTTGACTAACCCTTTATTTTGAGTCCATCCACATCTCCAAAGCTCAAAATGCTCTGTTCCACCTTGTGATGTCATGAAGCGGGAGTTAACAACTAACTTTTACCTTTTGTTCAGTTGCGATTGCCAATTCCAGGCCTGAAATCATCCAAACGACTCTAGTGAAGGTGTATGGAGTTTTAAAAAAGACAGTGGAGCACCTCCTGTGTTACTGTGATGATTAACATCACCACAAGAAGGTTCAAAGTTGGATTCCCAGACCAGGTGGAGCCTTTCTAAGTGTTGAGCCATGTCCCTCTACTTTTTTCTTTTTTTTTGCATAATAAAATACATCTTACTCTTCACAGCGAAGAGGTTGTGGGTTATATTTCAATCTTAATATATTTACCAGGAAATTAGTGTGTCTGAAATGAATGAATGAGGGGAAATATGTTTTATTAGTAGTATTTTATTTTAAAAAGCTGAACGATGGATGTGGCATTGTTCCCCATTCATTCCAGTTCATTCAGACTGAACACAGACAGAAGAAGACGGAGATAAATACATTTCCAGCACCAAAATGTCTGGTTGTTATGTGTGTGGTTGTCAGAATAGATATTCTACCAGTGGAAGTTTTAAAGTTTTACTCACTGATCACACAAGGATCTGGCAATCGGACACCATTACTCAAAGTCGGCTTGTTGAGGAAATATTCTCGATCTTTTGACGATAATTCTTTCGCAGAGCTCGACAAACTGCTGTTTTGCTGCGCTTCTGTTGCCAAAATGCACAATCAACCGAGCCAACATCATCACTGTTTACTGACACTAAAAGGGTCTATTAGTATTAGTATGATGTATTTTCCAAGTATTAAACCATGCACTATTTTTTTTACTATTAAAGTAGTTTGGATTATAATAGATGTTTTCATACATACACTGAAATTTAGTTGTATTTTCGTATTTTAAGTACAAAAAAAAGTTGTTTCATTGGTAGATCATTTGACTTGTCCAGTGAAATCTGCTCTTATCATGATAAAACTTAAGCAATTCATATGTGATCCCTAAACTAAAGTGCTGCATCCTACCTAAAGGACATACTCTCTGATGGCTCCTAATACATAAATAATAATCCACAAATATGAAAATTAATAAATAAATTAAAAAAAACAATGCGGAAAACAAAAGAAAGTGTGAGTTGTCGATCAGTATTTTTGACTGATGCCGTTCTAGTGAATTCCAAATCATTTATTTCCGTCAGAAAGAGAAGCCAGGAACAATCGCTACATGCCAAGACAGCCTAATCCAGTGGGCCCAAAACGGGAAAATAAATCGTATTCAAAAGACTTGCAGTTTTCTTATTTCATTTTGCACATTTTGTTGTTTGCCCACAGCCCGGAAGAAATACATTCCGGTCCTCAAGTTTTATTTACCGCTATATCATAGAGTGCATTGTGCGGAGGCTGATTTTGTTTATGCTGGCTGCAAAGACAGATGAATAGTGCAAATTTATTGTAGCTGCTAAGAGAGTAATAGCACATCCCGCTTAGCTGCTAACGTTGACATTCCACCCACGTCCCTCACTCTCCCTCATTCTCCAACTTTGGCTGCCAGACAACCAGCTCCAACCAACACACACAAACACACACACACACACACATGCACAGTCTCTATCTTGTGCCTGCCTCTCCTGCTGAGAAATCTCGGGGTACCTCTGTTGGATTACAAACATCATCATTTACTGTTGGCCAGCGTGCACAGTGGAGACAGACAAGAAGAGCATCACAGCAGTTACCGGGCAGGTATTGGGGACCGACTGCAGCGACAAAGGAAAATACTGGACGTGAAAACAAAAAAAAGCCCTCAAATACAAGGAACACTTAAAGGACACATGCTTGGTGTTGTTAGAAACGTGGCGTGTTCCTATTCACAACAATGGAAGCGCAATCCAACGAGTACTTTCTAACGGTTCCTTAATATGAGTGGTTGGATCTGGATCTCATTTTTTAAAAGAATCAAACTTTTTCTTTCCAGATTTGTATGCATTTTTACACTGCACAAGAATCAGCAATTTAATAAGACTTAGTTTTGTAATCATGATTTCAAAGAGTGAACAGACTCTCAGTTTCAGTTTGAACCATTTTAATCAAATTTGAGCCTTGATCATTTCTCGCGGTGATTAGTTTGAAGTAAAATGAGTTCCCAAATTGCCTTCTGTCATATAAATAAAAATAAAAGAGCTAGTCTTTTAAATGGCTCTTTGATATGAATGGATCCAGGGGGATACAGGGGTCTCCAACCTTTTTTCTCCAGTGAGCCACTTTTACAAAACAAAAATGTCAGAGCTTCCAATTACAGCAGTGGCAAAGAAACTGAGTAAATATAATTACCACAGGAAGCCTTATAAAACATAAAACATCACCCATTTATCGTGCACCAAGTTAGGCATCAAAATTATACATTTACAGTGGTGATCTACAGGTTGGAGACACCTAATCCAGAAGATTCAGATGTGACAAAAAAGCCGAAAGCAGTAGACCACATGACGGTTGAGGTACAAAAAATGAAAAACAAAATAAAATCTCTTATATGTACTTGAAATATGTCTGTATACTTTCAAGATTCACGTGGATTCTCGACATACAACAATGCACAAACAGCAAACAAACTATGATACTGGGAGCTCAAAAATTTGGGAGTCAACAGGAACTTTAATTCAGCACACAAATTTTTTCAATTCATTTTTGTAGAGCCAAAATCACAACAACTGTTGTCTCACAGGGCTTAACCAAACTGTTAGTTTAACCAGCAGAAAATTCGAAAATCAAACAATGAAACAGTCACTGGTCAATACAGATAAACAGATTAACCAACATGCTCACGCACTCAGATTACTCATACTAATGTTGTGATATCTGACTTGTTGGGAGCTGGAAGGGCATCTGAAATAAAGCCATTTTTAACAGTTTTTTGTTTTATTATTTATCTACTCACACACACAAACAGTTAACAGAAATTTGGAGGCTCGGAGCAAGAAGACTCACATGGGCCCCTTTCTAATATTAATTAATAGGAAGATGGTCCAGTTGTGGGCCCCTAAAACCCTGTGGCCCTTTGTCTCCCCCGTCTACTGCCCCACAGACACACACAACAACAGAATCTCATTCTTATTGTCTCGACACCCTCTTCAAACCTTG
This sequence comes from Odontamblyopus rebecca, assembly GCA_030686955.1. Taxonomy (NCBI): domain Eukaryota; kingdom Metazoa; phylum Chordata; class Actinopteri; order Gobiiformes; family Gobiidae; genus Odontamblyopus; species Odontamblyopus rebecca. Next base: position 20,661,109 of record CM060672.1, read on the forward strand.
ATATGCACGCCGTATTCCCTCAAGTCAAAATGTCTTTTATTGTTCATACTATCTCAAATATCACAATTAGAAACAATGAAATAAACCCATTTCCTCCTTCACTGGCAGCAATCAAACTTTAATCAACTCAACTGCACAATAGAACTTGCAGTAGCTTTATCATTCTCCAAATCCTCCCTGCTTTTTTGTTGTCGTTTTTGCGTATTTACACCCATTGCAACACATTGCTCAGGCTGGTTAATAATGTGCGTGTGTGCCGGTGCATGTGTGGAAGTGTGTTCATTAGGCTGAGCGAGATTGTGGGGCCAGATGGCAACGCGAGTTTGTTTAATTAAAACCATTCATATTTCAAGAGCGGAGCTGCAAAGGCACTGGTTTTAGGTTTGATTTCCCCAAACTTAGTCAGAGTAAGCCTGGGTGTAGCGGCTGTATGTGCGCGTATTATGCAGTGCTATCAATCAGCGAGTCTCCACGTCTATGATAGTCCCTCCCTAAGGTCACTGTACTCGCATTAATTTAAGTTATCCAATCTGGACCGCCCTGAAAGTACACTGCGGAGCTAGCGACGCTTTGTTTGAACACATCTCCCCAGCATGGCATTGTCTTTCATGTTTGCCCCGAGTCGAGGGTCCGCCAAGCGTGTCTCGTATTCATTTCCATCTGTCCCCAGCTCTGTCTACGCACTGTCCTGGGGCAAGGAAGATGGCGAGGGATGAGGAACGTACAAGCAAACCCGCTGTGACCGTAGGGAGGAAAGAGTAAATGAGTGCACGGGAGCCAAAAAAGATGAAATTTAGAGAGGGATAGAGTGAGTGGGAAGAAAGGAGAGAGAAGAGAAGAAGGGGATGGTGGTTACACGCATGATCAAGTCCCCAGCAGGGAGTGGCTTTTGACGGGGAGATGATTGATCACTGTGGCGCTGGAGCGGGCAGGTATTCAAATCATCGGCGGGTGTCGCATACAGTGCAGTCTCATACTCGTGGACTGTTGAGTGCACCTGCAGTTTCAGTCGAGAGTGTCCAAAGTCGGGCTCTTGGAGGAAAAAGGCAGAGTTCAGCTGTTTACGAGTATCTGACAGCCTATGGTTCAAAGCTCTGCAGTATAGATGCAAATCATAGTGGCTCCGTTATTTTAAAAGTGATACGATACCTTTCTATTGATATGTCAACTGATATCATCAACATCCCAGGGAGTGTGAAGATAACTAATAATAATAATAATAATAATAATAATACATCGGTTTTATATAGCGCGTTTCATGGTAACACAAAAACGCTTCACAACTGAAATAACTGAACATAACTGAACGCACTGCTCTGTTTGAAGCTCTGTTGCTCAAATTAGACTTGACCTGAGCTTTATTTGAACACAATCTGATAGTATTTGTTACCGTATTTTTCGGACTATAAGTCACACTATTTTTTAGGGTTTGGGTCCTGTGACTTATACTCCAATGCAACTATATTACATTTTTCACACTGACAGTCCATAGACCAAATATACGAATCCTATATATGAATCAAAAATGGAAAAAAATTAATCATTATCAGTTTTTTTCATTTTGGTTTTAGAGACAAAGAAAAGAAAAAAGTTATTTTTTCATTTTTTTATGTTCTTCTCTATTTGGTTGTTTTTATTACTATAACTTCTATAATTTGCCTTTCAAGATGAAATGTCGGTTCTTGGGCTCTGATTTTATTAAATAATTTCCCCCCCAAAAAGTGCAACTTATAGTCCAGTGCGACTTATACATGCTTTTTTCTTCTTCATTGTGCATTTTTTGGCTGGTGCGCCTATAGTCAATCTCATGTAAAACAGGGCCGTGACCACAGGCTCCTGAAAATGTGTTATTTAAATACATTCTTGTAATTTAAAGAGTTTTCAGATTTTTTCTGTTGTGTCACCATGATAACAAATGAACATTCCTCCAATACACATACATGTAGAACACTCCCAGCATGATGTCGCTGTAAAGAATCAATGGAGATTTCTTCAAACGTATTCTTTTATGGTGTCCTGCTGCGTGTTCCAGGCCGGAGAGCCAAAGAAAAACCTAAGATAGAATTAACACAATTCTACTTTTTTCATTAGATCACAATGCTGGTGCAGCCTCAAAGAAATATTGATGGTTTATTGTAATGGAGAATGAATAGTAGATCTTTTTCCATAGATACTGTGGCCTTGCTTTACCGCACACAATGCATATCAATATCCTACCTACTCAGTACACAACACGTGTTTCTCTGTAAGCCGACCCTTTACACATCTTGAGACCAGCTTCCCGTTATCTACTGAAACTTGCGTGCGCTGTTTTTTTGGGTCAGCCACTTTAAATTCTAAAAGGTCTATATTATGCAAAATCGACTCTTTTGAGCTTTAAGCCATGTTAGAATGTTTTTCTCTCATTAAACACATACCTGGAATTGTGTTTTGTTTCATTCACACATGTCTGAGTAATTTCTTTATTTAGTCTGTCTGCATCTCCAAAACTCAAAATGCTCCATTCCGCCTCATGATGTCATGGAGCAGTAAATTAACAGATACATTTTACCATTTAGTTCAGGAGAGATTGATAATTCCATGGCTGAAATCATCCAAATCATTCTAGTGAAGGTGTGTGGAGTTTAAAAACACAGTGGAGCACTTCCTGTATTGTGTTGTGATGCAGAGATTATGTGTTAAACATGACTGAAACAAAACGCAACTCCAGGTCTGCTTGCGATGAGTAAACAAGATTAGAACATGAATCAGAAAAGGGTGTGATATGGGCCCTTTAATGCGATCGTAAGCAGAGAAATGGTGCATAACTTTCACCTCGTAATCACCCTTTTCGTAGCACAGGAGACGGCACGCAACCTAACACTACAGTCGTACGTGCGCGACTCCAGGGTCGGCCACAAAAGGCGGCGCGGCATTGTGGAGGTCCAGCTGTGTCTAATGGAATTGTTACTGGTGCCGTTTCTGGGGAGCTAGAGGCATCCTGACACCCACTCCTGACAAAGATTAAAAAAGCCATTCTGCTGGTTATAAACACCAATACACACCGAGCATCACACAACACAGTCAGAGCTACGGAGGCCATTTGGTGCAAGCAAAAAGAAAGAAAGAGAGAAGAGAGAAAAAAATCCTTCCATTGCTTCAATTTCTGTACCGTTCTTTTAAAAGTGGTGCTGTCAGGCTCACGCAATGAAAGGACCTGCTCTTGTAAGTCGGCCATATTGTTTCAGCGGGGCATATGTGTGTTGATTTCTTTTTTGGCTTTTAAAACACGCCTGCCTGTTGTATATTTTTACATTGCGCGAGCTGCAGTTGAAAAGGCGCGAGTGGGAGAGAGAGAAAAAAGGCATCGGGAAATAGGGTTTTCTGTTAGATGGCGACACAACTGTATTTTCAATGAGGGCCCTACAGTCATATACAGCCGATACGTTTTTGGTGCCTTTTTAGACTCAACCAAGCATTGACTATAGCAATTTGGACAGCATCCAAATGGGTGATGTTCGGAATAAAAATGGCTTCCTTCCAGCAGCTGTTAATATGCAGTGCCCATGCTACACACCAATCAAGCGGAACATTATGACCACATAAGGTGACGGGAAAAACACAGGGTGAATGTTTATGCAAATTTGATAGATAGACAGACAGAGAGATGGATTTCAAATATGCAACGTCTACTATATTGAACAGGAATAATTTAATGACCAGTGAATGCCACAGATTGTGTCATTTATTCAATTCAGCTTTTTTTGTAAAGCCCAAAATCACAGTACACAAGTTGCCTCTTAGGTCTTAACAAGATCATTGATTGGCCATACCGGCTTGTCAAAGCCTGATCCCGTCAGATCTCAGAAGCTCAGCAGGGCCGGGCCTGGTTAATACTTGAATGGGAGACCAATGGGAATTCCGGGTGCCACAGTGGGGCGCCAGTGGCAAAAACTGTTGTTGTGTCCTTAGGCAAGACACCACACCCACATTGCCTAGTATGAAAGTGGTGTGTGCATGGCAGGACTCCCTTGAAAAAGAGATTAGTAATCTCAATGGGACTTTCCTGGTTAAATAGAGGTTAAAAAAATGATTTAGCCAACAAAAAATAGAAAATTAAATGGTAAAAAGACATTGGGCAATAACAGACTTTAGGCACTTTAACCAGCCTTGATAGAAAATGCAAAAGGAGAACTGTCCCAGAACATCCCCTCTCTTGTCTGTCTTGTCTTGTGGGTATTAAAAACATCAACTGACATGGAATAGGCAAGTCAAGTTTATTTGTATAGCGCAATTACAAAGTAATACAAAGTGCTTTACAGAAAAAGAAAGTTAATTAACTAAACTAACTAACATTAAAAGAGAAGAGAAAAGAGTGACATACTGTGTAAACGTTTCGGGCATATGCACTGCTAAACAGGAATTGTGAATGTTGTTGTAAGTTATTATAATACCAAGGTTTTGCGTTTGGATTCCTTCAGATTAGAATTTTCATTTTCACATCACAAGTACAGAACTGTGGCAATTTGAAGATAAAGAATTCACTCAAAGCATCTCCAACAGGAATTGTCTTTGGCAATGATTACTAGGCTCTGAGGAAGAGTTTTCAGAATCCTGTTACAATCCAACATGTTGCATCTGTGGCCCCAAATGAGACAGCAGTAACTCTTCATACCACAAGTACCCATAAAAGGCTGGACAGGTGGTTATAATGTTACGCTTGAATGTGCACAGATACTTCTACTTGGCCTTAGAATGCGCATCAGGTATTACTCAAGACAATTAAACCTCTTTCCGGCACGCTTCCAGCACCTCCTCCCGGTGCCGTCCCTTGCCCTCCCCGGTGCACAGTTTTGGGGCATGTCTTCCCCCTCCTTTGCCTTGTTTTCTCCTCCTCCTTCTCAGCTTCTGCTCCATTTTTGTCTGGAAAATCACCGCGGTGCATTTCAGGTGAACAGGTTGCGTCGAAGTGAGCTATCGTCGTTGCCGTAGCCTGCCTTTGGAGCATCAGGTGTGCCGTGTTGGTGCGCAGTGGGCTACCATGTCATTCCCAGTGTGTGGTCTGTAAGGCTTAGGCGGCGCTGGTTGCCTGGCATGCCAATAACACAAACTATTTACTTATTTATCTCCTCAGTGGAAAACAAAACACTATATCGGACCAGCGCATCCTCAGATACATTTATGTGCATATGTTGGGGCCTGCCAGGTTCGCTATGGGAGCATACGAGAGCGTGAGAGCAAGCCAAAGACACGAAAGGAAGAAGGAACGGCATTCATTTTCTTTTCGCACTTGGGGGAGTTGGTTGAAAAAGGCAGCAAATAAACAAGAAGATTCAGGTGTTCACACGTCTTGGAGGCCGGTACCAAGCTGGGACCGCTCATGCATTCATTCATACGTCTGCCAAACTAACTATATTATGTGCGGAAAACATCTACCTACACAAACGCTCTTGTATAATAACGAGGGTGGGAGGAGATGCACTTTCCACAATATGAGATACGAGATTGGGTGTAGAAGAATGAGAGAAGACGAGATTTTGATTTTGTTCCTAATGCATTTTGCGATGCAGTTTCAGATTTTGGCCTCACATTTCTTTGATTTGATATTTTTGTTTCCATTTCAGCTGCGGTGTAAGAAGTACTCAGTTTTGTTGCTTAAGTACAGACACCAGAGCAAAAAATACTCAAGTAAAAGTATAACATAAAAAAACAAAAATCTACTTAAAAATCTAAAAAATCTACTCTACTATGTAAAATTATTAAAGTACCTGTTTAAAAATGGACTTAAAGAGTAAAAAAAAGGGGTGACAGTAGCTCAGCTGGTTGAGCGTCCACTGATCCGAAGGTTGGCGGTTCGAATCCCGCTCTCGACATCTTGAATCTCGACATAAACTTCATTGGTTGAGCGGTCAGATCCACTGACCCACAGGCTGGCCGGTGTGATTCCAGCTCACACAGATGAATGCTGTCTTTGTATCCTTGGGCAAGACACTTAACCCACCTTGTCCCCAGTGTCTACGTACACTGGCGTATGAATGAGTGAGTGCTTCCTTGTTGTAAAGAGCTTTGAATGCCTTGAAGGTGGAAAAGCGCTGTATAAAAATGTGATAAAAAGTAAGTATTTCTCGCAGATTTTGAGATCTAATAAAGCTTTGTGCAGAATTTTGTTCTACAGAAACGACTGAAGCAGTTGTTTTGTTTCTTACTAGCTAGTTTTTATCTGTATATTTGTGTTTGCTCAAACTACTTGTTGAAAATAAAATACTTTTCAGTCCTGTTAAAAAAATCTAGTGAAATAGTAAGTGCAGATACCTACTGTCAGATGTAGTGAAGTGGATCTAATTCAAAATGTACTTAAACAGAGATGCGAATAGTAAGATTTTTACTTAAGTACAATACTTTATTACTTTCACGTCATAATTCTCGCAAGATTAAGTTTCTCATATGTGCAGAATCTTGTCTAATCCCTAATAATAACTAAAGACTATCACCAGTACCAGCAAATCCCTCCCATTCGCAAAACTGTTTCATTTTGCACAAAAGGAAACCAGACAGAACACAAAAAAGGTGCATGTCTTTTCTTTTTTTCTTTTTTTTTTTTTTTTTATAGCTAGCTGTTGTAGAATTAGCTGTCATGACCTTTGGGGTGAGATCAAAATTTGCGTACATTTTTGCCTGGACTCCTATACACCGTCTTTAATATCATCTACAACACAATCCCCTGGCAGCTTAACCTTTCTTGTTCCTTTACTCTATCTATTCCTTCCACCCACTACTTCTTCAGCAGAATGCATTTGAATAAAGCACAGCCCAAAACAGTTTTATTTCATCTCTGTCTGGTTTGGGAGTGATTTCTTCGACTGTCATGATTGCAAAACTGATTTTCCTTATAGAGGGGCTTTCTGTCAGCAGCTTGGAGCGCCGCCATTAATTGATAGCAATTAGGTCGCATTATTTAGGAATCTGACTTGACGCTGGTCTCTAATCGGGCTGGTTTGATGAGTCAGAGGCTGAATGCGGCAAAAACTGTCAAAATACGAGCAAATAAAGACTGTGCTGCGGAGGGATTTGTGTAGGACGTGAATGGTAATGAGTATGTTTGCATGGAGGAGGTAGAGTGTGTGGCTTATTAGGATATTTTACATTTAACGCTAAACAGGGCTAATATTAGGCTCTTTAGAAAGCCTCAACTGATGCGGGTAATTCAAAGTGCCTCTGCTGCTGTAATCTGTAAGGTGTGAGTAAATAAACAGTGGAGAGCTGTGCAATTAGTCACATTTTACACACAATTAAAATGTATATGCACCAACGATATGGTCAGTAAAATGATGTGGTTTAGAGCAAAGTTCAAGCTTTTTAGAGGAAGAACGTTGATGTTTTGTGTTAAAGGGCCCATTTTACTATATTTTCTGAGCTCTGTTATAATTGTTGTTGTTTCCTTGCCAAAAAACATGCCTGGAGTTGTGTTTTGTTTCATTCACACATGTTTAACACATGAATCCTGCAAATTTAGACTAAGTTCCTCTCAGGTCAAAACCACTTTGTATTGTCATATACAGGAAGTGCTCTGTTGTTTTTAGAATTCATACAACTTCACTAGAATTATTTGGATGATTTCAGCTATGGAACTGCCAATCAATCAATCAAACTTTATTTATAGAGAACTTTTCGTACAAAAAATGCAACACAAAGCTTTTCTGAATTGTTATAATGTTGTTTCCTCAACATACACATAACTGGAGTTCTTTCATTTCACTCACACACGTTTATCACACAAATCCTGCGTATTTAGACTCTTAGTTCTTCTCTCGAACAGAAAACACTTGGTTCCACCTCGTGATATCATTTGCAACACAGGAAGTGCTCCACTATGTTTTTAGATTCCAAACACAGCCATGGAACTTCCAATCTCTACCGAACAAAAAGTAGAATAGCCGTTAAATTGAAAACTACACTATACAATTTTAATTGAAACCCACTACACAAGGTGGAACTGAGCATTTTGAGCTTTGGAGATGTAGCTAGACTAATAATTAAAAAGTTACCGAAACATGTATGAATGAAACAAAACGTAACTCCAGGTATGTTTTTGAAGGAGGTAAAAACTTATCACTAATAACTAATGCCAAAAGCTCACACAGTCAGTTTATATGCGTAATACAGCAGCTTTAAGAAAAGGAATATTCTGGAATAACAAAGTTTCGCAATATTCCCATCTACTAATGCATGCGTGTGTTGGTCAACTCAAACTAGAATCCAAATTTGAATCCATGAAGCATTTTCAACAGATATCTCATGGAGTTTTCCATCATCACTCCTGTATGTTTTGCACATGCCAGCACATGAGAATGAATCATGTTCTCAGTGGGGGTTTCTGCGGCCCCACCAACTTATTTTTACTTCCCCTTTTTTCGCCTTATAAAAATAGATGAAAGCCTGTTACAAAGGAGGAGGGGAGAGGGAGCATGCTGGCACTTTCTCCCTAGCACCGCAAGTCTTATGCGTTATGTGCGGATGCAGCTAATGTGGCGTCTACAATGGCGAGAGCTGAAATCCACCAGAAAAGGAGGGAGGAAATGCCTGGGGAGATGGAAGGAGAATGATTTATAGAAAGAAGTTGTCTACCGGTAAAGCTGTGTCGACGTTTCCTAATGGCGCTCGGCGTGAACTTTGGCCTCTGAGCCTCTGGAAGCTTTCATAAACCATCTCATACATGTTCAGCTCAACCTTCGGGGGCGATATCCTCTTGAGCTCCTGGCTTGAAGAATTTCATTTAGCTTTAGTTTTGGGGTCAGATTTCAAAAGAGACGCTCATGGATACAATTACTACCAGTCATACCGTACGCGCAAGACCTTCTACGAAATTTTCTGTACTTTGCTACTTCAGGGTACGAGAAGGAAGCTCATTATTTTCTTAGCCCGAACAAATTTGGCAGTGTCTCTTCAGTAGTTGAACGAGAACAAAGTGGAGGTTTTGTCAAAGGCGAGCGTGCATTTACTGCCTTCTTTCTTCTACAAAAGGTTGTCCGTCCACTCCATCAAACATCGTATCCCCTAGCGACAACCAGGCGAGAATTTCATATAGTGGTCAGCATTAGAGCTTTACATGTTTTATGAGACCGGGAGCAGAGCCTACTTAAAAACGTAGCATCTCAGCTCCCTTCTTACTGCAGCCGTGAAATTGGTCTATTTGCAGTTTTCTCTCTTTGCTAGTGTGAAGCTGCTTGCTTATGCATTGTTGTCCCACTTAAAGGGTTTTTAGCTTTTCCCCCATTGTGCTGTCTCTTTTAGCCAGAGTTTATTTTTAACCGCGGAATAAATCGTGAAAAAAGACGGAGACAGGAACAATTTTTCACCAGACTTTAAAAATGCATTACCTCATTCACCTTCCTCCCACAACCTCGAGCGAGCTCAAAGTTCTCCCCCTGTGCTAAAATGAAATGTCGTCAGCACTATATGTGGCAGAATACAGGGTGTATGTCGGCGAAATAAAACAACCAGCTGACAAGTTGGGTTTATTTTGGGGCGATGCAAGATCTACTCCTCTTTGCAGTGTACTTTGAAGTTGCATTGTGTAACTTTCATGGTGGAAAGTCCGTAAAATGCTTTTCTTCGTGTAGATGTTACTGCGTCGTCTACAATGTTTCACAGTACGGTATTAAACCTTTCTATCTTCATGGAGACCGAGCCAGAACAAGTTACAGGTCAGATCTGTGGAGAGGCGACCCAAGTTTTAACTTTAGTTCAGTAGAGCTTGACGGTTCTAGAGCTGAAATTATTCAAATCAGAATCAGAAAGGTTTTATTGCCTCAACATTAGGAAATTGCTGCGGTACTTGGAGCGGAATGCAGACAAACACTAAACATGCAATAAATAAAATAGAATAAAATAAGTAGAAAAACAATAAACAATAATATAACACAAAAATGTACAAAATTTACAAGGATATAAGAATATAGTACAGGTAATGATCCGTGCAAATGATTCTAACACAGTGGAGCACGTCCTGTATTACAACATGACATCACAAGGTGGAACAGAGGGTTTTCAGTTTAAAAGAAGAACTAAATATGCAGGTTCTGTGTGTTAAACTTGAGTGAATGAAACACAACTCCAGGCTTAGCAAATTTCTCTAATCTGGCCAAGATTTTAAAATTTAAATCAGGTTATTCATCTTATTTTCAGATTTATTACCTACTTACTAATTCTAAGACAGCTTAATTCGAGTCTAAAGGTAGTTTATTTTAAGATAACTTGTCAGGTTAAATTATCTGGCTGCATGGACACATAATTTCACTACTTTTAAGTATTTATATCTTAAATTTTGGCCAATTTTTGCCTTTTTGCAGTGGGTTTGCTTGTGAAAAGGACATTATAACATAGCCCTTAAGCAACTCTATTTGTAAAAGTACTAGTACCTTAACCCAGAGAACCCCAAAGTACTCTTGATCTTGATCTGAATACTACTACCACCACTATTGCTTCTACAATTGCTATTACTAGGTTTGCAATTGTGGTTTTACTTTAATACACTGAGACTGCTATAAATATTTGTTCTGTACTAGTCATTATTAAGCGTGAATCATTCTTAATAACTATTTTCTTTCTTCATCTTTTATTAGGGCTAATTTGCTATAATTATTATAAAGTGTTCCACCCACAGAAACAGAAAGTGTGTTATCTAAAAAGTACTTAATGCAGTTTTCTCCCACTCGTAAACTAAATACAATTAACATGTAAACACAGTTGCGGTCCCTTTGAGATCTCGCAGCACTCCCAGGTGTACAGACCCCCCCGAGGCTTTCGCACACTCCACACAAACACACTCACTGTCCTTTGTCTGGTGATTAGTGCATTATGAAGGCTTGAAAAGGCAGCTGCTGTTGGAACACAAAGCGCCTGTGCTAACCCCGTGCAGGTCTGATGGCTCCGGGCCCCTACGCCCTGCTTCCTGTAAGACGTGCCAGTTCAGGGACTCCATTGAAAACACAATGCGCAGTTAGACCTGAGTCAAAACATACCATTAAATACAGTAGGGGTCAGGTTTCAGAATGTGGCACCTGTGTTGGACAATGGTCTCAGATGTGGTTTCAAGATATAAAGCACTACTTTGTAACTTTTTAGCTAAAGAATAGACACACTTTCATTCTTTTTTTTCTTTTACCCTTCCCAGCACAGGCTTACATCTCAACAAAACTGACTTAACCCTGCTTTAAATCATGGCAATGTTGTTCTTTTCACTATTATATTACCCTGTATAGTACAAAACATATCTTAAGTCCATGGATAATGTTCCCAAGTATGGTTTTAACTTTGTGTGCAAGAAACATGTCACCTCAAGAAAGTTACACAGTCTTTAAGTAAGTTACCGAAGTTTGGCGCGACAGATTTCAATATCGCCAAGAATGTGAAATTAAAATTTAGTGATTGTGTCGGCTCAGTATATTTTATTCCAACGTCTACATGGTACAGCTACTTTTTTTAAAAAATTTGTTTATTGTTTGTCAAAAAAGGTCCGTTATTACGCAATATTGACTCATGAGCTTCTATGTTATGTTGTTACCATCAAAAACATACCAAGACTTGTGTTGAGTTTAGCTTTGTTTCGTGTCATTTCCATTGTTGAAATCATCCAAATGTTTCTAGTGGAGGTGTGTGGAGTTTTAAAACGCAGTGGAGCGCTTCCTGTAGTGGAACAGAGTGTTTTCTAACGGTCTAAATATGCAGGGTTTGTGTGTTAAGCATGTGTGAATGAAGCAAAACACAACACCGGGTGTGTTTTTTATGTTTTTGATGAGAAAACATTATAACGTAGATCAGAAAATTGCAAATATGGGCCCTTTAAATACAAAAAATGTGTCTACACCTGTTTTGAAGTGAAACTCTGCTCCAATCCACATGACTTTTGGTGGCCTTTCCTTTGCAATGCCCCCTCAGACTAATGGCAGGCTCTGGGGCTAAAACAATAGCATTTATCTTGTCCGCAGCAGAAAGCAGACCCCGGGGCCATCACTTCAGTGGACTTTTGTGGAACTAGTCACAGAGGTGTCTCCTTGGGGCACAGTCGATTGGATTTGGGCTAACTAATGAGAGACAGTCAGGGCAGGATTGAGGAGCTGACATGCCCCATTGTTTTGCCAAGTTCCTTCTCTAACAAATGTGGCTTTAGACTCCGGGCTTCACATGTCACCTCCACCGACATGAAGATGGAGTGAAAACAGAACTGCCCTTTTTAAGTGTTTAAAAGAATCCGTCTGCGTGCCATTGGCGAAGCAGTTCCCATCACATTTTCTATTAAAGTTTTAGCAACAGTCATTAGTCATCACGATCAAACACGAGGGGTTTTGACAACTGGGAATACACTAAGAATATGTCTAATAACTTGAAGGTGCATTGTGAAACTTTGAGGGTCAGTCAAAAGTTTTTCACCACGGAAAAGTTATTGTTTTGTCTTGGAATGTTTCACTGCATGGTATTAAACCTTTCTATTACCATGTTGTTGACCCCGCTCACAGTCAGAATGCCTGTTTTTCTTGGTATTTTTGAGCTATAAAACCGCCTGCAATTGAATAAATGTAAAGTAGAGCTGTTTAATGTCATTCTGTTGAACATTCCAGGCGTACCAATGACACCTCGACAGGAACAAGCAGAAACGTTACACAATACGCCCTTAAAACTCCCTACAATATCTCACGAAAACCAAAAAACAAAGACGACGCAACTCCGCTATATAAACATCCCTAATCCTCAAGATGCAGACGAAATCCCTGCTCAATGCCCCCAAATAAGCAGACCTGCGCCGGACTACGTTTAAGCAAATCTCTTCATCTCGCTAAGTGGAAGCATCGCAATGAGCCGATGGCAGTCTTAAACACAGCATTACCGCTAACTCCCTCCAAGCACATGCATTTGTTAAGGGATGCTACCGGGCGACTCCTGGCACACCGACGAACGCGTATTCTGCATAAGGAAGAGGGATCGCTCAGTGGTGCAGGTGTGCTTAGCCAGCAGCATGTGCAAAATATACAATACAAAGAGCTGTTGAGACTAAGTGGGAACTGCAGCCAAGGCGGGTGTGGACTTTAAAGTATTATAGCAAAGATAGATGCTAGGTGTAAGCTGCAGGCGGCTAAAGACGGCGGGGAAGTGACTAGGATTGCGTACGTAAGAAGGGAGCAGTGTTCACCTTGAAATTATAAATGTGAGCTTTTGAAATGTATGCTTGTGAATAATGAAGTGGATAAATGTGATGTGGTGCCAGATTTACCCAAACACACCAAGGTTACTACTACTTCTACAACTACTGCGACTACTTCTAGCAATAAATTAAGCAAAACAACACACTCCAGCAATGAATTTCAATGTGAAATATGTAACTTTATGCAGGGGGAAATCCTACCTGCTCTGTCTCGATGGAGATGTTATTTCTTTGCCAGGAATGTGCCACAGTATAGCATTAACCTTTGGCTTTAATTGTCAATGTCAAATTTATTTATAAAGCACAGTTGAAACAACATCAGTTAAACAAAGTGCTGTACAGGCCTATGAATATGGGAATAAAATAAGGAAAGACTTATGAAGAATTATGCACGATCAAAAGAATAAAAAGGGTAAAAGAAATTATAGGTAAAATAAAATAGTTTGAGAAAGAAAACTATATATATGGACATGTGGTAGCACTATGAAAACATATTCAGGTAAGTATATTTGTAATGTCATATACGCCTTAAGAAATCATAACAAAGAAGAAAATAACAAGAAAAGAAAATACAAATATTTAAATCACAACAAAATACAAACATCACAATGTTAGTGTGATAAAATCTGACAAAAGAAACCTATTAAAACCCAGGGTAGTGTCTCTAAAATGTGTTAAAAGCAAATAGATTTTAAGGTTTTTAACTACATTTTAAACTGGTCCACAAACTGAGCAGAGCGGACATGAAGAATGTCAACTTGTTTCTATGGAGAGAGATCTAATGCCATACTGTGAAACATACAAAAGCCAAAGCAATAGCGTCTCCCTGCAGATGGACAAGCAAGTGGCAAACCCTCCAGCATGAAAAGTTGCATGGTGCACCTTTAAATTAGGGTCTGCGTAGGTGGTGTGACTGTAACCCCATTGGAATGAAAAGTAGCACCATTACTAACACTATTATTCATCTGTTGTCATGGCTACGACGACATTTATTACTTCTACAGATCATCAAAATGAACAAGTTTAAAGGTGCACTGTGTAACTTGTCTGGTGGAAGGTCCGTCACCTGCTTGCCTCCATGGAGATGTGCCTAGAATGTTCCATATTATGACCAGAAATGAAGAATCTCCATGGAAACTTACGGGTTAGATTGTAGACAGTATTCTTGAGCATTAAGTAGCACTTGTTGTTGAAAACCAAAGACAGGTTAGTTTAATACCATGCTGTGGACAATTTTAAACAAAGTATAAACATCTCCATGGAAACAGACAGTGCAACTTTAATTTGCATGTGTTGGACAATTGTTTTATACAGGTAAGCGCGCAACAGGCTGGCTACAGTAGGCAATTTTAATTTTCAAATCTGAACATTACCTTTGCTCACATAAAACGTGACTTACAGTGGCTATTATCACTCCAGTAGATAAAATTATAAAATTACAGCTATAGTAGACAGAATGAATTCCTCTCTCAAGTCCATTTACGGCGTGGTGCCTGTATGCTAATGAGTATTCCTGTGCTGTGATGTTCCATGCCATAGAGAGTAGCACTGTTTGCCCGCCTCCCACTCATTATGTACACTTGATTTTGAAATTCTGTTGCAAGTGACAGATTGGGTTCACACACACACAAGTCCTAGTCATTATCCAGTTACACGAAGCTCTCACTTTCCACCTCTCGTCGGGTTGTCATGTCCACACACATGGCCAAAATTATTGGCCACATGAAACAGTTGAGTGTCCGACATGATGGTAGTTAACAGATAAAATAGTTACATGTCATGCTGAATCTGATTTGGAATTTTAACTTTACAGAAAGACAGGGTTGAAAGTAGAGAGGAATTCATCAGGTGTCATTTTTTAAAAGGCATTCTTAATTCATTCTCAATAAAACCAGTCATTAGTAAAAAGTATTAGCAGTGGTAGTGGCATTAGCAGTTGTAGTAGTAGCATCAGTAGCAGTTGTAGTAGTCGTGTTTCTGACTGAGTTGAAGACTTCTGACCATATTTTGGTGGTAGAAATATTAGCAATTTATTTTGTAGTATTAACAGATTTAGTATTGTATTTGTAAATAGGCATACTGCGTGGACTGCTAGTTCTCAGCAATGCAAATCTTTAGGGGGCAGGAGTGCTATTTGGATGTACAGAGTTTGTACAAAGTTGTCCTTTTGGTGCTCCTCAGTGTAGAGACCCGTCTCAAAGACAAAGTTGAAAACGCTGAGGCATTCAAAAAGTACAAAATGATGATTAAAAGCCTTTAATACCACATGGTAGATAAAGTTAAAGTTCTCAGCAGTATTTGACTAATTACACTAGAGATAGATGCTCAGTTGGCAGATATATTGGGACGATATTTGGACTTTTTAGCAAACTGGTGATTGGCCTTAAGTCTTCAGCACAGGACAATATTTGTTTTGGTCAATTTGTTCCCCAGAAAATACACAAAGCTTTATATTAACACTTTAATATAAAGAGATAACTGCACAAAATGTGTCGACACAGCTCTCTTATTGTAAAAAAAAGGGGGCTTGGGAGGAGTTTGTAGTAAATTTAAACTATATAATTTGGGGAAAAAAATCAAAATCAGTCCCAAATATCAACCAAAAAATATCAACAGATCTTATTGGCTATCGGTTCCTCTGGATTCTAAACAATAGTATCGGCATCTATATAAACCGATCTCTAAGTCACACCAGTGAAAAATTAACTATGAAATACAACACATAATCACAAATGATCTCTTGCCACGACGAAAACTCCAAAGAACGAACACACACACACACGCACACACACACACATATATATTAGGCCAACCCTGGTTATGACTTATAATTTCCTGACGGACCTGGGTCTGTGGGAGGGGTGGGATGACTGATAGCTCCATCACCCCACACGACGTCGCGCCCGGTGTCACGGTGGTCCGGCATAAATCACCGTAATCCGCCCGCTTTGGCCGACACTGCAAGGACACCCCAGCGCACTCACTATACGCATCAACAGGCACATAAATACACCAGCCTCACCTTGTTCCCCAATCCAGTAAATCACCGCTCAAATCTTTTTTTGATTCTCCCAAAATGAGCCCCTTAATACCTCGGCAAGGTTTAATCTTAATCAAAAGATGCTATAGGGATTAGCGGCAGACACAGCAGATGGTTTTAAGGGGAAAGTGCGTATTCGAAGGCATCTCTTGATTGTGTATTCTCTTCCCGTCCCTCCTTGGTGTGTTATTATTATTACTACCCATAGTTGATTTCATATGCAATTTCACAGCATTATCTTGGACTTAGTTTGGCAGAGCAATTCCAAAAAGTACTTGGCTGTCATGACCTCTCATTAGACTTAATCCATGTCAAAACACACATGGGTTAATCCGGCTCTTAAAACGATGGATGCCTGATGATGGAAGCGAAGTCTTAGCGCTGATGAAATAAGTACTCAGAATATGGACTGAAGTAAAAGTGAAAATATTTGTGGAAGCTCTTCCACTTTGTGTGTGGTACAACTCATTCTGGAAATATTTATATGTACAACATTAGTAACAGAAGTAGTAAAATTGTGCTTTAAAGGGGCCATTTAATGCTACTTTCTGATGCTATAATGTTGTTTCCTCATCAAAAACATACCTGGATTTGTGTTTTGTTTCATTCACACATGTTTAACACACAAACTCTGTATATTTAGGCTGAGTTCTTCGTTCAAACTGAAAACACTCTACCTTGTGATGCCATGTGGTAATACAGAAAGTGCTCCATTGTGTTTTTAAACTCCATACACTGTCACTAGAATCATTTGGATAATTTTAGCTCTGGAATTTCCAGTTGCTACTGAAGAAAACAGAGCTATAATAAAATCTGGAAGATGACTCCAAGATGGTGCCCTATTGATTTCAATGGGCTGTGCTCATTGGTGCATGACCCCAAAAAAGTTTACTTCCACAGCCCAATGTGTGAATTTAGAAACACAGTTCTGACCAATCAGAGCACAAGCTGCTAGAGCGGAGCTAGAACGGGCTCAGAACGGGCCTAGGCTAACTATTGCCAAGATGATTTTTAGGTGCTTTGACGATTTACATTTTTTTAAAAGTTCATTTTGTAAAAATACAGAAGAATCCCTACAAAATCCAACCTTTATGAAAGCTGTGGATGCCCTGTCAGCCGAACCCGGGCCATTTGATTTCACAAAAAATGCATTGGGCTTCTTGGGAGGTTTTTTCCCTGGGCTGTGGACATAGAACTATATGGCTGCAGTACCTCACACGGCCACACATCAATCTGGGGTCACGGATAGAGGGGAGCATGCCTTATCCACCTCTCATTATACATCCATGGAACAAAAGGTCTTCTCATAGATTCCGGCAGGCTACACGCTACAGTGTGCAATGCTGCCCTCCACCGACGTTAAAAGATATTAAATTCTCAAATAAAGTCCGGAGCGGTGCAGAAAGTTGTCCAAATCCACTAGACTATTACCGGGCGAGAGAAAAGAATTGAGCGCGTCAAAAGGCAGCTAAAGGTACTACTTCATGACATCACAAGGTGGAACAGAGCATTTTGAAGTCTGGAGACTAAGAATGCATATATTTTCAATGGCTTTTTAGCTGTAAGAACCTCCACCCTCCTTAGTGCACCTTGAACTAGATTCAGTTCCTTGAAATATATGGACATGGAAATCAGTCAAAGTTAATCCTACACGAGTTTACATAGATTCAAACTGTCTGAAGACATAAGCTACATAGACACTCGTTTCAACACTTTCTCTTAGAAAGGACAGATTGCTTGAAAGGGAGAGCAGCATTGAATAGTGTTAAAAGAAGTGCATAGACAACATTTTTGCTGAGCGATTACTGAAGAATGGAAGTTGAGATGCGTTTTTGTGTCTGTGGACTTTAAAGTTTATCCTCTGGCAAAGGTGATGAGAGCACATAGACACTGGGCCCCGGTGTGGGCGTGAGGAGGCACCATTGTTCAAGCCTGGCGCACTCCAATCCTTTAGAGTGATTACATCGTATGACTGCCGTGCATAAGGCGGCGGATTGCGTTGGCTGTAATCTGTGAAGAGGTCAAAAAATAATAATGAGAAACAAAAAGAGCAGAGGGAAGAATCGGGAGGCACTTTCGCTAATGAAAAGCTACGCCTGACACACTTCTGGCCTTGCATCCCGAAAAGGATTTAGATAGGGATTAGATAGGGACTATGAAGATGTTTTATTGTCTAGTTGCTTTGGGTTCAGTGGGCATAGCTAACCTGCAAACTGCCAAATAGGAAGCATGGGGGATTTTCTAGCTCCATTCTCTGGTTCTAGCGGACTTTGCATTGAAAAATTATCATCCCTCTCTCTGTAACTGCAGCCATGAATCTCCTCTAGTCTTAAAATGTTCATATTAATGTGTTCTACATGATCTACATGTGTTTTTATGTCTCTATCTTGTCTGTCAATAAATTCCTACTCCACTCCAAATTCAATCCCATAACTGCAAGCTTCCATGAGCTTCATTTGACTGGAGCTGAACGCTATGGGTGACGTCACACTTCTTTAGTCCACTTCTTTATACAGTCTGTGGTCCATGCTCATTTGGTTGTGGTTTGAGCCCAGTCTGGTTGTAGCAGCCGATAATGTAATAATGGTCAATAATGTAATAACTTGCCAGTAATGTAGGAAAATCTCTGAAACAACAATGTAATAACCTGAAAAAATGTCTGAAACACTAATGTAGTAACATATTACATTATTGTTTAGTTATTACATTATTGGCCGGTTTAAAAAAAAACTGCTGCCAATAATGTAATAATTTCTTAATATCATTTAAAGGAACAGTATGTAAGAAATAACTGTAAATTAATAACTAGCTGATAATGTAATAACTTACCACATTATTATTAACATGTTATTACATTATTGTTTCAGGCATTTTCTTACATTACTGGCAAGTTTTTACATTATTTGCTTTATTACATAAAAAATATTGCACCAAAGGCAGTTATCACATTACTGGCCATTATTACATTATCGGCTGCTACAGTGGTTTAGTCCCATCTGGTCCAGGTATAGTTCCAGATTTGGTCCTAGATTAGTCCCAGTTGTGATGTGGTGCAAGTGAGAACACAACCTTAGATTAGATGTACAACTGTTGCAGATATATTTTAGTTTTGGTACTCATTGCTGTAGCTATAAAACTGTAGAAATCATAGTAGTAATATAAATAGTAGCTTATCCATCCCTGACAACTCTTTTGGCATTAGTACAAACCAAATACTGATAAAAACAATTGTGAGTGGGAAAAATAAAAAGGTTAAAATGGGACAGACCACTTTCAGCTGTCAACAACTGCAAAATGTAGGTTTAGTTTGCCTTGCGTTTTTGTGTAAACACGTGCAGACGGTAAAGGTCCGCTGGTGTCTTGACTCAATCCTGAGACACAAAAACTGTGAAAAAAAGCCGTCCATATTTCCTGTGATCCAGTCTGTTCTGAGGCAGCGGAGGAGCTGTGTGTTTGCAGCTGTCGCGCTCTGTGACTGTATATATATGCACAGTGTAAATATGCAAGGAGATATGCAGCCACTGCCAGCCTCTATATACAAGTTTCTCTGAATGTTTGCGTGATATTTTTTGCCCTTTTTTGTAACGCTACCAGGACTTATATGAAAATGGAGTGCCAACTGTTTGAGCAGCGTACAGATAGGGACCTCTTCTTTGGTTCACTTATTTGCAGTGGTGGTGGAACTAACACTTTTCTCTTCCTTTTTCTTTATATGTTTTTCCCCCAAATAGTGAAAAGTGCACAATATCAGTTATCAGATATGGGTCTTTGCCTGGAATGTACCTCAGTATTGCATTAATGTCGGAATAAAGAGAAAAAAAAAACAAGAAAAACATGCATTTTTTTATGTTCTCCACAGATTCTACCTGAAACTTGGCCTTGATGGTGTCAGCTTTATGTCTCCATGGAGATATGCAATAACATGGAACATTCCACACAAACCATCACAACATCTCCATGGTGATAAGCAAGTGACATCATAGTACCTTTTCCATCACTGACAACTCAATGTAGCAAATACAGAAAATTCAAAAACTAAAATCGAGCCAAATTTAAATTACTTGAGTTAAGAAGGTTTAATCATGATTTGAGTAAAAAATCACTTGACCAGTAAAACTATCAATGGACTTTTTGTGGTTAAAATATGAAAACACATCTTTCTACACGGAAGAAAAACAACTTGTACTGAAAATAAGAAATAAAATTGAACATTGCTTGAATTAAGTAAAACACACTTAATCCATTGGTAGATATTTTTACTTGTCAAATTGAATCTACTCAAATAAAGTAAAAATGTTCGTAATTTGAGTCATTTTAACTTGTCTAGATATTGCTTTTGGAAAATGGGAAAAATGTAGGTTTAGTCTGCCTTACTTTTTTGTGTAAACGTGCAGATGGCAAAGATCCACTGGTGTCTTCACTCAACCCTGACAGAGAAAAACTACGAAAAAAATATAGAAATGAAATTGTAAAAATCATAGTTTGTCTAGTGGAGGGTCTTTCAAATGCTTTTCTCCGTGGAACTGTCATTGCTTTGTCTGGAATGTTTCACAGTACGGTATTTAACCTTTCCAATCTTCATGGGGACCAAACCAGACCAAGTTACAGGTCAGATCTGCGGAGAGGCAACCCCGCTCACAGTCAGAAAGCCTGTTTTTCTAGGTATTTTTGAGCAATAAACCACCTGTAATTGAGTAAATGTAAAGTAGAGGTGTTCAATGTCATACTGTGGAACCCTCCAGGCAGAGCAATAACATATCCATAGAAACAAGCACCCGAAAAGTTACACAGTGCATCTTTAAACAGCAGCTTTTCCATCGAGGTGCTTGTTAAACCGCGAATTTGCGTCTCGCCACTGGACACCCGCTCCGCAGCATGTGCTACACGGACGCGCCCTATTCCGTTTCCAATTAGAAGCCAGTCATCTATGTTGACAGTGCCATCTCTATGGGGAGGGGGCGAGCTAATAATAGACTCATAACTCTGCCGATGTCTGCTCGCTCCGTGTTATGATGTTGGCGTCAGATGTTCCCAAGGAAGAAGAAGAAGAAGAAAAAAAAATTGCAGGTTTATTAGCGCTGAGGATTTGCATGTGCTTGTGTGATAGCAGCGGAGTTGGCTTGGTTAAAAAGAATGCAAGAGTGTTCAAAAGAATACAGAAATATGCCAGTAACAAATGAGTTGGATTCAGAGTCCTTCTGTTCTAACTTGGAGCCAGCGCTGATTAGTTTTATGTTTATTAAGCCATTACTGCAGATGAAATTCTATCCCGCCTGTCTTTGCAGCGCAGAATTAATTTGTAGAGTTGATTAATTGAAAAACAGTATAGATTTTCCGCAGTTTTCAATTTCACAGAGAGTGTTCCACACATAACCCAATAACGATGGCCAACCTTTAATAGCTCAGCTCTTAACTGTGGGTAGAATAGTCCAGCTGTTTCCAAGCAAAGGGTCACATATTTTCCTTTTATTTCAATTTGTTTTATGTATTTGTTAATATGCATTTATACTATATGCAATAATAACAATGCATTTTAATTAAAGGCACCTTTCTGGGCACTCAAGGACACCATACAAACAAGATTAAAGACATACAATTAAAAACAATCGAACAATACAATACACATACAAGGTTGTAAAACACTGGTGCATTAATGTGGATAGGCGCTTTATTTATACAAACCATGATTTAAAAATTCGGTTACTTTATCTGGAATGTTTCACACTATGGTATTAAACCTTTCTATATTCATGGAGACTAAACCAGAGCAAGTCACAGGTCAGATCTGTGGAGAGGTAACCAGAGAGGCAGTCAGAATGCCTGTTTTCATAGGTATTTTGAGCTATAAAACCACCTATAATTGAATAAATGAGAGGTAGAACTGTTTAACATCTGCTGCGGAAAATTCCAAGCAGAGCACTGACATACCATAAAATACCAAATAACCGCTGGTTGCAGGTCTATATTTTGGTAAATAACTGTCGGTTCCAAATAAACATCGAGTCTAATGTACGTGTTGGAAGACAGAAGTCATGCTGTAGCAACAGGACGAAGGACTGATCTCTACAGAAACCAAACTTAAAACCACATGGCTCATTTGCATAAACTATAAGCGCTGAAAAAAACAATTTGCTTGTGCCCTGATGTGGTTGGTGAACATTCTCCATACTCCATGCTGCAGCTGTCATTTGTTTTAAGAAATTTCTACATGTTGCGAGAGGGTTTTAATTACTCAATTTTACTTATTCAGGAGTCGCTTTAAAATGTGGGAAAAGTCCGTATAGAAAGTCGCCAAAATTATAGTCATACTGGTTAAAAGAATTTGACCTGGTATCAAATAAACGTATGGTCTGTTAAGCGATTGAAACAAATAAACGCGCCAACTGTTTTTTGGTATTTTACGGTATTCATAGAAACAAGGAGGTGACGGGGCCCCAACCAAAAAGTTACACGTCGCACCTGTAAAAATTATTTGCTTCTGTCAAGTATATCACACATCGTCAAGTTGTTAGCGTCCTCCTTTTACTTACTTATTTAATCATTTCATCACTACTATTTATGCCATATATTAGAGTGTCATTACAGTATTATCAATGCAAACAGTCATGCCAACAACTGGAGGGCGCTAGTCTAATAATAGAAACGGCATCATGGGACCTGGGCTAAGTGTTAATAGAGGTGTTCATACCATGTCTAGTGTGAACAGACCTGGAGCTAAGGTGAGGAAAGAGTTCTTTGACTAAACATTACAAGGCCTGACTTTTCCCATTGTGCTGTCGAAGAGGGTTAACAGTATAGTAGCACGCGAGCAGCAGGGGATTCTGGGATACTGCTGTGAGCTCGGTGTGTAAATGTCAACAGGTCACTGCCTCAGATGCCATACACTGTCCTTAGCTGTCTCGGATAAAGATACAGGATTAACATATTACTCTCACGCGCAGACACAAGTGCTTTTCATTCGAGTGTATGTGTGGTTTTTTTTGTACACAAGGTCGCTATCATTCTAGTTCTTTCACCTCTGATAAAATAGGCCACAAGTTTTATTCTCCATGCATGTGAACAAAATCCTGGCTAAGATATTGAGAGTGTGGTTTTTGAGAGTTATTTATATCCTTTTGGTTATATTTTGTTGTGTTTTTTATGCTCTTTTTATTATTTAGTGTGATTATTATTGCTGCTAATATTATTATTATTCTCCTTATGGATCTGTATTAAGAACGAGTGGGTATGGATGTGATGTGTGGGTGGTGTTTGTTGAGTGTGAAGCCTGAGTATGGAAGATAATTTGTGTCATCAGATTATGAATTTTAAATACTGCTGAATTTCTATCTTTGAATTTTTTAACTCTGAAAAAACACGTTTTAATTATTTTTATTCTGAATGTCAAGTGGATACGATTTAATATAAAAAAAAACACCTTTTAAATATTCAGGACAAATATTTCCAAGCCCTCAAAATCAAAAGTCAAAATTCAGAGTGTAAAATTTGCAGTGAAAAAAATTGCATCAAAGATTTAAGATGCCAAGGCAGAAGCAATCGATCCAACATGATCTGATCTAACTTGGGAATGAGCAGGAAATGGTGCAGTGAAGTGATCTGATTGGTCAGAATTAGCCTCATCAAAACCTCGTCTCTTTTATTTCTTAAGTGTAAACCCCGCCCACAGATGACAACAGCCAATAGGAAACAGCCTCTGTCCTCACTCATGATCGATTGCTTCTGCCTTGGCATCTTGGATCTTTGCTGTGAAAATTTTCCCTGTGAATTTTGGCTGTTGAGGGCCTGAAAATATATGTGCTGAATATTTAAAATACTTTTTTTTATTTCTTTGAATTTGAAACATATTGAAAAAAGTGCATTTAAAATTTCAGTAACTAAATTTCAGAATAAAAATAATTCAAACATTCAACAGTATTTAAATATCAAAATGTAAAGAACAAATTACTACGTCTACTACTGCAACGACTACGACTACAACTACGACTACAATGACTACTACTACAATGACTACTGTTACTACTACTACTACTACTAATTACTAAATAAACAGATGGTCTTGCTGCAGTAGATTTAAGATAGGACAATTGTAATGAACACATTTGTTTAATTTTAATTGCATACAGAGTAACTTTTTCATTAGAGGAATGATTTTGGCACTTTGCAATCAGAAAGTCAAGTAAATAATATCACAGTATTTGGTACTTTAAAGTATTACATTTATTCATTGCAGGTGTTTCTATTGCTCAAAAATACCATTCCTTCTGTGAACAGGGGTGACTCTCCACAGATCTGATTTGTAATCTTGCGTAGTGCTGTAACCTGCTCCTCTCCCTCGTGGTAGATAGGTTTAATCCATAGTGACAACTCCACTAGAAATGTTACGCAGTGCACCTTTAAAATAAATACATTGCAGACAGCGTATCAGTATGGCCAGTCTGCGTGATAAATGGGGCACAGCACATTGATTAACTCATGTACATTTCTTAAATTCTATTACAGGCTGTGTTCAAAAATAGCTCTGATGGCCAGGCTGTTTACAGGGGATGGCATTTAAGAAACTAATCTAATTACAAGGTGCAGGTCAGCAAATGAACAGGCCAATAGTGGAGCTGTTTGGATTTCACAGAAGCTCGTGTGTGACAGTTAGATGATATAGCTGCTGACAGTAAACATCTCTCCTTCCATCGCGTCCACGCTCATAAACGAATTATCGTCCATGGGCGGTCCAGCACCAACCTGCACGTGTCTTTTACCGGCTTCGTGGGGTGGTGATGGGAAAACTGCTCATAACTTGGACCAAAATGGTGCCAGTGTAGAATCTGGTTTAGCACTATAGTGTCGCTAATTAGGTTAGGATCGATCATGCGGGTGCCCCGGCTTTGACCCAGGTCCATTGCACTTACTCTGAACTTAAATGAAAGGTGTGGCGTTCGCTGCGTTAGCCAAGCCGCAGCTTTTATCGCGCAGTTAAACACAAGGGGGCTAACAGTGTCAGTGCATTAAGGAAGCGCTAATATGTGGAGGTGAACACTCAGCAGACAGTTGGCGCTGGAGACTTTATCTTATGCTTTTTATCATTGAGAATCATAGGGAGATGTTTGCTTATACGCTACCTGACCGGCCAGAACTATATGCTTTGACAAAATTTTATAAAGACAAGATGAGACACGCTCCGTTCGCATCATCAACAAACATTACTGACCAGAATTTCAAAATAAAAAATTGGGACGTCCCCATTTTTTTTGGTGCGTAATGAAGGAAAATTGTTATGCAGAAACCTTTCACAACTCACATATGAGTACAGTCATATTTTCTTTGTGTTTTGGTAGTATTTAAGCAGATTTTTTGATATTTTACTTCAACAAATTACAATTTATGCCTTTCTTTACTGGTTGCAGGTATTAAATTGGTCCAAAATAGGGACACCAGGGAAATTTCTTATTTAAAACTAGGACAAACCGATGGTTTTGGATAAATCCACTGGGACAGGGGACACAGGGCTCAAAACTGGGACTGTCCCAGGTAAATAGGGAAGCCTGGTGCCCTTACATGTAAAAAAGGAGAAAAAACTACATAAAGGACTGAGAAAAAGTGTAAACTTTTACATAATCAACAATAGAAGCACCAGACTATTTAGAAGTTATACATTTTGTTCTGAATGTTAAGAGAATTTTGAGAGAAGATGTCATTCGCATTTGACAGACACGTGCTGCAAATTAGCGGCTGAGTATCTGGAGGTTTTTCACACTCTATTATCTGGTTTCAGCCTCTTCTGGTCAGGCAAACACTAATATATGCTAGAACTAAGCTTGTCCCAGTGAAAAGAAAACAGCAGAATTAGTCGTCAAAACCAGAGCTGCACTAAAGAGTTGGTGAGAGGAGGAAGCGTAGGGGTGGTGGTGATCGCTTGAATGCCGTGTCAACATCGAGGTCCCCACAAATGATTCCCCCTCAACATGATTCCAAGAAACGAAGCCCACTCTTTTCAACAAGCAATAATTAGCCTGCCTGACGGCCGATCCCCATTTTGAGTTCTTTTTTTTTCCAGTTTTGAACCATAATCTCACCCATGTGACAGTGAAAGTATTATTGTCCTGCTAAAATATTCCTGCAATTAGAGCGAGCATATGATGATACCAGCCAGCTCCTTGTAATTAGTTGAGCACTTGAGTCGTGGTGGGGAACCAGAGGGGCCTCCTGACCTCGGCAGTGTCTGAGCAGGGATAGAGTTTGTGTCGTGCTGTGTTTGAGTGTGGGAGACATACTAGGAGACGTAGTGGGGGATACAGTGGCTACATAGAGATAGATAATAGTTGGAATGAGTAAGCAGTGCATAAAAACCTTCTACCCATCAGTCGCAATGGATGGTTATGATATAAAGTCAGGTTAAATGTCAAATTTAAGCCATGTTATACTGTTTCCTCCTCAAAAACATACCTGGAGTTATGTTTTGTTTCATTCACGCATGCTTGAGTAACCCTTTATTATTATTCTGTGTACATCTCCGAAGTTTAAAATGCTCTGTTCCACCTTGTGATGTCACGAAGCAGTAGTTTTCAAGTTAGCCTTTCCCTTTTACCTTTTGTTCAGTAGGGATTGGCAATTTCAGATCTGATCAAGGTTTTCTTCATGGCAGCTCAGATTAGGTAAGAGGTGGAGCGAGTCTCCAGGCCCGTATCCCATGCCTTTGTTTTCGTCTTGTCATTATGTGTACTGTGTTTTGTTATGTGCTTCCTCTGTTTTCTTTTTTCTTGGTAATGGTTCTAGATAATTACCGTCCCAGATCAGATCACATAGTTGAAAAAAAGATCGTCACAGGTAGTAATCTCAAGACAGTTTCCAGACTCAGTTAATAGTAAAAAAAAGAAAATGTCATGTCACAGACAGTTCAAGACTTAGCTTGTGTTGCATTTTTTTTGTATGAAAAGTATGAAAAATGCTCTATAAATAAAGTTTGACTGATTGATTGAAATTATCCAAACGAAATGATTCTAGTGAAGGTGGATGGAGTTTAAAAACACAACGGCGCACTTTCTGTATTCTGTTTGAGAGAAGAGCCTAAATATGCAGGGTTTGTGTGTTAAATATGTGTGAATGAAACAAAACACAACTCCAGGTATGTTTGTGACGAGGAAACAACATTATAACAGACCCGAAAATAGCGTAATAGATAATCCTTCAAGATTTGTAAAAGGGTCAAACGCAGACTAAACATGTTTGGCCCAACTTTAACTGTACCTTAGCGTTCATCTCCTAACCTGTTGCCAATGGTTAAATATTCTCCACCATTTTTAGCACGAGCACATGAAGTACCAGGGTGCTGAATCTGAGCTTATTTAAGCCAAGGCCTGTCACAAGAACTGATTTTGAAGTGTGAAATATTGCTGAAGTAAACCACAGAGCAGATTTAAACCACAAAAATTATGCAAATGTACAATGTTGTTAAAAAAAAATGACGTTCTTAGTTGTGCATGACTCATTATATTGTGTAGTTGTTTCTACAATGAGTCACAGAAGTTATAGAAGTTCAACCCTCTACTGTATAGAACTCATTATAGTTCAGAAAAATAACAAAACATTTCCCAGCAGTACAAAGAAAAAGTACCCACGATACAGTTCGGCACCAAAAATGATTACCCCATGTGTCACGTATTAAACAATAACTCGATATACATTAACGTCCATCGTCACTGGCCTATAGAAACCTTAGCATGCCTTTGAGAAGTTTTGCCTTATGCTTGTTTTTGTTTTCATCTGCCAAGTTGCTGTCGGCCATCCGTGTCCGGCGATGCTTATCTCAGCTGATGGCGCCCTCCTCTGTCAGGCCACGACCCCTCAGCTCCCCCCGAATAATCATCTGTCACGGCGTCGGACAGGACAGAGGGTGGGCGGGAGGGAGGGGAGGGAGGGAGGGGCAGGAAGACAACAGCCGCCGCGACAAGGGACGGACAGACAGGGACGATTTGGCCGAGTGCCTCCGAGGTGCTTAATTGTCTCCAATGAGTGCCACTCCACCTGTGCACATTACGCACACACACACGCTCAAAGCCAAAGCGTCAACAAATAAGTCATGCGCTGGCGAACCCCGGGGGGAAATACAGTACAGGGACGAAGAGAGCCAAAATCCATCTCGTAAAGTCCCACAAGATCTTGGAAAGTTTGTTGAGAAGGTTACAAGAAGGTTAAAGACGGATCTGCAAACTAGATACGAAGAAAAATTGTTGTGTTGAGATGGTGTGATCTCGTATGCACAATTTTGCAAAGAAATAGGTCTTAGATTGCATTTTTTCTGCATTTTCTGTGCTCAAGTTAGGATTTAGTTCTTAAAGGAACATTTTTACATTTTTTTTAAGTCAATAAACACCTTCACTTGAATCATTTGGATCATGTCAGCCCTTAAATTGCTAATATCTATTGAACTAAAAGGTAAAAGGCAGGTGTTGACTTGAAAACTACCACTACACGACATCACAAGGTGGAACAGACCATTTTGAGCTTTGGAAATGCAAACAGGCTCATAATAAAGGGTTACGTAAACATGTGAATGAAACAAAACGCAACTCTGGCTCAATGTTGTGCAATATACTGTAGGACCTTCAAACACATCCATGACAACCTATCTAGAGTTCGACGTAAACACGTTTTGCAAAACTGTGGCCGGGCAGACTTTGTTTTTACTGCAGGAAGGAGAACGTCAAAACATCTTTATTTTAACATCCCAGACGTTTGTCTCAACTTTGAAACATTTCAATTAGAAGCTAGCGGGGAGCGGCTATACTTCTTCTCTCAGCGCCACGGCTCCCTCCTCATCGCAGACAGTAAAGTTTGTAAAGGTCATTGCTTCATTTGAGACTGTCTGAAGGCCCATTTAAGAGCAGACTTTAACTTCAAATGTGCTGACCCAGACGAGGGGCAGCATCCTGTGATTTCCCCTGCTCCATCTCTCTGCATTAGTCTCTCCAGGCATCACTCGTTTTGATTGCTTTCACGAGGAGGTCCCTTTCAAAGATTAAGCCGCTAACTACTACACATGAAATTTAAATAGGTTTTTTACACTGTTGGCACACTTGATGAATATTGCATTAAGATGGATGTTGAGTAGAAAAGTTTGGAATATCTTATCTGATAATTTTGAGGATTAATCGTTCCAGCAGCCAAGAGTGTTTGCTGCCAAAAATAGGAACTTACTGGTGTTTATTACGACAATTACTGTTACCACTATACATCAAGTGTGCCAATACTGCAAAGCAATGACTTAACGAAGCAGTCGACATGGGTCTAACTTTGTCACTTTTTGGCCTACGGGTTTAGAAATTTAAACATATGCCAAATAGTTTAAAGATACACTATGTTTATTTTCTACTTTTCACCCACTTGTTTCCATGGTGATGCTATTAGGCTCCACCGGAGAATCGTAGGTGACACTATCCAGCCCAGTTACAGGTCAGATCAGCGCAGAGGTGTAGACAAGTCTTGTAATTGTAATTAAATGTTATACTGTAGAACATGCCTGACCATTAGTAGAGTTTGTCCACCAATCTGAAGGTTGCCGGTTTGAATCCCGCTCTTGACATAAACATTATTAGTACAGTGGGTTAGATCTACTGACCCACAGGTTGGCGGTGCGATTCCAGCTCTCACAAATGTTGTTGTGTCCTTGGGCAAGACACACTTAACCCACCTTATGGGTTACACCGGTATGTGTCTGTTTCCAAATAAAGACCATCAGGTAGATGCAAAACAGATTGCAAAGTGCATCTTCAAAAATTTCCACATCAGCACTTCAATAACTATTTTTTTTCCCCTTATTTGATTGTGAAAGTAACAACTAGCAGTTTTAGTGTTGTATTCTCAAACCACACAGCCTCTGTCTCAATGCAGACTCTTGGTGTGAAAGCACAGACTCGGAGAGAAAGGCCCTGACGGCCTCACAGCTCTGCGGATGTACCACAGACGTGATGAAGGCCCGTTCACAAACTCCTCTGTTGTCAACACTACGCTGTGTTGCAGAGAAACTTTGTGAACTGCAGGACCTCACCTCCACTCTGAACTGGATATGTGTGTGTAAAGACTATGGTATTGACAGAAAGCTGCATTTATGGATTTTTTAAGAAGTTGTTATTGTAGCTGAACAGTAGTAATACATGGAAATACTACCAAAAGGACAGTAAAAGTAGTAGTAGTATTAACTGACATTATGCTGCTTTTTTCATTACATTTTGTTATTTTTATTTTTTTACTTCTTTACTTTCACTACTTTTTTACCTCTACTTTCCACTGCCCTCTGGTGGAGGATCAGTCCCCTCCAAGGAGATTTCATTGCTATACAAGTATATGGCATTAAACATATCTATATTTCACAGATTTAATCACGTGTTATTATAAAACATGCATCTGACACCTGCAATTTGATCTTGTATAATGCTGTTTCCGTGGAGATAGAAGTTTAATGCTAAAATGTGCAACATTCCAGGAAAAGAAACAGCATCTACTAGTACATTGAAACCAGCAGAAAAGTTACACAATGCATCTTTAAGCAATCTTGTTTCCAAATAACACTACTGTTCTTCTTGGAAACTGAACTCACCTATGTTCTGACCCTGTATCCAGTTTGCACCGCCAGTAATTGTTGGAGACTCACATGGGAGCACAAAGGGGGAGGGGAGAGGGGAGGTGCAGGTGGAGATGGGGGTGGGTGCTGGTGAACGGGTGAACAGGGCCGTCTCTGTAAAATGGCCGTAGGTAAGGCTGTGGGCCAGAGCGGATCATCGGTGCAGGTCCTCGTGTGTGTTTCTGAGTCTGCGGTAAATACACGACAGGAGCGATGGTCCCTGCCAGCCTAACGAGCCGTGTGGTCTCACAATAGGTGCTACCGACAGGGGCACAGGTTAGGGGCTGTTCCAGAGGACATCAGTGCACACTGCTATACAAGCCTGCCTTTCCAAGTTATGGTGATATGCAAGAAATCCCAGACAGGTTCAAGGTTATATTTGATGTGATCTTAATTTGATGTTATGAAAATGGCAGTGTAATATATGGAACTATACTGGTTTAATGTTGTACTACGTGAAGTTGTGTTTTGTTTCATTCACACAACGCACAGATCCTGCATTTTTATTCCTCCTTGTGATGTTATGTCTTAATAAAGGAAGTGCCCCATTATGTTTTTAAACTCACCCACACCATCCATACGCCAAGAATAGGCTAGTTTAGATTATCTCAGCCCAGAGCAAGAACTTGAAAACTACCACCACATGACATCACAAGGTGTGAATGAAACAAAACAAATCCGGGTATTAGACTTGGACAAACTTTAATAATCCACAAGGGAAATTATTTGGACACAGTAGCTCACACAGAAAAATAAGTAATAGAATATAAAATTTCAGCTATATACAAGAGGTCAAAGGAATGTATCTTTTTGATGAGGTAACAGGACTTTTAAGTAGGGATGTAACGATAACCGAAATACCCTGATATTGTATCGTCAAAAGTCTCACAATAATATCGTGGACCATTACAATATATCGAATCACAAGTCTCTTTGCTTAACTGAATAGTTCTGATGCAGAAATAGCTAAAAAACAGAGGGAACTACATAGACAATGATCCTTTGCTCTGTTTCAGTGCAGACGACATGAAGAAATAACTGTTCTTAATTCTTTGGATTAAGTCTTATGAAGGCATTTTTAGAGGAAAAAGTAGCATATTCACAGTTTTGTTTGGTGAGCCTCCACAAAATATTGCAAAAAATATCGTATCGTGAGATGCATATAGTGAAAATATCGAACAGAGAGATTTGGATATCATTACATCCCTAATGACAATAAATGTTGTACCAAATGACTGGTCAAAGCATTTTATAATGCCACTCTTATTATTATGTATGTAGAATATCGTAATATCGTGATCTTTCCCATGATCGCAATAAATATCGTATCGCAAGGTTCATACCATGACGATATCGTATCGTGAGACTTGGATATCATTACACCCCTACTTTTAAGTATTCAACTAAGGTAGTCCGGACAATAATTATACCTTAAGCTTATTTGAAATAAATGAACAAACAACCAGAGTTTTGCAGCTTTTGCCTTATATCATCATTTCTTTGGATATGGTAAATAATTTAAAACTGTAACAAAAAAGTGCAGACTCCAACATTTGTTAGCATTGTGCTCCAAAACTACATCCACTGGGAATCATTAAACCAGGCTTTAAAATGCAAAAATCTGTTAGAACTCAATGTATGCGCCTCATGCTAATTTCACATTATAGCATGCATGTGGAGGACACTGCAAATGTCGTGGCCCACTTCCATCTCCTCATTTCTTACCAAGACCAGCGCTGTCCCTTTCTTAAAATAGCCTCTCTCCAGGGACTCTGCACTGGACAACCCCACTAACCCCCTGTATCCTGGCGCCCTTCACCACATTAGGGACACTTTTCACCATTCAGCTGTGTTAAACATGGGGAGTTGCCACAGCTTTACACGGGTCGTATTAATAAGAAATGTGCACCTGCTCCACGCTCCCATCATGCGTATTACAGCCAGTGTTTGCTGCTTGATTTCTAATCCATCTAAATGCCATACCTACAGGTGGCTAGAATCAAAATAGAATGGTTTAGTATAGGTCAGTGTTTCTCAAACTGTGTGGTATTTGGATAGCATGTGGCTTTGCCTAATTTAGTTCATTTGATCCACTTTTTTGTCATCCTTTGGATCATTTTTGGAGCTATCGGGGAAATGATGCAGTCCACTTTTAGACCTGGTTTAGCCCTAGAGTAGACCTGGAATAGTCCATGGTTAGTCCTGGTTTACATCTGGTGATACTGGGACAGCCAAACCTTTTACTTGGTACTACTAATATAGGAAATGTATCCATGGGTTTCACAATGATGAGAAACTGGGGGCATTACCATAGCAATTAACTACTTAAAAGAAAACATTATTATTTTGTAATTCATAATTTGTAAGTACATCTGTTAATAGATTGTCTTATTAGAAAATATAGAATTTATGTTGTTAAATGTGTTGAGTATTTGTATTTTGCAGCTACCCATCAGCTACCCTGACATTTGATTAAAACGTATTGCTAAAAAAAACAGTTCTAAGTTAAAACTATCAAAAAAAAGTATAGTACAGAAAATAAATCATCAAATGGCACATGAAAAGCAAATACCTTATATGGTGAGTATGCATGATATGAATACATTGTCTTATACTTACTTTTACATTTGAACTATGGCACTTTTTAATGGACACCTGAAATGTATAGATTTACAGATGTCCTATGAACATCGGCTGCTATTTAGATGCGGCAATTCTCTCTGTTCTGTCCCTTTTAAATAAGCAAATTCATAAATAAAATAATTATACTTGCCAATTAAATCCTTCACTTTTGTAATGTGGAGTTTTACCCCACTGCTGCTTGTCCCCATCACCCCCACTCCTCCCTGTTCCTCTTTAGCCCATATCCAATTTGCACTGAGCCTGTTAGAGGGGCCTGATATGAATCTTATCTCGGTCCTACTTTAATTATTCCATCTTCAAGGTGCGTTCTCTTTTTTGCCTGTGCCAGGGTTATTAAATAGTGTCCATTTTAATCAAGCCATGCAATAGCCTAAATTGGGCAAGTAATTAAAGGTAGAATAATGAAATTGAATTGAAGTAGTCAGCTACATTTTTCTCTGGGACTGGGTTTTTGTTAATCTTGTATGCCATTGCCAAGTAGTCCATTTCTAACAGGCAAAAAATCTCACCTAAATTTCTTAGTGCTTTTAAAGTCTCTTGCAAGCTTTGGCACTACCTCTCCGACCCAGTGTTTCAGACAAATGGGTCCATAATAATACCTTTTCATTGCTTGCTTTCCTCCCTGGTCTTTTCTACTACTTTTGTCCTTAGCGCTTGCCGTACTTTGTAATGAGGTATTACATTGGCAGACACTGATAATTACCAGCCGGAGTGGAGCAGAGCGCTGTACCGAGGCATCATATACCACAAAGAAGTCTTTTATGGGATTAAAGTGCCCTTTTTTTATTGTGTCCCTGTCAAGCGGAACTAGCTCAACACTGGTGTGGATGGGTTTCCCTAGCAACGTGACCACTCTTAGCGTCCAGCGATGTTTTCTTTGTCAATCACAGCAGTATTTTTATGTGCCATTTTGAGTATAAAAGGTTCCATTAAAAGTGGGTTACTTGGGTATTCCTGATGTATAATATGAAAATGTAAACCGTTTACAGGGCTTCAAAAGTTATTCCTCACTTACTATTCGGAGCAACCGCATTATTCACCACACTGAGTGCCAGGGCATTTGCCATCATAGTAATAATAACAACTAGCGTGCTAACCACACAGTTCCTGATTCTCGAACAGTAAAGCACTTTACAGTTAGATGCAGACAGAACAATATATAAGAGTATCTTCTGTAATGTCAGTTGCTATTGCATCTTTGTATTTTCTCCTACGACCTCTTCCATATAGCGAAGAGCTATATTGTATTTCCATTTTTTTTTACATAACTGTATATAACTGTTCCCTATTTAACACCAGTTACTTGTTATTTTGCTACTCTTTTTTTCTATTTTTTGCCATTTATATTTTTTCTAGTGTTATTAGAACATATTGTGATGTGTGAGCTATTGTGTCCAAATAATTTCCCTGGAAAATCAATAAAGTTGTCATGATAATAATAACAACTAACATGCTAACTGCACACTTCCTGATTCTTGAACAGTGAAGCACTTTATAATGACTGTAGAAGCAGATAGCACACAGAGCTGCTTAATGGTAGATGCTGATGAATAAACTATTGAGCAATGTAATAGCTCTAACCATATACACACAAAACTACAAATACTACAAAGAAAAAGTATCCTCCTACTTCTCACTACTTTCCACAGTGCACAGTGCTGTACAATAGAACTCTATAAATCATATTTCCATTCTGTCTAGAGGGCTACACAATAGATCTGCTCCAGCACGGGCTCTGTGGGCTGGAACCTTGTTTGTATCGCTTCAGGGTAGAATACGCCACAGTGCTCCGGCTGCGCCCGTGTCACCCAAACAATGGCTAAAAAGTCACCAGCTAGCATCGCTAACACACACTAGCCTGCCCTCCTTTATAATGTCTTGTATTCGGCGCAGATCACCTGCCTGCTGTTCACCTCGTATGCCTTCTTTTTGCCACAAGGAAGCCCATATTCCCCATCAACTTCACTGCAAATAAAAAGCTACCACATCAGTAGGATTCCCTGGGATATGCCTCGGGGATAGATGCAGGGAGACAAGCAAATAGGAAGAAAAACAACAGTGCATGCAGGTAAAGTGAGACGCGCTGGTGGAAATTGCAAAAATGACAAGGATGGTGTAGATGGAGCAGATATGAGCTCATTAGTTCACACAGTACAGTGGATTTTTTCTCCTCACATGTAAACACCGCCACAATATGATTAATATTGGAAGGTGTGTGTAAAAAAGTGAACACAGGGCCGAAGAGGAAGATAGATTTCTCTCTTTTCTCTTTGTGTCCATATGCAAATGCATAGGTTTCAGAGTGATGAAAAAGTAGGACAGTTGCTATAGCAATTAACAGTTTACACCAATTTATTATGAAATATCTCATCTGAAAGACAACCCGCTGCTATTATTAACACTGCCCACTACCACAATAGTTCCAGTTATTCAACAACCAGATTGGACTGGTTACTGCCCATGAGCAATACACTTTACTTCACTTTCCTCATCATTTCTGCTGTTGGTGGAGGCATGTCTGAATAACAGAAGTGAGTGTGATTTTGTGGGCCCAATCTGGAAACTACATTTGTATTACTCAGAAGCAGACTGAGGAGACAACAACAAATGCATCAAACTGTAACGCAAATGTGTCTACAGCCCACATAAGATACTAAACATAAGATGCATAAGTAATTTGGCAACACTTTAAAATAACTATGCCTTAAGGAGAAGCTCTGCAGGCAAAACCCATGTTTTAGAAATAAAAATGTGTGCGCTCTGCACCAAAAGATGGTTTAATATCTGATTCAGTCAACTTGTCTGTATAGATTTATATGGGAGATACTAACTTCAAAGGCCATTTTCTAAAAATAAATCTTTTACTCCTATAGGGACATAAGGTTCACCCCTTAAAGTAACTTCTAGATCCACCAAACTTTACAGTCTTATACTTACTATTGTGATGTAACATACAGAATGATTTAATGATATGTTTGTACTCTTTTTTCATGCTTTATTAAGGTTATAAATAGTTCGGTTATTATGAAATGTAGAACTTTTGCTAATATTACTGTTTTCCCTTGTTCTGTTACTACTATACACATTGTACATTATCTCCTATCACTGTATACAACAGATGGATAGGACAGCACAGGAGATGAGTTCATTAGTCCGGCCTGGATTGTGTATTTTTCTCGCACAGGTAGTGCCATCTCAGTATGATTAATATATCCTCATTTGAGTTCATTGTAATAGAATTCCCAATATCCCGCCATTTGCATAAGCAGATTTATGTCCAAGCCAATAGAAAGTTGTTAGTTATTAGGATGGAAAAGTGCATT
This sequence comes from Odontamblyopus rebecca, assembly GCA_030686955.1. NCBI lineage: Eukaryota > Metazoa > Chordata > Actinopteri > Gobiiformes > Gobiidae > Odontamblyopus > Odontamblyopus rebecca. The sequence continues at coordinate 20,697,903 of CM060672.1, forward strand.
GTTAGTGGCTGGGATGAAGAACTGGGTGAATCATGTTCACACTTACACCCTGCAGGTAATTAATTATAATGAGAATGGCAGCCCTAGAAGAACAAACAAGGGAGGGGCCTATTCACCGGAAATTTGAAACCGTCGGAAGTAAATTCAAGAATCAAAATCGCGTTGGGAGTGCTGAAATCAAAATTGCTGCCAAAGCCAAAGCTTTTATCCCTAGTGAATGCACCGTTTGCTGAGTCACTGACGGCTCAGCTTTTTGACAGTGACGTATTACTAATTTTCCCACTTCCAAGTTTTTTTTTTTTTGTTTTGTTTTCTTTTTGTCCATAAGTTGTAAAAGTAACAAAGGAATATCTGGGGTGGGTAAGGAAGCCACCCACACCATGACAATGAGCAATGCTTTCTTGAATGCCTGAATTAACTGTACTTTAACCACTACAATTACTACTGTTTCAAAAACTATATTCATTGCTATTTTTGTCACTTTTTACCATAATAATAGTAGCTGTGGTACAGGCAATCACAAAGTAGTTTTTTTTTGAGTAACTTTTAAACAAGCAATGATTTCGATAGTCCTTTACTTCCACTTGACACATTAGTCAAGCCGTAACAATGTCTACCTACCTTGTCCAACCTGCAAAACCCAGGGCTCGCGTCTGTCCACACACTGGCATCATTAGGAGTCTTGTGTCCACTTCCCAGGTCAAGGGGTCACCGTGACAACCCGCCAGTCCCGTACTTAGCAGCATTACCACCATCGCTCACAGCAGTAATGAGGGGAAACAGCAGATGGATGCCATTCTCGAAAAAGCACTTTTAATGACCAAACTGGGGATTGGGCTTTTCCCTTTTCTCCAATTGGACTCTCACTCTTAAAGGGCAACTGCCAAGCTAGTCTGAGCCAAAATGGCGGTGGGAGGGCTCCTGTTTTTTCACCATTCAGCGGTGGCTCAAGCTGTCGTGTTTCTTGTCAGCGTTATCCTTCTGTTTAACGGTGGATCGCGGTACAGTGTTACAGCCATTTGGGAGAACTTTGCTTTCTGCAATCCTCCTGTTTTGTAAATGCACGCCTCAGACACCAAATCAATATGAGCAGATTATGAATGGGATTTAGCATTACGAAGGTGGTCCCACAACTGTTCCATCCACCCCCATGGCTGTACTTGTCTTTTTTCTTCTTTTTAATCAGCCACCTTGTCATATTTTGTCTTATTTTTAGTCTTTTTGCAATTATGTTCATCATTAAAGGGCCCATAATACACAAAATGGACTTCTGTGAGCTTTTAGCCATCTTATAATGTTATTACCCCATCAAAAAATACCGGGAGTTGTGTTTTGTTTCAATGACACGTTTGAATAATCCTTTATTATTACGTTTGTTACATCTTCACAGCTCAAAATGCTCTGTTTATTTTTTTACTGCATGTTTTTAAAATCTACCTTGATCAAGCAAATTTAGTGTGTCCTTTTGAGGGTCTAAACATGAACAAAGGGTCACTGGAGGGTTATTCAGAGCTGTTATAAATGCACAGATTTGAATTACTCACTGTTTAGACCACCAGTCTATGACCCGCGATCGGCCCTCACGCTGGTCTGTGTTTTAATATGTGGCCCTTGATGAAAAAGTTTGGACACCCCTGATCTAACAGCTACCGTTTACCTTCACTTAGAGAATGGGAATTCCAGGGCTTAAATCATCCATAATCTTCTAATGAAGCTGTATGGAGTTTAAAAACACTCTGGAGCACTTCCTGTATTACAACACGACATCACAAGGTGGAACAGTGTTTTCAGCTTGAGATAAGAACTCAAATATACAGGATTTGTGAGATAAACATGAGTGAATTAAGAAACACAAACATTGAGTCAGTTTTTGATGAGAAAACACCATTATAACAGATCAGAAAATGGCGTTATACGGGCCATTTAAGGTGTTCAAATTGGTGCCAAATTATTAAGCTTTTAATTGTCACCCAGAGAGACCAGGGAAAGCTATGACAAACATCACGCACATTTACTTCCTCCTTCCTCCTTCCTTCTTGCTCACCCTGGTGCGCCTTTAGCTCGGCAATAGAAATGAAAAATAACTGTTTAGAAAGTACCGTCGCTGGCGAGTCGCGTTCCTCCGGGGAACAAGGGGGCGCCCCACTGGAGTGAGGATGCACTGTTAAACCACAAGAGGATCGCTAGCTGTTACCTCATTCCCCTTGCTTGTAATTAACGCGTTTATTAGCAACTAGCCAACACACGTAGGCCTGCCAGGACAATTCGGAAGGCTACCCAGGGAGCTTTGCGGCAGGATGCGGGGCCCTTTTTCGCTGGTCCCAAAGGGCAAAGTGCAGGAAAACAGCTTAGGCAAACAACCTCCCAGGTAGTGTCCTCATTAGCGTGATCAGTGCTAATAGCAGCATTAGCGCCTGTGTTTTGATTGCTGTTATTACCATTAGCTGTTTGAGCGACATGGCTAACGCTAGGAAATTGCCCGTAATAAAGTAAGAGGTGTGATAAGCTTAAGTGGCATTGCTGAAGTTGGTCGAGGAGTTTAAGAGGAGGTTGTAATGTAAATAGTAATAGCATACAATAATCCTTACGATCATTCATTTAAAGATGCACAGTGTAACTTAATTTACGATTGTTTCCATGGAGATGTTTGGTTTACTTGTCCACACTATGGTATTTAACTAATCTGACTTGCATTTATTCAGCTACAGGTGTTATTATGGCTCAAAAATATCTCTTACTGCCAGTTGCCTCGCCTCTCCACAGACGTCTAATTTATTTGGCTTGCACGTCTCCATAGAGATTCATCACTTACTGCGGAACATTCTTGGCACATCCCCATGGAAAACAGCAGTTGATGGACAATTATACAGCCACTTTTATAATAGAATGATTGGCCGAAAAATCTTGTGCAAAACCTACTCCATACGTTTCCATAGCAACAGCACCATGTCCATGTATTGATGAATGTATCTTGACTCATCCCTGTTTTTTTCAGACTTTGACAGACAGCACAATGCTATTCCTATGACTTTTTATAAACAAACTCTTGATTAGGCTATTACCATTTCATGAAGAGGCCTGCTAACCACTCTGCCACTATTCAGCATGCTTATTTAAAGGTACACCATGTAACTTTTTGTTATGTATGTCATTTAAGCAGCTCTTTCTTACATTTATTCAATTACAGGTGCTTTTATAGCTCAAAAAAACTAAAATTAAAAACAGAAAAACATGTATTCTGACTGTGAGCAGGGTCACCTCTCCACAGATCTGACCTCTAACTTGGTCTGGTTTGGTCTTTATGAAGATATAAAGGTGTGACAGTGAAGCAATTACATCTCCATGGAAAAAAAAAAAAAAGCATTTGACGGACCCTCGGCCAGAAAAGTAATAAAGAAATTATCTTGCATATGTTGATGTATTGATCTTAATTGTGAATGTGACTTGAATGTTTCGCGCTATGGCATTAAACATAGCTTTCTAGCATTCATTTTTCGTTTTTTGTTGCTCAAAAATACCTTGAAAAAATATTCTTACGTTGAGGCAAAACAGGAATACCTCCACTAAGAAGCAGGTGGCAGAAAATGGCTTTACAAAAAGGTTACTTGCAGTAATTAAAGGTCCCGGGCATGAGCATAGTGGAGCTGTTAAATAAAACTGTATTCAGATACAGTTGCTGATATGCAGTGAAAATACTGTGGAGACACTTTTTCTTGCAGAACAACATTAAGTGAAATCTCCAGGCGGCTGGCGCTGGTCTCTTAACTGAGGCTGCTTTGTCCGTATTGGCTTGATTCATGAGGCCATTGAGCCCTGCTACAGCAAATTGCTTTTTCCTCCCATAATGCCATGCTGGTAACTGCATAGCATTATGGTCAGCGGAATCTCATGCTAGCCTGATGTTCAAATACATATAATGAGATTCAACACTTGTACGCAATTCGCTCCCGTTGTTTCTGAGCTAAATGGTAATAAATTGGCGAAACAATGATTTTCTGGCCACTACATAAAGTCAATATATGTGCTGGATTCTGGAAAGCGTTAGAAGCAAGTTAGATCCAATTATTAAACCATTATATTTTAAGATAATTGGCCATTCTGTTCATAAATAAATTGGAATTCTTGGAGTCCTATTAAATATTGTATAATTCAATTTCGCTTCGTCAATACCTCAGTACATCTGTTGGTCTGAATGGAATGTTAGATTATTAATTCCATACTTCGATTTAACCACTTCTCTCTGCTGTACTTCTTCAGTTCTGACCTGCAACTTGGTTTGGTGGTTTCCATAGACTGTATACACATAAATGGACATAACTAATCCGCTAACCACCGCGTTCCAAATAGGAGGTGAGCATGGGGGTGCTTCTGGCTCCATCGACTCCAGTTGGTTCCAGTTGACTTTGACATCTGACATTGAAAAATTGGCATCCCTCTCGCTGTAACTGCTGTAGTGTTCGTATTTACCCGCTTCACTTGATCCCGGTGTTCCGCTATTTTGTCCATAAATAAAATACAGAATACAGCTTCAAATTAGCTCCTAAAAGTCTCTCAGAATGTTTGAAAATCGAAGATATTCACTTGTTTACAAAACAGGAAATCACGACAAGAACTTTTCCAATATTGCGCAAATGGAAATAGAAATTATCCTGCAAAAAGTACAATTTATTTGGGCATTTTCAGCATCCATTTACAGATAAAGAAATGTCTAGTCTTCTGCCAGAAGGGATTGGCGTGCATCCCGAAAAGAGAATGTACAAGCAGACCGCAGCAGGTACGGACAGAGGAAGGAGATGTCTGCACAAAAGAACAGAAGATTTGTATTATTTCCAGCTTGTTGGTGCCCTGACGCACACATTTCCCAGGCCATCATGATTGACAGCTCCGGTATCGCCATGGGAACGTGTGCACCGGGGGAACGGGCGTGTTAGTGTCATCCGTTTTGTTGCTGACCCCGATGTGCTCTGTGCATGGCTGGGCACAGACAATCACCTGGGATGGAGAAGGGGAGAGAGAAGAGGAGAGACGGAGAGAGAAAGAGGTGGAAAAGTAAGATCCCGGACGGTTACGTGTTCCACCTTTCAGCCCATGTACTCAGAGGATTCAGAGGCAGCCGACGTGGAGCGAGTGCAAAACAGACCAGGGATTTACCAAGAAGAAGCGCCTGTGTGGTTGCAAGAGAAGATATAGGTATAGACAAGAAAAATGCCCATTTTACGCTATTTTCTGATTTATGTTCTAATGTTGTTCCCTCATCAAAGTTTGTGTACATTCTGCGTAATACAGGACCTTTTAATATGCAACATCTTTCTTTTTATTACCATAATTATCTTATAGTCCATTCTGTTCATGCATTTTGTCAAAAGTGAGTCATTTTTTAAGGAAATTGCATTTTTCTAACCACATACTTTTACTACTTTTTCCCACTTGAGTATTACGACAACTATTACTACTACTACTACTTTTACTTGAATAGGTTTTGGTTACTTTTCCCACTGTCGACAAGTGACAAAAATGATTGGTATGACGTTATGATGACAATATGGTATGACTTTAACCTCGTTTCTTGCACTGCCCCCTCTGATATATATATTTTTTTCTCTCATTTTTTTGGTTCCTAGTTTGAAAATACCATATTTTAAGCGTTTTTGTCCTTCAAATGACATTAAATTATGAATCAGATGTTACAGTTAATCTTTAAATTACTACTACTACTTGACTAGTAGTTTTCCCAAATATGGCTTTACTCTTATTTGTGTGGTTTTGAGTAATATTATATTCTTTAACGTTGTGCACCACTGCTTTTTCTGGATCTTTAGATGGGGAAAACCACTGCTGCCTTTTTAGTTAACCGTTTGGTCCTTTTTGGCCATTGATTCTGAATCACTGAGCACTTTGGAAATGCCCAAATAACTTCCTATTCACACAGGCTTGGGACTGGCACAAAAACTCAATGAATTGTTAAGAAATCTCTCAATAGACTCTTTCTGACAATACTTCTTCAATGAAAGTTTCCAATTATATAGCATTCCACGATATCATTATTTCTCCTTCCTCCATTTCCCTTTGACTCGTAATCGCACAATTTCATCATGAATATGTACATCGCCCGTACGCCAGGGGAAGCAGCCAGATAAAAGAACCCTGTCAGAGCAAGCTAGCAGCCTGTCCCTGCCACATCTGTCCCTGTCATATTGGCGTTTTGGATGGTCCTTTTGTGCTCCCCGTGACATTTCCCACTTTGGAGCCTATGATCAGGTGATGGCACTAACAAGCCCAGAGACAGGGATGAGATTAAACACGCTGCTGTCACAGGCCCCACCCGATGAGTTAAATTACAGCTACTTACATGTGGCATTAAGGAACCTGCCACTCGCCCATGCGTCAACAAAAGACATCGCCGATTGAGTGAGTAGGGAGGAAAATAGGCACTGTATGCGATGTCAGGGGAAATTGCAGCCTTTCACACACTTATGGGCCATTATTTAAGAGGTGACAGGCGAATATGGAGGAATTAAAGGACGTAGGACTATAAAGGAACAATGCCATTTCACAAATTATTGTGAAATTGTTAGCTTTAGTTTAGCATAGACTAAACTAAAATGGCTGGTGTATTTATTTCTCAATTTATTTTTATTTTATTTTATTTTTTTCACATGGGTTCCATACTTGCCTATAGGCCTTAAATGCTATTTTCTGATCTGTTATGCTATTTCCTCATCACAAACGTATCTGGAGTTGTGTTGCATTTAACACACAACTTAGCTGCATATTTAGGCGGAGTTCTTGAAAAAACGCACTGTTCCACCTTGTGATGTCATGTATTAATATAGGAGGAAGTGTTCCACTGTGTTCTTAAACTCAATCAACCTTCTCTAGAATCATTTGTATGATTTCAGCCCTGGAATTGACCATCTTTACTGAACTAAAGGTAAAAAGTAAATGCTAACTAAAACGCTTCATGACATCACAAGGTGGAAAAGAGTATTTTGAGCTTTGGGGATGTAGACAGACTGATAGTAAAGGGTCACTCAAACTTGTGTAAATGAAACAAAACAACTCCGGGAATGTTTTTGATGAGACAAAGCTCACAAAAGCTCACAAGAGTCAATTTTGCATAACAATCATAAAATAAAAGCAGTATATAAGTGGTTTTAAAAATGCACATACCTTTTTATGTGAAATATCAGAACAAGACACTGTTATAGAGGCTACAGGGATATTTTTGGAATGGAATTGGTATTGGAAAAAATTGCACTCGAAGATTGTGTAGTGAAGCGAATCTATAAATCCTATGGTGCTAATTGACTTTGCTGATTAAAGCTGTAATCAATGTAATTTAGTCAATTCAAATATGAGGTCACAATGCAGTGGATTCAATGGGGATCAATCCAGATGTTTTCTAATGTACTTTACCATGACACCCAACACTGCAGCAGTTTAAGATTCCAGACTCCAATTCTCATTACCATTCCCAAACAGCAGCTGTTGACATTTCTGGATCTGCTGAAACCGCCTGTGAGCGTCGTTCTGAAAATAACTATTGGCACGGACCCAGGACACTAGCGTCTTTACACTCTAATCCCTCATTGGAGGCATTGTCAAAGCCATGGGGGCCTTATTGATTTTAATCTGAAAAGAGAAATCTATGGTTTTACGCTCACGGTGGCCTCTTCCCCAGTGCTGAACATTGGAGATGAATCACGCACCCCTTAAGGCCCATTATTCAGCCATTATTGGCAACTTGCTTGTGCTCACTTAATTGGACAACTTGTCTGCAACTGCCAACCCCCTGGGCTGGCAAAGACAGAACCCCGACCAATCAGCCTAATTGATCTGGGCAAATGGTATTAGGTTTCCGATGGTGGAAGAATTTGGAAGAGTTTTAAGTAAAAGTAGGGCAGCTGTAGCATTAGGCAACAGTAAAGTTCTAGCAAGGAAGTTAAAGTTAAAAAAAAGAAAAATCAGGAAAGTACAGGCATTATGAATGTTTAATTAAAGCCTCAGTATACATAGCCACAAAACTGAAAATAAAAAAAAATGAAAAACGTGCATCTCTACAGACCTGTTATTTGGCCTCCTTCTGCCAGTTTCCATGGGAATTCTGTTCCTTTGGCTATAATGTTCAACAATCTGCCATAAAATATGCATGAATGAATATGCATTTAAATTGCGTTAGTTGTTTTAGTGTTGTACTTACTATAGTAGTTGTGGTATATTGATAGTAGCATTTGTAGCAGTGGAAGTAGCAGTAACTAATAGGGGAGCATGTGACAGCACACTGACAAAAGAAGACCAGTTGTGGCTTCAGAAACACACTCTGCTCTAATGGGGGTTGCTTGTTTTTTAGGCAACTTAAGATCCCAAGCGGCTCACCGTCTCCTCCCGGTTTGGACGCCATGATCAGCTCGATGAACAATCTCAAAGCAAATCGTTTGAGATGTTGCTCATACTTCACCTTTAACTACCAAAGTGGACGTCTAAACAGCGGAGACAAGAGGAGCACAATTGGAAGACACAAGCCACAATCCCCCAAAGAGATATAGCGTAGACCACCCAGGCAAAGATGTCCTCCCCTTGGCGAGCAGCGAGACAAGAGGGAGGACTCTTCGTGGTGATTTAAAGTCGTATTGTGTAACTAAGGGTCCGTCAAATGCTTTTCTTCATGCAGAGGTTACTGCTTTGCCTGGAAAGTTTCACAATATGGTATTAAACCTTTCTATCTTTGTGGAGACCAAACCAGAAACCAGACTAAGTTACAGGTCAGATCTGTGGCGAGACAACCCCACTTACAGTTGGAATGCATATTTTCCTAGGCAGGTCCGTCGACAGAAATTTGGGGGGCACGGGGCAAGAAGCCTCACATGGCCCCACTCTAATACAAATGAATAGGAAGAGGCTCAGAGATTCTAGGCCCCTAAAATTATGGGGCCCGGGACAACAGAGCCCTTTGTACTGCCCTGTTTCTAAGTATATTTCAGCTATAAAATGACCTGTAATTGAATAATCCAATCCAACTTTATTTGTATAGCATATTTTACCAACACAAAGTCTCCAAAGTGCTGCACAGAGTAGGCACAATATAAATGAACACATTAATTAAACTAAAGCATAAAATAAATAAAAAGCAAATCAATAAAACACCTTAAATACTAAATTAGCAATAGAAAACTAGCAAATAAAATCAATAAAAGACAAAGAGGAGCTCACAATTTTCACGTTGTTTTAAAAGCCGGTGAGTAAAACTGTGTTTTTAAACGAGACTTAAAAGAATCAACTGAAGGGGCGGTTTTAATGTGAGGAGGGAGAGCGTTCCAGAGTTTTGGGCCAACCACAGAAAAGGCCCAGTCACCCCGACGTTTGAGTCTCGTTTTGGGGACGAAAAGTTGGAGCTCATGTACGTAGGTGCCAGTCCATGAAGTGCCTTAAAAACAAACAATAACATTTTAAAATCAACTCTAAAATGAATAATAATGTAAGACAGAGCTGTTTAACATCATAGCGTGGATCCTTCCAGGCAAAACAATGACGTATCCATAGAGATAAGTAAGTGAAATAAAAAAGTTACAGAGTGCAGCTTTAATATAGCTTCTGTCAACTGGAAAAAGTAAAATAAAACATCCATGTCGGCGGCTTCCAAAGGTAATCCGCCTCAATTGTTGGAGAGAATTACGAGGCTGAGACCGGCTGCCAAAACACGCCTGTTATTTCCAAGTCATTTAATTTGTGCGGGTACAGAAGGCAAAAGGGGTGAGAGGGAGAGGTGGAACATGATGACTAACACCAGGTCAAATAAGCCAGGTTTAAAAAGCTTTGGCTAAAAAAAAGGGAAAAAAGAACAACTTCACAGGATGATTGGAATAAGTAATACTGGAAGTCTGAAAATAGATAGAGCACAAGTGTGGCCTCACAAGGGTCATTCAAATACTTACAAAACACATTTTCGAGTAACAATTATTCATGGGCAAAGTGGGTTCAAATTGTGGCGATAATGGAGCTTATAACAGAGACAAAAATAACAGATTTAAAAAGAGGGGAATCATTGTAGAGGTGTTAGGACTATTTAATACAAGGCAAAAAAAAGCTGTAGCCATACAGTAGTTGTTTATGCAGTAACACAGTAGTAGTATCAGTGGTGGAAGTACACAATTTTGTGCGTTAAGTAAAAGTACAGATACCAAAGAAATTTTTTTTAAAAGTAAACGTATCACCTAAAAAAACCTCAAGTAAAAGTATGAAAGTACCTGTTTAAAAATGTACTTAAAGAGTAAAATGTTAAATATTTCATGCATTTTTTTTAGGTTTTATAAGGCTTCAAATGTACTGTAATAAGTATCTGAATTGTTATTTTTTATATCAAATCTTCTTGGTATTCATGATTATGTCTTCATCCAGATGTCCATTCCAGACTCTATATTAAGCTAGAAACTGACCGAAAAAGGACACGGGTTTGTAAGTTATTGATTCTTTGCAGCCGATGTCTTTAACATTCTCTAGGGGTGTGGTGCTAACTGGGGGTACTACTCAATCTGATCTTTATTTTAGAGAGAACTGACTTGTTGGAACTATAGAGGCGAGATGATTTGCGCTGTTAAACAAATCTCTAACACATAAAATTACAGTTACAAGCAACAGTTTTTCATTTAGTCACTCCCCGCTTTTTGTCGAAACCTCCGATCAGGCCATCGTATTGATCACAGGCTCCTGAAAATGTGTTGTTTAAATTAATTTTGTATTTTTTCCTGAGTTTTCAGACCATCTTTAAACTCTTTGCGGCCGTGTGTGCTTATGTGTGCATTGTGTTACCATGGTAACTAACCCCATAACCCCAGCATGTTGTCAGTGCAAAGTATGAATCGAGGATGACTTATATGATACTAGAATGATAATCTTGGAGCAACGAGTCTTTAACTCGAATACTTACATGGATTCATTTCTCTTGCGGATACATAACAGAACTTGTTCAATCCTTACGCCTATAATTCACCAAATCGTGCTATGGTAACGGATAAGCTAAGAGCAAGAAGGAAAGATGGAGGGGCACACAGCAGGCATTTTAACATCTGCGCTTTTCTTTTAGGCAGACACATTCAGATTCTGGCCCTATCACTCTGGCGTTATCCAAAGACAAATTTACTTTCAACTTGTGATTAGAAACATAAAGCAGAATGTCAAGAGAGGGGGAGAGAAAACTGCCGAGTTTGAAATATCTAATCATACGCACTGCTTTGTGGGCATACTACCTCTAAAGCTGAAGAAGTTTTTTTTTTTTTCCTCCACGCTTTTGAATTCAATCTGCTTTTGATCCAATCTGGCGTAGCCTCAGACTGCATGGGGGGTAAGAGAAAGAGTCTGGGAGATGGATAAATAAATAAGAGGAAAAGGGGTGAGGGGTAGCGGTGGTGGCGGCGGCGAGTGTGCCTCCAGTCAGGTCCCTCTGTCAGGGTGAAATATTGCTGAACTCACCTCACTTCCAGAGGGGAGGGGCTTGTAATGATTCAGTCCCCGCGGGGGTTCAAAATGTCATCCGTCTGACCTACCACACCTTCTCTGAGCGCTCCACGGTGACACAAGTGACTAAAGATAAGACGCAATCATAGGGTTAGCAGTGTCTCTATGGATTATTATTGGAAAATACGTGTTACTATTGCCGGATTTCAGATTCTAGATGGTGATAATGTCATATTCTCAGGTGGGAAGCCAGAGCGATACTTTCCCTTATTGATTACGCTGTACTTTCCTGCGAAATATCCCCAAAGTACGTTAAAAAATGTTGAACCTGGTCCCTTCTATTAGTACCTAGAGTCTATATCTTATGATTTTACAACACACATTTGCATTTTAACAATATTAATTTTAGCTACCCCATCTGTTTTAAATATTATAGGCCTATAGGAAGCAGTTGGTGGGGTTGAATACAGATGGGGTCAGCAAAAATGAGTATTGTAAAAAGGCACGTTTCAGTTCTTGGCTGTAGTCACTAACTTTAAATGCTTTTTTTTTTATTGGCATAGGATTTCTGATTTATCCTGGCATGGAACTGGCATCAAGAGTAGCCTATATTTGTTTTGTAGCTCATGTTTGGCAAGAGTGGGACATCTAGTCTAGAAAATCCTTGTAATCATGGTCAAGAATTCTTAAAATATAAAAATTGTTCCTGAACCTGAAGTAGTTAATACTCCAACTAATAAATGTTAGTTTAACATGACAAGATACACACTAGCTGTAGTTAGGTTAGGTTGCTTTATTTGTACCCGTAGGTAAATTTATTTTGCAGATTTGAGAGGCTGGTCCCACATTTCACATTTCATTCATCCACACTCTGCACAATAAACACAAATAAAAACACAAATACAAATAATGTGTTGCAGCTCTCCAGTGCAGAATGATTTTGCCCCATAAATAAATGAATGAACTATATCAAAACCATGATAAATAAATAAATTACAGTTATTCATAAATACAATAGCAGCTGGAATGAAACTCTGAATGTAGTTGTGGATATAGCCAGAGCATGGACTGTACAAAGGACTAATGAGGGAGGGGATTTTATTCATGGCCAAAATGGCGAAATAAATAAAATCACTAGGATCATGTAGAGAACGGCTAATAGAAATATTTTAAAACCAAAATGTCGAGGCTCTCTACAGCAGTTACTGAAAGAGGGGAGACAGTTTTTCAATGTAAAGTGAAATGGAGCCGGAAGCGTCGCCATGGTCACTTTCAACTTGGAACGCAGCGACGACCGGGTTAGTTATGTTCATTTAAATACAGAATACAGTCTATGAGCCAGGGCCTGAGGTGTAGGTTATAAGAGCAAGATGCTGAAAATGCATTATTGACCCAGACAACTCAATATATATACATGCATTTTCACTATGCACGAGATAGTCTTACTTAACCAGCTTTTTTACTGGGAATAAAAGCATGTTTCTCTTCCCAAGGGTTATTGACTGTATTTTACGCAATAATTACTGTGTCCAGGTCAACTCCTCTATTCGTTTTTTTTTCTGCTTCATTCCAACTTTTTTTTTTTGCTTGACCCCTAGCGCTTCCCTCCTTCAGCTGATCAATAAGCCGGCCTGATGAGTGGCGACTCCCTGTCACCAGCCCCTCAGCCAGTGGAAATCAATACAAAACAATAGCTATCTACATCCATGAACCGTGGAGCCCATTTGTTTTTCCGGTTTACCAGTGGCGGCTGCTACTCTATCAAAAAGCCTTTGAAGAAAAAAAAGGAAAAAAAAGAAAACGCAGTGCAAGAAGCATCTGCTGAGAGGAAGAGACTGCGACACAGATGGCAAAGCTTTATAGTCTGTCAGCTACTTGAAAATGCATTAACAGCATATTATTGTTAAGGAATAAATCTGCGTCCTGTTTATCCACCATTAGAAGAATTTGTCATTGTGTGAATCATGTGAATGTGTAGTTCCAAATTTCAAAATGCAAATTTGCAGTCTTCAATCTTTACTGTCAAGAATTGTCACTCTCAAAGGGCCAATATTGCGTTATTTACTGATCTATGTTATAGTGTTGTTTCCTCATCAGTAACATACCTGGAGTTGTGTTTTGTTTCATTCACACAAACCTCGCTTGTTTAGGCCTTTAAGTTCTCCTCTCAAACAGAAAACACTGTTCCACCTTGTGATGTCATGTGGTAATACAGGAAGTGCTCCACTGTGTTTTTAAACTCAATCAAACTTCACTACAATCATTTGGATGATTTCAGCCCTGGAACTGACCATTTCTATTGAACTACAACCACTACCACTACTACTACTACTACCACTACCACTACTAGTACCATCACCACCACCACCACTACTACCACTACTACCACTACCACCACTACCACTACCACTACTACTACCACTACCACTACTAGTACCAATACCAGCACCACAACTACTACCACTACAACTACTACTACTACCATCACCACCACCACCACTACTACCACTACCACCACTACCACTACTACTACTACTACCACTACTACTACCACTACCATCACCACTACTACTACCACTACCACCACCATCACCACTACTACTACCACCACTACTTTTACTACCACCACCACTACTACCACCACTACCACCACTACTACTACTACTACTACTACCACTACCACTACCACTACCACTACTACTACTACTACCACTACTACTACTACATCAAACTTACATAGCACTTTATTGGACACTCAAAGACGCTTTATGAACAAATAGGAAGGAAACAGGAGGGATCATGGGGGGAATGCCAACTTGAACAGGTGAGTTTTTAGTCATGATTTGAAGTGCTGCAGTGAGTCCGAGTTCCTGATGGATCGTGAGAGTGAGTTCCAGAGGGAGGGGGCGGCAGCAGCAAAGGCTCGGTCCCTCAAGGTCCGGTGCTTTGTCCTGAGGGGAGTGAGAAAGTTGGAGTCGGCTGATCTGAGGCGACGGGTGGGACAGTGCAGATGGAGGAGGCCAGTGAGAGGGAGGGGTCAGGTTATGGAGGGACTTGTAGGTGATGAACTAAAGCTATAAAATGACCTGTTAACTTGAAAACCACCACTTTAAGACATCACAAGGTGGAACAGAGCATTTTAAGGTTTGGAGATGTAGACAAACTAATACTCAACAAAACAAACTGAAACAAAACACAACTACAGATATGTTTTTGAGGCGGTAACAACATTCTAACATGAGTTAAATTGTGTGTAATATCGGATCTTTAAGCAGTAGTTCAATAATCTACGGCGTGTTTTCTAGACACAAACATTTTCACAAGTTATAAAGTAAATAAATAGATCAATGGATAGATACCTGGATTATAATATCAACAGGTGTATCACATTTACAAAACATATTCATAGTTTGTCCCTTTCCTGACCCCTTGTGGGTGCACTCAGTACTGCAGCTCATCCTCAGTCTCGAAATAGCCCAGTTTTTCAAAGGTTTTGCACATTTCACTGCAAACCAAATCTGCTAAATACTGTCATTTCTTTCTGGGCCATTACTGCCAGGGCTTGTGATGTGTAGATCTTAATCTCCCCCGCCGCATTTGCAACTGTATTTATTTTTTCTGTTTGCCTCTGCCACAGCCATTCCCAGCATCCATCTAAAGCTAATTTACCATTCATACACTGGCACTGCACACTGTGTATCTGGTAATATGCCTTCGTGTTTATTTGTGTCGGCAAATAAGGACTCTCTTTCAGGAAGATGGCCTAATCCTCACTCAGCTGTTAGACACTGCCTTGTTTGTTAGATATTAAATATTTGGTGGGCTTCCCTGACTACTTATGAAATGTGCAGTTTCTATCAGTCACAGGAGATTCTGTACTTGCGAAATGTGTACAGCGTTAGCATGTGTTCTATAGTTTTGTGCCCGTCCACTCCCACACAGGAAGAGGCTTTGTTTCTGGCAAGCTATAGAGAAGACAATATGGTGTGATTTAAATGCAGCCTGCTATTATAGACGGCGCAAATATTGTGGAAACTAATGGTATGAAACAATGGTGGTATCTGTGGATGTTATATTAGTGTGTAGTAGCAGCAATTAGTTTTGTAGTAGTTATAGATGTAGTAATAGTTTTGTATTTGTAATTGAAATAGCAATATTCCGTGTGGGCGAAAGGCAAAAGCAAAGACCAGGGCATGACGACCGTAGTTTTGTTGCCAACATAATATGCATAATTGTTTTTGTTGTTGTTGTTGTTTTTTTTGGAGGGGCGTAGTCAAAGCAGGGGGCAATTGTTGTCAAGGCAGCCACCCTAACTACAAAGCACAGTGAGAAACACTGCTTAATGTGAGTGGACTCGCCTCCGCAGATCTGACATGTAACCTTCTGTCTCTGTAAAGATAAGTGCAATACCATACTGTGGAGAGAAGCTCGTGACGGAGAAGTTACACAGTGCACCTTTATTATAGGGAGTAAACTACAAGTAGAAGTGCTGTTTAGTGGTAGTATAGATTATAGGTGTATAAGTATACAGTACTTATAAGCATATAAGTATTTTTCACTGTAGTCACTGTACATTGAGTACTTGGTCAAGCAATGCTCCATATGGAAAATCTTCTAAAAGAGCCAGGACTGCGCTGTCCTTGTTTATGCGAAACTCTCTGTCCTCCTTTCATTGTATTTTTACCGCTAGGCCTTCCATATGGCACAATACTTTGTTATTTCTATAGCACACCAAGGCGTATTTATTTATGCTACGCAAGCCACACAGCAAGTCCCCAAAATATAGGACAAACTAGCCCAAGAATAGACAATGTTTTATACGCCATAAGCCTTTTTCTTTTATTCTGTAGGTCTCTTGCTGCTAAATCCAATATAAAACGTGATTTATTTTCACCTTCCCAGTTCTAATTTATTTCACAAGCATTGCAGCCAGACATGGGGAGAGAATGGTCAGCCCAAAGGGAAGGTGCAACGCATGAGAATCAACTTGCATCTTAAACGGTAAAGGCATAAATAGGGCATTAATGGTAAAACCTTATTGGCTATGGCTGGTCTAACACTGTAGTATAACCAGAGCCCAGAATACGCATGTACCCCAGTGCTCAATTTACAGCCATTTAAAAATGCTAGAATGGGACTTTTGTGAGCTTTAAGCCATGTTATAATGTTGTTACCTCGTCGAAACATACTGGAGTTGTGTTTTCTTTTACTCATGCATGTTTGAGTAACCCCACAGCTTTGTTGGTTTATATCCAAAGCTCAAATTGTTCCACGTTGTTCCAAGATAACAGCTACCTTTTACCTTTTATACAGTAGAGATTGACAATTCCAGGACTGATGCTATCTGAGTGAAGGTGTATGGAGTTTAAAAACACCACATGGCATCACAAGGTGGTTTCTGTTTGAGAGAAAGGCTCAAATATGCAGGATTCGTGCGTTACGAATGAAACAAAACACAAATCCTGGTATGTTTTTGATGAGGAAGCAACATTATAAGCTGAGAAAATAGCGTAATGTGGTCCCTTTTATATGTAACCGATGGCAACCTGCATATAGCATACAATTTCTGGATAGATGTCAAGGCATTTCTCATAGGCCTCATACAATTGAATGGTACTCAGCCATTACATTGTTCCATACAGTGGTTCCTATGCGGTGAGTGATGGAGTCGGTCATTCACCCTATAGGCATATGCGAAAGACTTATGACGCGGGGTGAAAAGGTTACCCTCGTGCGACGTGATAAGGCCAGGGAATGAATCACGCAGGCGATGTGCCGCTTTTACATTCGTCAGTCGCCAGTGACATTGGCATATTTTCATGTCTGATTTTGCAATTTGAACATGACTGACGTGGCAGGGCGGGAGGCAGAAGGCACATAAAACCCAAGATTGTCTCGTAAAGTGAAAAGTAAATGAGGCGCGCGCTGTGGTGTAATGAGAGGACTCCAGCGGCGGTGTGGTGGTGTTTAAAGGATGTCAGCGAGTAGGTTTTGTAGATTGGGTTTGAGGAACTGCTGTCGTCGTTGGAAAAAATTAGTGCGTGACATTTTGTTTATAATAGAATTCAACAGCTCCATGAAAATAAATGCATTCGTGGACTATTTGTAAAAGGATTTCGAGTTCTCCTGTTGTTCAGTAACCAAGTGAGTCTATGTAAATTTCCTGGCAGGGATCCATTGTCTGCTCGTCTCCATGGAGATGTTATTGATGGCTGTCACGTTCCATATGTTCATATTAAACTTGCACTTGAACTTACACTTGCATTTACTCAATTGTTTTTTATTGCTCAAAAGAACTTTGAAAAACATGCATTCTTACTGTGAGTCTACAGATAGATACAGTATTTTCTTTTGAGTGTATTGCCATCTGCCTTAAATCTCCAGAACAAGCCCCGATTTTGTTTTTGGGTGATCTGCTGCCTAAAAAAGCTTTATCTGACTTTAACATTCACTTAAATATGATGCGATAACTGCACGAAACATGACTGCACAACTCTCTTGAAGGTTTGTGTTAAGAAAAAAGGCTTGTCATAAATTTGAATGACATAATTTGAAGAAAATAATCAAAAACACCCCCACACTGTAAACCCGAACGTTCAGAGTAATTAAATAGATGACGTTGTGTACACTCAAAGTGAACTATTGTGGGTAAAACTGAGCATAACTTAAAAACATAGATGCGATACAACTTAGTCATTAAAGTCCTCTTATTTCTATTGTTTCAAACAGGGATAATTTAAAACCCTGGAGAACCCACGGGGTCAAATTTGACCACTGTTAATTGCTGCTACTAAAAATGAACCAAATTGAAAAAAATGTCAAATTTAACCTTAAAAGCCCAAAGACTACCACAATGTCTAGTGTGATTTCCTCTCTCTAGTAGAAAAGATTTTGGATAAGCAAAGACCAATGGTGTTAGTTTTTTATTAGTCGTTTATGGCCTTGTGTTCTTGTTTCAGTTGGCCAAAGTGTGTTTAAACATTAGAAATACAGTTCTAACATGCAAAAATAACTATTGTTAAATGTTCTGGTGTAAATTATTGATTGTTTTCCTAAATTTAAAACAGTTTGCATTGACAGTGTATCTTATAGTCGTTCTTTAAAATTATACACCTAAAGCCCAATGGGTCAGATTTGACCCAAATCCTAAATCAGGGAATAAAGGGTTAAAATTTAAAAAGTAGATATTTTGGTGTTCAGTGAACTTATAGCAATCATTTAAGGCATAGTTCATAATTTTCTGAAGAAGAAAAGGGTTCTTGGGTTCTCCAGGGTTAAAAAGAAACTTAATTTATATAGTATGTGCTAAAATACAATACAGTTTCAAAATGATTGCGTTGAGTCGAGTTGGGATAAATGAGCACTTTTAATTCAGTTGTTTTCAAACGGTTCAAGGAGCGAGACATCCAACCTTTTAAGTTCTAGAAGATTGTGGCTTTTAAGTTCATCAATTTAAAATAATTGAGACAATCAATTGCCTCAATTTTTTGAGTTCTGGTCATTTATTCAGGTTTACAGTGCATATATTGACCCAAAAAAAATCATCAGAGCTTATTGGCCATTAGTTCCCCTGGATTTTAAACAAACATGGGTCTACTCCTTTCCACAGATCTGACCCATAACTTGGTCAGGTGGTGAAAACAAATATCAGATTATTGTACATTATTCAGAAACTACTCAATTCCAAATCCTTTTTTCTTCTTTTTAATTCCAAGGCATTTAATCTGTCTTCCATGTCCGTCCCCGAGGTGTGACCATGTGTCCATCAGCTGATTTTCTGTGGTTGGCAGCATCATGCTCCCCCCTCTCCATCACCCGGGCTCCTGTCAGTCTGAAACTGCAGATTGTGCCCTGACAAGGCATCGAACATTCATAACCTTCCCCGCAAACTTGACAGTCTCCTCTCTCCGTGTGTGTGAGTGCATGTGCGTTTGTGTGTGCGCGTGTGCATGTGTGTTTACTCTGCACAAACTTATCTCTGGAGGCAGTTGTTGAGGTGCAGTTTTGCCGTTCACAAGTAGCCCTAAGAGCACCTGCCACATCCACCGTGCAAAGACGTCAATAAATCCCACCACTAATGTACCGCAGAATCTTTGCCAGGCACACTTCCTCTTTCCTCCACTCCCAATATTAATGAATCCAACCTCGGAATGCAGCCACAGGCCAAGATAGACGCATGTTCTTTCCACTATGCTAACATGAACAAGGCTACAGCTTTCTTATCCGGAGAGAAAGTTGGAGAAAAAAGAACGCAGGGTGCAAGTAGTATAATCCACAAGTTAGCCTTAGCCAATTTATAGTCAGTGGCTAATGACGTTATCCATTGGAGATTATTGAAAGCCAAGCCTATGAACTTCCCAACAGCTAGAATGATTAAATCCGGGAATGATGAGAAATTTGTCCATGCATAGCCAGTATAATAATGAGTAAAAATTCACAAGAAAAATATTATTTTCCGCTTCTACTTTCAGAAATGATAGGAAATAGAGTTTACGGCGCATGGAACCTTGGGGCTATTTTTAGACACCGGCTTTTCTCTCCGACTCAGCAGTTGTAGCAATGAAAGAAACTCCATTCTGTATTCTTCCCCAAAAGAAATTGTGATAATGAGGCTTCACCAGCAGCCATTAATATTTGATGTACATATACCCACACAGATGCAGCCCATACAAATCCGTTTCAAGATTCCATACACAATACATACAGTCTCTCAAAGAAGTCCGTTGTGTCTCGGCGATGCATGCCTTCTTATCATCCCCCAATGGACCTTTTCTGGCACTTTCAAAGCAGACATGGCGAACCATAGGAGAAAGCCTTCTTGACATTGGCCTATATCCTGTTTGGATAGTCAGATGGCTTTCACCGAGACAGCAGCCATTTGTTACTGTCTTTTTAATCATGCAAATGCTGCTCTCCGTCCTTCCCCCTCTCCCTTTCTGATTCCCAGTACATAAACACATCCCGCTGTACACTTACACACTTCTTTACACATTAAAGGGAAGAAAGGGAACAGTACAGCGGATTGCCCCAAGTCCCGCAAGGCAAATGAATATCTTAAGTGCGGAATGGTATAACATCGCTATCTTTGCATGCCTGTGGGGGCAAATCGCTAACAGTCCGACACGGATTCGCATTATTTGGCAGACAAACAGGAAGAAAAGAAAATGATGATGCTACAGAATTGCGTCGAATTAAGTGATAATTTCGCTCGCCGCTGTCTTTCCTTTTTGGCGTCGTTTTTCTCGTGCGTTATTAGTATGCTCCTCAGACTCTACACTTTCTTGTGTCAGTCCCTCCTGGGAGTAGAGCTCAGTGCATGTTAAGTGATAGGAGCAAGGGAGTCTTAGAGGCAAAATGGAGGCTATATAGTGGGTGCTACGGACTGTAAGATCCAAGCAGCAGCCCCTTTTAGCAAACCCAGCCACCCATGTAAAAAAATGATCAATCTCGGGAATTAGCCAATAGGGAGTCGTTGGCCAATCAGTAGACAGAGGCATATAATGAGAGGAACGAGCAGTGGTTATTGGTAAAAGGAAAGAGGGGTGGGTGATCTAACACTATTGGAAAAAAGGGGGATTGCTAGTGCTTGTGAAGACAAAAGAGTGGGTGAGCCTTGATGGAGCTGCCATGAAAGAACATCGATTTCTCATGATAAGAATTCGACAAGAGAAGAGTAGCAGAGTGCATTGGTTTTGGCACCAGTGAAAGCAGCTGTACGATCTGCATAGAAGTTTATTTTTCACTCGCTATTTTCTGCATCTAACTTGTGTAACCAATTTGTGTAAAAGCTGTCCGTTCTGGCCCTTACCTTGTCAATTTATTTGCGATGGAAATGAGGAAAGTGGATTTTTTGGCTGTTGTCATAGGATGAGTGTGCTTCAAAGGTCTTCTATTGCGTAAAATTGACTCTTGTGAGCATTAAGCCATGTTATAATGTTGTTCACTCCTCAAAAACATACCTGGAGTTGTGTTTGAGTAATCCTGTATAAGAAATTGACTTAGAAGCTATTAGAAAAGCCTCTGTTCCACCTTGTGATGTCACATAGTGGTAGTTTTCAAATAAAAAACTTTTACTTTTAGTTCCGCAGAAATTTGCAATTCCAGGGCTGAATTTACCCAGATGATTCAAATGAATGTGTATGGAATTTAAAAACACAGTGGAGCACTTGTATTACAACAAGGTGAAACAGTGTTTTCCATTTGCGCAAAGAACTCAAGACTAAATATGCAGTATTTGTGTGTTAAACCTGTGAATGAAACAAAACAACTCCAGGTACAGATCCGAAAACAGCATAATATGGTCCCTTTAAATGTAAATGCAAATAAATGTAAATAAATATGAAACCTTGACGCATACATAATAGGTTCAAAATGAAATGCACAATAAATATATATGGTAGTCGCCGTGAAAACAACAACTTTAACCGTGCTAGCAAGTCGATAAGAGAAGAAGGTTAGAGAAATGGGCTATGCTTCTTTGCCTTTCACGCTTTATGCACCCATCCGAACGACAGGCGTGGCGGTAGCAGCAGTAGAGCAAGGTATATATTTGGAAGGGACACAAAATTTTGGCCAAGCATGAACAAGTCCCGCTGAGGTGGCGACGGGAGTAGAATCGGGGGTTTGTGGGGTAAGCGGAAAAGTGGCTGTCCTAAATACGAAGCCTGGCTGGCGCCTTGGGGTGATTCCGACTCCTGCCGACAGTGTGGTATGTAAATGTCATAGGGTTTAACAGAGCGGAGAGGCTGTCTATTCTCTGCTCATTTGACAGGACAGGGCAGGTCGGGGAGGTGCATCTCGTGCTCGTGTTGGTGTCAACATTGGGTTTTCACTTGAGGAAAACTCCAACTAAGTAATATGTCAGGAATGGGCAGATATGCATAATGAATGTGTGCTGACAGCTCACGCTCTGGACAGCAGTGAAAGCCTCATATTTTCTCACTCAGGAGTTTGAAATGGGCAGATACCGACTTAACAACTGTACTTATTAAGGACTGTCAGTTCACGATTATATGAACATGCACGATATTCTACAATAATTTAAAGGCAAGGTTTATTTCTATAGCTCAGTTTGTACAAAAAGTAATTGAAAACGCTTTACAGAACCAGTTTAAGCCTGGATTTAAACATTGTCATAGTAGATGTTCAGAAAGACAGTTCAAGATTTTGCGTAAAACTGAAAATTTAAACTACAGTTTAATAGTATGGAAATTTTCTTACTTTCTGTCTATTAGTTTTGGAATGGTCCAAACATATATCAAAACATATTCATCTATCCTTTTAATATGTGTAATGGGTGTAGTTTCAGAGTAGTTTCATTGTAGTTAGTTCCTCCCTGCAGGCAGATATAAGGCAGTGTCCTCCAGCTTTTTAATGAACTGCAAAACGTATTCGACCAAATACATTTGTGTTCAGTTCACAAATTGAATTTCTCCTTTTGCAATCCTTTTAACGACATAAAGCCCTTAAATTGGTGTCCATGAACTGAAAAGAAGTAAGTGCACTACATAAACGAAAATCTAGCCAATTTAATATTAGTTTTATCCTGATCTGAGTAAATTTCACTTGATAAGTAAATCTTATCTAAAGGAACAAGACTTTTTGTAGTTAAAATATGAAAATACATCTTCATACAGTGATAATAAAAACACAAACAAAATCTAATGCTGCTTGAATTAAGATAGATAAATTTACTTTATTTGGCAAGATGAATTTACTTAAAAAATAAAGTAAAATGTTCTCAATGCAAGTAATTTTAACATGCCTATATTTGCAGTGTGAGTAAACACATGGAAATGCATGTAATACCACACTACACCACACTATATAACCGCCAACATTTTAAAACACGCATTATTATACAAATGGCAATACTTTTATATAGTGTATTGTTCAAATTCTGTGCTGCATGGTCATTAAATCGCCTACATGACACTGCGGAGCTTAGCACAGTTGTTTTTAGCCTCGCTGTCCAGGTGCAAGGTCCCTCATGCGCACAAAAAATAAACAGGAAGTCTTAAAATACCCCAAAGTCCTCAAATACTTCAGTGAATAAAGATGACATTATTCAGCTCTTTAACTGTGCCGTCTGCATGACCTTAAAAATGCGGAAGAAGAAAGTGAATAATTCTTTAAAGTAGCAGTGTTGCCGCGGGTGCATTAGCATATTAGTATGTGCATGGAAGCAAAGGCGGAGTTGGTACTTGTTTTCTTCCTCCTCTTTTTTTTTCTTTGAGCTCAGTCCGTTTGTCACAGCGAGGCATCATACTTTATCTGCACATTTTTTACGGTTCCCAGAGGGCCATGTGAAGCAGCAGATATTATTACAGCGTGCAGAGTCTTATTAAATTCCCAAGCATATTACCAGTCTCTCACTCATATACTCTTCCCTTCTCTCTGCCTCTTAATTTGGTCACACACACTTCACTGTATCTCATGAGGCAACACAGGAAGTAAATACGCATTATTGCTTCTTCTCCCAAATGGTCTTCATCAGGTATTAGCACACAATAGCCTCTCCAAAGTGCTACTCCTCTGTATATGACTCACGCGCCAGGCACAGGCGTACTGTGCATTCCTATAGGTCTTATAACAGCTTCTAGTGCTCTCCAGGAAGACTTCACCATCAAAGCAGACAATACTAATCTATAGAACCACGCCGAACGGATATAAAAAGCAGAAATTCTCCGTCAGCTTTGCCAGGATTAAGTTGGGCGTCATCAAAAGGCTTTCGGGGAATTATTTATTTATTTGTGCTCATAGAATCCATAAAAGGGGACGATAAAATTCACTGTTGTTAGTGTAATATCATTTTTCAAAGATTACCACCACTTTGTCATTCTACAAACATCCATTTTGTGGGAGAGGGATTATTTGGCCAGCCATAGTGAAATATAATTCTCTCTTTTATTATTCCTCTATACACCATAGAGCCACACAGGCATCGCCGGTAGCCCGCTGCCAAGCTATTTGGTGCGTGACATGGGATGCAAATAGAATCAACTCTCTGAAAATGTGCACTGTAACTTCTATGGAATGTTCCACAGTAGGGCATTAAATGTATAGCCCTTGCATTTGTTCAATTACAGGTGTTTTATAGCTCCAAAATACCTTAAAACACATTAATTCTTACCATACGCAGGCTTGCTTCTCCATAGATCTGACCATTTACCTGTCTCCATTATAATTACCAAGTTTATTTCCATACTGTGGAATAATCAAGGTAAAACAGCAGTATATCCATGGAAACAAACAGGTGGCCTCCACCAGAAAGGTTACACAATGCATCTTTAAAGGACTGTCGCAAAAAAGGGATTTAGATGAATTTACAGTAAATTTTAATTATATAATTAAAAGAAAATAATCAAAGACCGTCCCATATATTGGCCCGAAAATATCGAAAGAGGATATCGGCCATTGGTTGCTCTGAGTTTTAAACAATCATTATCAGCACCAGCCATGGTGGGAAAAAAAACAAAACAAAATTAAAGCTGCAAGCGGCATCGAACGGCCCTCGTGGGCCGTGCGTCGCACTCGGCCGACCCGACGCTCCCCCGGGTGGCGGCGACACTCCCCCGGGTGGCGGTGACACTCCCCCGGGTGGCGCCGACACTCCCCCGGGTGGTGCTGACGCATCCCCGGGTGGTGCTGATGAGCCATTTTGACCTTTGGAGATGCGTTAAGACAGTTGGGCATCATCTTTGCGAAAGCAATAGGCCCTACGCCCTGTAGGGGCTCGGGCCTAAAAAAACATGCACCACATTGGAGTACTCCTTTCCACAGATCTGACCCATAACTTAGTCTGGCGGCAAAAAATAAATATCTGATTGGAATTGTTGAGAAACTTGGCTTTTTTTTTTAATTCCAAGGCTTTTAAAGGTGCATTGCAACTTTTCTGGTGGAGTGTCCACCATCTGTTGTTGCCACGGAGATGTTATAGCTTTGCCGGGAATCTGTCATTTACTGATTGCAGGTGTTTCTATTGTGCAAAAATACAATAATTTTGTTTTCGAATAGGGTTGCCTCTCCACAGATCTGACCTATAATGTAGCCTATAGTTAATGGGTCTAATCTATACTGTGGAACATTCTATACAAAGCAATAACATCTCCATGGAGACAAGCAGGTGACTGACCCTGCACCAGAAAAGTTGCATAATGCACCTTTAATGTAACTTTCCAATAGAGGATGGTACTTTGTAGATGATATGTGATGCAAATAGAATCAAAGGTTCCCCAAGGCTCGAGAAAATAAGACCTACTTTGAGTTCTCACACTATCCAGATACCAGTTTATTTCATATTTAGTTGCACCAGGTAGTAAATTTATCAAGCACCTTACTACTTAGTCTTTATTTTGATTTGCTGCAATTCCGCGAGGCAAACCTTATTTCCATACGACCTTGCGTGAAGCTGTTGGTGGAACGCGGATTGGTTTAGTGCTTTATTTTCCGCTGGAATGATATGCTTTTAGCTCAGACGTGGCAGCAGTGTATGAATATGAAAATAAGTCATGAGCAACGAAGCAGCGAAGCCTGTGTGGGTCAAGGAATTCATGAGGATTAGAGCATAATGTGTTTAGGTGTGATTGTTTATTATGTCATTGGGCTGCATTGAGCATGTGGGCTGTTTGCATACAAGAGAAGGTGTCCCTAGTTTCACATACAACACGTGCTGCATGAATGTTACTCCAAATACAGCAGTGGATTCATCTGCTGAGAGGTCCATCTCTTTATGTGCAGTGAGAGGGAGAGGAGACGAATTGAACATGGACTGTGTGGGCACTCATGCATGTGTCACAGCATAAGGTTTGTGTCAGGGGAAAGGAGCCCAGGGGAACGCTACTGTCAATAACACAATGGTCCTTATGTGGCCTCTACATACACAGAGATTGCACCGCTGGTAAGAGGTTATGTTTATTTATATAGTAAAGGTGTACTATGTAGCTTTTGTGGTGCAGGGTCCACAACTGCTAGTCTCCATGGAGATGGTATGGTTTGCCTGCTATGTAGGGTGTAAAATCTATCTATCTCACAGTGAGCATGCATGTTTTTCAAGGTCCTGTTGAGCAATAAAACATGAAATGCAGTAAGTTTATATGCCATACTGTGGAACATTTCAGATGGAGTAAGTTACATAGTGCAATTTAATGCATTATAAATAAGTTAGTAAGTTTTTTTTGTTTTGTTTTTTGTGTGTAACATTTAAGGCTGGGGGTCTGCCACCATGGAGATGCTATTGCTTGTCTGTAATGTTCCACAGTGTTGTATTAAACTTATATAAATGCATTTGTTATACAAATACAAAAAACATACAGTGTGACTGTGAGCGGGATCGCCTCTCCACAGATTACATATGTAAAATGACCTGGTGATGTGTCCCGTTCGTCTCTATGGAGATTGACAAGTTTAACGTTTGTTTTTTTTTTTGGAATTGAATTGCAGGGGAAGCAATAACATCTCCATGTGGACAAGAAGCTGGCAAAAAGTTACATAGTGCACCTTTAAATATCTCTTGTATGTTTAATTTTTAAAAAATCTAAACAAAGTTGTCTTTGCAAAACAAGTTATTTGTGTGTTTTACAACTTTATTCTGCATTGTCCACATAACTTGACTGCTACAATTTTGTGACATCATAAATAGCAGTTTAAATCTTTAAGTCTTTGGAAATTGTCATGAAGTGTCCAAACTACTTTTTATCAATACATTTTTTCCAATTGATCTGAAAAGTTCTTTGTCTCCGGAGCGGTTTTCTGAACTGACAGCTTATAAAGTGCCCCATTGAATACACAAACACTCCATCAAGGGTCAGACTGTATATTTTTTCTATTGTCTGCTCGCTCACACCGCAAAATGAGTCTAGCCTTTCGGGGCTTTATTACCCTAATCTGCAGTCCGGCGCGCACTTTTCTCCACAGCAGTGATTGATATTTGGAGACATCGGTGGGACAAAAAACAGTTTGAGTTCTGACGCTCATGAAAGACCCATCAGCCCCATCGTCGATCAATGTGAATAAATATTTCCCACAACCCAGAAGCATTAGAATCAAGGACGGGAAAATAGGCAGACAGAGGGAAGAGGAAAAATCAATTGGTCCAGAGCTTTGCTAAAAAGGCGGGGGCTGGGGGTAGAAGGGTAGAACGTAGGGGGGGAAATAGGCCTGTCAAAGATGGTTGAATAATGAAGCATGTTTTCTCTGCTTCAAAGGGAATGCAAGGAAGGCATGGTGAAGTTACTTTACATGGGGTGTCATCCACTGTCAAGTTAATTTGAGTTTCATATAGGAGGAAAG
Source organism: Odontamblyopus rebecca (assembly GCA_030686955.1). NCBI lineage: Eukaryota > Metazoa > Chordata > Actinopteri > Gobiiformes > Gobiidae > Odontamblyopus > Odontamblyopus rebecca. The sequence goes on from CM060672.1 coordinate 20,725,644, forward strand.
AAGGTACAGAACGAAAGGTCTTTTGAACTCCCCAAGTGTTCATTTACCGTCTTCAAAGATGTCTTTAACATGCAATCAGTATTTGCACAAAGTATTCAGCCAAGCTTCCAACGTATTGATGATCAATGTAATCCCGTTAGCTCCTTTGACTGCTTAGAGAGAAGTCTTTGAAAAATGCTGGCTAAGCTACATGGTGTTCCCTGTACATTTATACATTCAGTCAAAGCTTAGATAATAGTTAACCTAGTTTGCATGCAAATGCGGCTTCCTCTGGTTCAAGTCTAAATTGAAAACTGAAAAAATATGCTTTAGAGATCATGTTTTTTTTTCATGGAAGATACTAATGACAATTGTTTAGAATAGTCAGCAGCAGATGGCCGATAACTTCTGCGATTATGTGGGTCCCATTTTGATTATTTTCCCCAAATTATGTCATTTAAATTTACTCCAAATTCACCCACAGCCCTTTTTTTTTTACCACAAAACTTTTAAAGGAGCCCTGTGTGCAGTTTTGGGTTATTATCTCTTCACATTTGAGTATTCAAATAAAGATGTGTGTTCTCTTTAGGCATGTTGCCAAAATAGAATATTGGCAAGAAAGTTAAAAAGTGCAAATATTTGATAGACTGGTCTATCTCTAATTTGCATGCCCTCAAGGTTTACAAAACGTCTGCATATTTTTGAAAGTTAAATCGCTTTAACTGTGGATTTGAATTGGAATAGCCACATACTGTAGTTGCACAACAAAAACAATGAAATTATATCCGACTCTTTTATGTACAATCTCTAGGAATGGAACCCACAGTCGCCCAGCATGGTCAGTAATCACTCCGCTTTGTTACAGAAAAATATTTCAACAAAACTGTAGCTTAAAACCAACCAAAGTCCAACTTTGTTTGAACCCGTGACCTTTCTCTTCGTCGAGTGCACTGTTACCATCAAATTCCACAACTTCCGAAAAGACAACAGGCTCGCCATTTGTTGCGTAACCCTCTTAAACATTTCAGTAGTGGAACACTTCGAACACAATTTCAAGCATGTCGAGAAAAGTGACCGCAACCCTGCTCCGTCACATCCATTTGTGCCCAACCTCCAATGATCTGCAGTCAACACTAGACAGGCTGAGTGTCCATATTGCACCGCTGCTGACCACCTGCCTAAGCCCCAAACACCCACAATAGTCCCAGTCAGCATCACTCGCTCTCATTATTTTGATAGGGGAGATCTATTTGCTTTAAATTGACTCATTTTGTCTGTGGGTTTTGGAACAGGGAAAGAAAAAATCTGGCAAAAAGCCACTTCTACGACTGTCGCTACTTTGATCCTTGTGACAGCCAGCTTGTGAAGAGACCGACCGAGTGACAAATTGGGCTCTTGGTGCTTTAAATAATAAACTGTATGTCTCAGAGCATGCTGGGGAAGTTCAATATAGCTAAACTGCCCTTTAACAACTCCAGTGCATTGTGGGTTGGAAGGATGTCTAGCAGACTGACTATGAAACACTATTTGAATCATATTGTATTGAACTGTGAGCTTTAAGTCATGTTAGAATGTGCCTGGAATTGTGTTTTGTTTCATTCACACATGTTTGAGATCTTTTATTATTAGTCTGTCTGCATCTCCAAAGGTCAAAATGCTCTGCTCCACCTTGTGATGTCACATAGTGGTAATTTTCAAGTTAACAGCCACCTTTAGTTACCTTTAGTTTAGCAGAGATGGGCAATTCTAGGTATGAAATTATCCAAATGATTCTAATGAAGTTGCATGGAGTTTAAAAACACAGTGGAGCACTTCATGTATTGACATATGACATAACAAAGTGGAGTGTTTTCCATTTGAGAGAAAAACTAGAGCCTAAATATGCAGAGTTTGTGTGTTAAACATGTGTGAGTGAAACAAAACAACTCCCAGTATGTGTTCGATGAGGAAACAACATTTTTGGTCAACAGGTTACATTAGAATGCGTTTTGAAATGTCCACTTGCATGGGAATTTATTTGGAATTTGAGGAAGCAACTTTTGTGAAATGTTTGCGGAGTTGGGTTTGCTCCTGGTGTTGTGGCTGGAAACTCAATTGTGCACCGATAAATCTTTAAAACGCTGTGCCATTGTTGCAGCCAGAATCCCAGTTGATGTGTCGTATAATTCAAGTTGGTTTTATAATTTACTCCGATTGTATTCTTTGGAATATGTGGAGCTCATTGCTGATTGTTTTTCTTGATGGATGGCAAAGAAAACTGAAGAATTTGACAATCTATTTTAGTAAAGAGGGTATTGGAAATGAACAAATTTATTTATCGTTGTTGACTAAATTCTGTGCCAGCTATTGGTAGCATAATGCCAAAGGTGACTTCATATACAGTTGGCGAGTTGGTTCTTTGCAGCTGAAGTTATCAACATTCCCGGGGATGTGAAGCTAACTGTAAGGACTACTCTGTCTGAAGCTCAGTTACTCAAGTTTTGACTTAATCTGATCTATATTTTAACAGAATTTGACCTAAAAGAGCTGACTGGACTGAAACGACAACAGGGGAGATGATCTGTGTGCTACAATTTTTCAGTTAGTCACTCTAACTTTTGCGTTGTATTGATCGTAAACTCCTGAAAATCTGCTGTTTAAACCCATTTTGTATTTTCTCTTGAGTTTCCAGATCATCTAAAAGCATTTGCTGATGTGCGCATTGTGTTACCATGGCAACTAATGAATATTTGGCCATAGAAATACATAAAAATACACCCGCGGCCTGATGTTGCTGCAAAATATCAAATCAGGCGATGGATATGAATAGAATTACCTTTGGGAAATGATCCGAGGTTGTGGCAGATTTACCCATTCATTTGCACATGTCAAAATCTGCGTATCTTCATGATTGCAAGATAGGGTAGGGCTAGTTCCTGGTAAATGTCTGATGTTGCCAGATGCTTTTATATTGCTATTTTATGCTTGGTATGATAACATTTCACACTGAATCATTGCGGTTGGGAAATAATAAAGAAAACTGTCACCAGCAACAGTACAATCTGCCTATAATTTCTTCATATTGTTTGTGAGTTGAGACACAATACAGACATTTGCGATACAGATGAGAGAAGGCTCGAGCATGACAGGTGTGGCTGGGGTCTCGTTCATCAACCTTCCTTCTTGTAAGCCTCTCCATCTTCCAAATGATTAGCTGCAGATGGCTCAGCATAGCGCCGCATGACAGCCTTCCCACTACCATACGTGAGCGCAGCCCTTTTCTCTCCCACACTCTCTCATTCACTCGTTTTAATGCTTCTGAGAAAATGTGGAGGAGGTGCGACCTGGCCCACTGTTGAGTTTCCATTCAAAGATATCGTCAAGGAGTCGGCAAAAGGTGATGGCACGTTGCTACTTCTGCCGCAAATCCAATATACCACCGCTGAAGGGAACAAACTTTGGCCCCGCGAGCGAGATAATATATCTATAATCCAGGACACCTTGGGCTTTATCGAGCTGTATCTCGGCTGTGTGCTCCTGCAAGCTGGCCTGGGTATCATTTAAAGCACTCCAGAAATCAAAGATCACGAATTTCAGCTATTTGGAAAAGTGACCACGCCCGGTTGTTGGCATATGCGCTACATCTGATCGCCACTTGATCATGGGCTCGTGATATGACTTAGGGAGTTAAATGTAAATGTTACCAGCTGTCTCGTATAGCGCAACCTGGTGCACCCATATGCACCCACACAGACGCCGAACCAATGGAGACGCGCTGCTAACTGGTGGTACATCAATTTGAACTACCAGTCATTCCTCCGTACACTCATTACATGTGTCAGGTGGTATATGTTAGAATGATTGTTGGAAAATAACTCAGACTTTCTTATTTCATGGTTGTCATCGCAAATTATCTGTATTCTTCAATCATTTGGGAAGGGTTCTGAAGAAAATGAATTGCCACTTTTATTTAAATCGTAAAATATAAAATAAACAACCTATTAAACCCAAATGAATTCAAGTAAAGATGACCTGGTTGCTTTTATAAGGGATGTATTTCAGTTTGTTTATTATGCCTCAAAATTTGCATCAGTGTTAACGGTGAAACACATCTCTCCAGTGAGGTGCTGGGCGCTACTGTGCACAGAGCCTATTCAATAGAAACTGTTTTTTGCTCCAGAATTTTGTACGATTGCAAGAAAGATCCAAATATATCAATTTTAGCCACAAAATATCAGCACAGAATCAGATGGTTTTTACTTTAGTGAATAGTGAATTGAAGCATTTACCCTACCCCGGTATGATATTCACAGTCCATTCAAAAATGCTTGACTTAATGGGGCCAACATCTTGCAAACTATCTTCTTAATGGATACCAAATTCAAAACATGTCAGGGACCCAAACACATGAGACACATGGGATAAGCTCTGCATGTAATCATCTATAAGTAATCATGCATTGAGATTTTTTTCTATGTACAGAAGCTATAATTTGTCTCTCAGTGCGCCTATTCCTAAGCCTACGCAGTGAAAAAGTGAAAAGCCGTCCCTGGAGGTCAATATAATTACCCCCGCGTGTTTCCACCAGTAGCTTTCCATTAAGGTCGTGACTCACAGGGGCCAGTGTGCTCCGGACTGAGCGTGCTATCAGCTCCCAGCTAATTGCCACACTGGATAGGCACACGCATGATCTGCATGGGTGCTTGGTGGTAGTGGGTGTTATTTGGCTGACTCAGACTGGAGCTGGCCAGGCTGCCACTTCAAACTAATAACAACATCACAAGTGGTGCCTTTGTTTTAACACAAGGACAAAGAAAACCTTCGCCGTGACACTGTCAGTTTATTCAGTCTGGGAGTAGCCTATGTGCTATACTTTCTAGGTGCAAATTAAAGGGTGCATGTACTAAATGTAGAAAATGATTACGTATTAGTAAACACAATTAGTTATCAATATGTTCATTCTGAAGGGGTGCAAGAAAAGAAAAGAAAATATAAATACAGAATTGGTTAGTTATAGATGATTACTGATGCTTTCAGACTAAAAGATGTAAATACTATGTTACTAGTATGGTTTTAAAAAAAAATATATCTAAGTTTGCTAGCAGAAAGTACTTACAGTTCAATCACAGACTGTAAAAAGAAGAAGCCTAAGAGAGTGTGATGTTAACCACAGCATTCAGTTCCAGTCAAATGAAGCTCACAGAAGCTAGCAGTTATAGACTCTTTTAGGACAGAAGTGATAAAAGAAGCATGTGCATGCATTTTGGCAACGGAAGTGACATTATTCCCCATTCATTTTAATTCATTCAGACTGAACACAGACAGAAGACGGAGATAAAAAAAAAACAAATAAAAAAAACATTTCCAGCACGAAAAATGTCTGGTTGTTATGTGTGTGTGGTTGTCAGAATCGATGTTCTACCGGCGGACTAAAGTTTTCAATTTTTACTCACTGATCGTACAAGGACCTGGCAGTCGAACATTATTTGTCAAAGTCGGCTTGTTGAATATTTAATTTAATTGATAATTGAGTTTTTTGACTATAATCCTTTCCAGAGCTTGACAAGCTTCTGTTGCACAACTGTGCCTACGTCACCACTGTTTACTGACACTAAATGGGTCCATTAGGGAAAAACTGGAGCAGAGTCTCATATTAGAAACAGAGCGGGCATCATGTAGAGTGGCTTAATACAAACATTTTATGACCAAATGAGGAGCCTCATGGCAGCAGATAGGAAAAGAGGTGCAACAGTTTTTCAATAGAAAGTGAATTGGAGATGAAGTTAAAGGAGCCGGAAGCACACCCATGCTCACTTCCTGTTTGGAAGGCTGCAGCCGGCGGGCTAGCTTTGTTCTTTTTCTAACTATATTTTTCGGACTATATTTCACACTTTTTTTCATGGTTTGGATCATCCTGTGACTTGTTCTCAGGTGTGACTTATATATTAAATTTTTCACATTGACAGCCCATAGACCATATATATGAATCCTATATATGAATTTAAAAAAGAAAAAAAAAATCGTTATTTTTTTTTTTTTTTTTTTTTTTCATTTTGGTTTTATAGACAAATAATAAAAAAAACGGGTTGTTTTTTTGTTTTCTTATTTTTGGTTCTATATTGAAAAACAAACAAACAAATGATACACGGATTCTTCTCTATTGGGTTGTTCTTATTACTAAAACTTCTATAACTTGCCTTTCAACTGTCGACTTATACATGTTTTTGTCTTCTTCATTGTGCATTTTTTGGCCGGTGCGACTTATACTCCAGAGTGACTTATAGTCCGAAATATTACAGCACAGTCTATGAATTCAATGCAAACGTACAGCACTTTCCTGTACTGCAATTCCATAACCCTTGAACAGCATTCCCCATCCCTTCTGTTCTCCTCTGCACTGTCAGTACTTATCATTCCAAGACAAGTGTAAGTTTGTCACAATTCAAATATTTCCTTGAGTATGATGGCAGCAAAGCACATTTTTATTTTAGGTTTGATTTAATTGAAATGGTATTTTTTTTGACAAATAACTATTTAATGGTGTAAAACAGGCCATTGTGCGTGCGCGCCTGGTCGTGTGAGATAAGCTCTTAACAGCAGCAGAGAGCCAGTGACACTTCCTTTTTCCCGACTGTACACTGAGAGAGCGAGATGGTGCGTGAATTCAGAGAAGTCACAAACAATGAAAAATATAACTGATTTAACCCTCACAACACCACAGTATCTCAGCAAGCCCTACCATTTTCTACACACATCCTTGCATATGTGTTTGTCTTATCAGATAATGATTTTTTCTCCTTTTTTTTCTTCTGTGTCTCTGAAATACCATTCACACACAAACAGCACACGGTACGTTTCTGGAATACCGCTCGGAGACTGTCATGTTGTTTTATCGGTTGCAGGCAGTGTTGTATGTGAGCACCATAGCAGAGCGGCTAATGCTAATCCGTGTAGGGCTTTTGGGGTAGAAACAGACAGAGTGGAATGTCAGGGTAAACAGCACACACACAGTGGGCTTTAATGACAGAGTGCATTCTTTTGGACTATAATTGCGTCTGTGTCTTCAGGCATAAGAGAATTACAGTTACAAACACCAGGCTGGGGCTTAGATGTGATTATAGTTCATGTGCATTAAGACTAATAACGCAGGCATGGCTAGAATAGTCAAGTGTGACGCGCAGATATGGGAGAAATCTATGCGTCTAGGTAAAAATACTCAGATTAACAACATTTAATTGATTAGATTTTTTTTTTTTTTTTACTTGATTTGAGTAGATTTACCCCAGTAAATATTGAGCTCCAAAATATATTGTTGCCAAGTTCCATAGTAAGAACAGAAATGTATTTATGGACAAAATAACAAAATAAAAACACCAGGATCAGGTAAAGTGGGTTAAATGTCCAAAATGACGAGACTCATTGCAGCAGTTACAAAAAGAGGGGCAACGATTTTTCAGTGTAATGTCAACTGAAGATGATGGAGTCGATGGAGCCGGAAGTGCCCCCACACTCACTTCCTAGATATTGAATTGTAGATTTCGTGTTCAGTCTCTTGGCATGCGTTAATATCGACTCCATCTTGGTACAGGGCTTCCACGGTCTAAAGTGAACATCATTTAACCATGCTTTTTCGAAGATGCCAGACTTTCGCACCATATACAGACTAAATCAGGAACCAGGAGGACTAAACTAGGAGGACTAGACTTGGAAGACTAAACTAGGAGGACCAAACCAGGAGGGCTGAACCAGGAGGACTGAGCCAGGACTAAATCAGGACAAAATCAGGCCTAAACCAGGTCCAAACCAGGTCTAAACCAGGCCTAAACCAGGCATAAATCAGACCTAAACCAGGTCTAAACAAGGATTAAACCAGGACTAAACCAATCTTAAACCAGGTCTAAACCAGGATTAAACCAGTTCTAAACCAGTTCAAAACCAGGACTAAACAAGGCCTAAACCAGGTCTAAACCAGGCCTTAACCAGGTCTAAACCAGTTCTAAACCAGGTATAAACCAGACCTAAACAGATCTAAACCGGGCCTAAACTAGATCTAAACCAGGTCTAAACCAGGTTTAAACCAACACGAAACCAGATCTAAACCAGGCCTAAACCATGTCTAAACCAGGTCCAAACCAGGTCTAAACCAGGTCTAAACCAGGACTAAACCAGAGCTGACACACAATGCTACTTGGTCTGTGGGAAACACTGGTATCGTCTTGTCCCTGAAAGATGTTCATTCATTTAAAGTAGAGGTATCCCTGTACGAAAATGGCGGCTTTGTTGACACATTTGTTCCAACAGACAGTGTAGTCCATGTCAGATTTACTGTTCAGTATCTATGTCCATGTTTCGTGGGTTTGCTAACTACTAAGCCACTATCATTTGTCTTTAAACTTCTTTGAGGTGATGGCAAGTGTGTCGAAAATACTGAGAGCTACGTTTCATTTCACTAAACAGCTTCTTTTTACGTTTTCCAAAATTAAAAACACAGGCTCTTGAGTATTAATTTGAGAAACTGCCAAGTCCTTATTGCAGTGATGAGCTTTCAGTAGTCTTATAGAGTGGCAGAAATCCAGTCCCATTATTCTTATTAGCCGGGCGGATGACTCATGCTACTTTCTCTCCTCCGTACACTTCCATCTCTCGTTCTTTCTTGTTACCACTTATAGCGCGGGTCAGAGGTCAGGAGTACTTTAAGGACGAGGTGCATTCATTTCTAGAGACACAATATGCTTCCAGTAAACATCAACGGCCACCACCTGCTGTAGGAGTGCCTGGCGATGTGGCGCGCTCGAGCGATAGCATACAAGATGAATGAGCCAGCGCCACATACAGGGACACTTTATTTATGGGGTCCTGAGTGGTGCTGACTGCTCAAACAGGTCAGAGCCGACGGAGGGGGCACCGGGGAGAGGGGAGAGGGTGCAAAGCGCATTTGATAATTGGCTGAGAGATTGCCACCGGAATGAAATTATGCTAGTTAATCTGTCTGCAATTAATTAGGAGCCAGAGCAGTCCGCAGTACATTTATTATTCCAGAAAGAGGAGAGACCCGGCTGGGAGAGCGTAGCAGCCATATCATAAACTAGAATGGCTACCTGCTATGTTAATGAGATGCTAAGGACAAAAGTGGAGGGGGGATGTGAGGCTGTTATGTAATTCTGAACCAGGGTAGTTTCTGTGCCGGTGACAAAAGGAGGATTATAACATCTACTGTATATGCAGGAAAAACAACTCTGCTATTCTATATGCGAAAAAATAGGAGGAAAAGGAGAGAGAAAACATAGGGCTATATAAATGCAAGGTGAGCAGCAAGGTTGACAGTTCAATTTTAAAGCGCAAGATTGAGATCGGCATGGCGATTTTTAAAATGGGTTGCCGAATATTTAGCTAAAATGTTTGAAAAGAGTTTGCAGCTCGAAGGCAAAGACAAATAAAATGGGAAAGTTGAGTTCAGTGCTAAAGAGCAAATTTGCAGTATTAAAAAATTGCCCCAAAAAAACTAAAAAACAAAACAAAAAAGGCAAAAAAGTATACCAGTAAATGGATGATGAGCATTTGGCAACCACAAACCAAAACATCCCCAACCAGTGGGCAACCTTGTATTTAAAAATGTAGTGCCAAATGTTAAATGTCAAGAGACAAAGCCAAAAAAAGCTAAGTCAAGCAAGATACAAGAGGAGTACAAAAATAAGGTAAATAGTCAACAAATTCCCATCATATACAGCTCTGGAAAAAAAAAAAAAACACCGCAAAATGATCAGTTTCTCTTATTTTACTACTTATAGGTTTGTGTTTGAGTAAAATTAACATTTTTGTTTCATTTTATAAACTACTGACAACATTTCTCCCAAATTCCAAATAAAAATATTGTCATTTAGAGCATTTATTTGCAGAAAATGACAAACGGTCAAAATAACAAAGATGATTAAATGTTTTCAGACCTCAAATAATGCATAAAAAAAGAAAGAAAAGAAGGTCATATTCATTTTAAAACAACTACAATACTACGAAGAGTTCAAGACTCAATATTTGGTGGAATAACCCTGATTTTTTATTACTTTTCCTCCTAAAATAAGATTTGGTTCAGGTGATCACCTCATCTCAGGAAGCAGAATGAGTTTGTGGTGGAATTTAACAGATGCTGGAATGGAACGACTGTCACACATGTAGAGATGCTGTTTCAGGAAAAAAAAAGAAGCAAAAATGCATTTTTTTCAGAGCTGTATACGTTTTAAAAAATTGCAATAAATAAATAAATAAATAAAATAGCTATAAAAAAAAAACAACAACAATTGCAATAGGTGCACAAGATAAAAATAAAATTGCAAAAAAAAAAAAAAAAAGATGAAGAACATTATGTAACCAGGAAGCGAAACAGCCTTCACCAGTGGACAACCTTATTTTTCCACCGTGCTCTTGCTGCATATAGAGGTTGGGCATCTGGGAGAGCGCAGCCAACGCAGGTGACAGCTCATTACAGAACTCACGGGGCTGCTCGTGTACCTCCTCTTTCTGCTCAGTCACGCTGCCGATCCTTTCGCCGGGCTTCGCTCTGGGCCCATCCCACACCTCTCAAAGCATGGCAGGGGCTCCGAGATGATTCCCTTAGTTGCCCCCGCCAGGCAGTAAATACTTCAAGGAGCTCAGAAGCCGAAGAATGGATCACCTGCTGCCCGCTTTCAACAACCCTCCTTCCAACCAGGTTATAGGCGGTGACAGTTGTTTCTTCTGTGTGCTGCTGAAAAGGCCAGTCGCCATGTTGGACATGTTTGCTCCTGTGGGTTAGGACACAGCTGTGGCAACAAATCTTGTCAACTAAAATATTAGATAATCGGCAGAGAAACTTCATCGCCTTCCTTGAATAGACAGAAACTGACCACAGAAGCCTAGTGTTGTCACGATATTGGATAGCGAATGAAATAAACAAAGGAATAGACTAAATAACAATTCTGATACCACAATGAAACATTTTAGACAACCGAATGACATTCTCAACAATCACAATACCTTATTTTATAGGGATTTTTTATACATTAGGGCTGTCAACGTTAACGCGTTAGCACATGCAATTAATCACACAATTTATTTTGAATGCACATGTTCCTCTATCGAAAGCGTGGATGGTGACCTGAAAGGTCAGTGATCAGGTCTGTCTATATGAGACTTTAGATAAAACTAAGGTAGTTTGCAGATATTGCAGCGATGAACTCTCTTTCCACAGAAGCACAAGTTCAAAATACCATCTTAAAGCAAAACACGTGTTTAATTCAGTGACAGCATGGACGATACTTGTACCAACAACAAGCCGCGCATGACAACCCGCGGCAATGTTGTCAACAAAACTACCAGCGATAGAAAAAATGTCAATATTATAACTTTTTGATAATGAATTGCATTTTTGTCAAAATATTTTGGTCTTTTTTAAGAATAATTAACTGTGATTAATTGTGATTAATCAAAATTCTAAAGTGTGATTAATCTGATTTTAAAAAATTAATCGTTTGATAGCACTAGTATATATACATGCATCTAGGTAGGTTCCATAGTGGATCATGGGCGTATACTAATCTATATATTCTTTACAGCTATGTAGTATTTTACTGCTATTTTTAAGATTTTTATGGTTTTGCTTTAATTAGATTTTACTGGTTTTATTGTTTTAGGACCGGTATGATCAAATTTGAGCAATTTACCTTTTTGTTTTTCTCATTTTATTATGTCTGTGCATCACTTTGGAAACTTTGTAAAATGTGCTATTCAAATAAAGATGTAGATTTATGTGGTCTTATACTTGCATGGGGAAAATTGCATTAAAGGCCCTATATTTTTGTTAGAATGTTGTTACCGCCTCAAAAATTATGAGTTAGTCCTGCATTATTAGTCTGTTCAGTAGAAATGGGCAATTCCAGAGTTGCGTTACCACATGGTGGAAGAGGCTGTTCTCAGTTTGAGAGAACTCTAAAGCCTAAATATGTTGGATTTGTGTGTTAAATGTGGGACTGAAACAAAACATGACTCCAAGTATGTTTTTGATGAGGAAACATTATAATGCAGATCAGAAAATAGCGTTATATGGACCCAAACACAAATAAATTGAATATAGTTTGTTGTTAGCTGTTATCATTTCAACATCCTCCCCATGGTCATTACTGTATACCGTATCTCTCATCCTAACAGTCTGGCAAACATCTCAGATAAATATGGCTCCTTCCTGTGGACATTGTTCAGTCCGAAGCAGCCATCAGCGTGTTAATATTTTAGCACATATTCTTCTCTTCCCTGATCTTATTTTTGTGCCTGCCGTTTCCTAGGGGGACTCTGTGTCATGTTTAGTGGGGGTTTGCCAGTCTGTGCTTGATGCTGCAGACCTCCTGGCTGTGTGAAGCGATGCCATGAGGAGCGAAGAGAAAGTGCGAAAGCCAAACAGCCAGACTCTTGTACCGTAATTAGTTTCCAAGTTTTACCTAATTAGATGGGACCCCATTAGAAGTGTGATGAGGCAGAGGCTGGGAGCATTCGGAGAGAGCAGTCTGTGTCGCGATACTGCAGTTTTATCCTGGATTATGATAGTAACACTTAAACACAAAAACATACTTTCATATAGTATATATTTTTTACATTTGTCACTTGAAATCAAACACAGCGTCTGGTATTTTTTTTTAGATTTCTCACTAAAATCTTACTTTTGGACCATGAGTTGCCTATATCCTTTGTGCACTCCAAACCATAAAGTTTCAATCAATCAATCAAATTTTATTTATAGAGCGCTTTTCACACAAAAAATGCAACACAAGCGCTTAAGGTTTGGTAACACTTTATAATAACTACACAACTACAGACTTCATTCATTCGTTTACCAAGAAAAACAAAACAACTGCAAAACTTAGGTTGTTTCTATGCTTGTTTCTATGGTAATGTTGTTTCTTTGGCAATAATCATATTTTATGGCATAAAACGTAATCTCCACAGAGAATGTTCGGCTATATGGCATTAACTTTACTTTGCTATTCCTTTCATACATGTTTTTATTAATTATGAATCAAGATTTTGTTTATTTAGTTTAATTTATAGTTTATTATTTATTTGACAATGTACAAAAACAATCTCACAAAGAGAAGCGATGCTTTGGACCAGATTTAGCTAAAGCTTCTTTCCATCTGCAGTCCCTGGGTAAGTGTGCACAGCAGTAAAAGAATCACAACAAAATTATATAAAAATACTTACTTCTATTCTTATTTCATCTAAAAATACATTTACTAAAAGGGTTACTATACCTAAACTGATCAATAAGAATACTCAATAAACACAATAAAAGTAAAAGCATTAGGGCCAATATTGGTACAGCTGATTATTGAGAATGTTTTTTTTATGTCTCGAGAAAAAGTTTGCAAATCTACAGACAATTTCAGACGGTCAGGGAGCCTTTTCATTCATGATTTTGAATGAAAAGGCTGATTGTGCAAAGGCAGAGCATCTTTTCGGGACGATGCAGTTTTTATGAGACATACAGTACCTAGTTATTCGAGTTGTTTTTCCCGAACATAGTTAACACTTTGAGACTATGAAAAAGAAAAGAACAAAGTAGTTCAAATTGTGCATATATATTACAAAAAGATATTCATTTTGACAATAGTCTCCATTGTGTTATCAACAACCCAAACCTTCGAAAAGCACTTTGATTCCTCTTGCTTTGACATGTATAGCTCACAGTCAGGACGCCCCAACAGCTGCTAACTCCCAGATAAATATTTCATTTACCCTCCTTCAGTTACACGGGGCTAATCTCCATGACACCCGCCGCTGTAGTCTGTCATCTCTGCCACCGATCTTCCCGCTGCGCAAAACAGATTCTGTCCAAACATTTCACCCTTTTTCACGACGGGTAGCGCCCAATCAAAAGCCCATTTCCAAACTCGCCCTTTTCACGCCGCCATCGCTTGTAACTTCACCGTGTTGATTAGGGAGACGATGTTCTGTCTTAGCCCCTGAATTGAAAGCGTGTGAGCGGGTGTAAATAGCATCAGGGAGGTTAAAGTGTTTTCTTTAGCTCTCTTAATGAGTGAAATTAGATTAGAGTCAGTTTAATGTGGAGTTGAGTGGCTCCGTGCTTAGCTGTAGACAAAAGGCGGCTTCATGCGAGGGCTCATTTTAAAATGTCCAAATTGAGGTTGAGAAGTTTAAGTGAGGAATTGTTATTTTCGCTCTTTTTCAGCTTCAGGTCTGGTTGTTAAGGAACTTTAAGTCATACTTTTCCAAACTGTTTCAAGGTGGTATCCCTTCGTCATTGCAGATCTCTAAAACTAATTCAAACGATAGAAAAATGATCTATTGTGCAATAAAAAAATAGTTAAAAAAGTACATTAGGCCACATGTAAAATGCTGTAATGTCATTTGAAACTCCGAATGTAACTGGGACAATGTAATTTTCAGTTTTCAAACGTCGGTCTTGGCAAAATACTGTATATTATTTTAAAACTCAGTTAGTCGATGGCGTTTTAGTCAACCAAGATTTGTTTTAGTTCACTCATCATTTTATCAGCACATTGGTCCAAAAGGGGTATTATGAGCCCAGTTAGACCAGTGGTGCCCCAACTCAAAATTCAGAGAATCGATTCCAACTCTGACCAAGTTCCGTCATTATGTCCTTAATTATTATAGTTGTTGGCAAAAAGACAGTGTAATCCTTTGCAGTGATGGAAAGCAACAAAGTAAAAGTGGTAAAATACTGCAGTTGAGTGTCAACTTTAGACAGCTGTATTTTACTTCAGTAGATGCTCTTTACAGCTTTTGAGAATAGGTATATGTACTTTCTACTCCTTTACATTTTTGGAACAGGACTGAAAAGTTAGTCTCAAACAAAAATAAAAACAAATACAGATTCTTTATCAAAACTAAAACATTTGAAGCCTTACAAGACCTCCAAATATGTGTGCGATACTTATTGCAAAAACAGTCCAGATCCCCACTGATGAAACCTTCTTTACACATAGTTCGTATAGTGATCAAATCCTGACAATCACAGTAAAAGTACATAAGTAGTAGCAATACTAACAGTAGAAATAAGTTTAGTTCAGGTCACCCATATTGTCTAGTATGAAATTGGTGATGGTCCAAGAGGCCGATGGCGATTGGCAGCTTTACTTCTGTCAGTCTGCCCCAAAATCTCACAAGAGTCAGTTTTGTGCCATATAGGACTTTTACAAAGCCCATCATTACTTAAGAGCCAAATTGAAGACGACAGTGTTGCTATAGCACATAATAACATAAAGTATACCCATATGTTTCCTGTACTTCTTTGTCCTTCCTGTACTTTCTCCCCTCTTGCCTTTGCTCCTGTCCTCATTCGTGTCTGCTCCACTCTTCTCTTTGGCAGTGTGCTTGGCCTGTGACGGCCCAGAGGCATCCATGCTGTCTCCCGGACTCAATCTGCTCTTTCGCTCCCTCCGAGGCCCTGACCCTGCTATACTCGGCGGCGCTCTCGTTCGCTCGCTCCCTCCTTCAACATCATCCCTGTCTTTATCCCCTCCTCCCTCTCCTCCTCCTCTCCGTGACCCCTATCGCCGTCCGGCCAAATGCGGTGTCCGTCAAAGCGCCGCCGACTCACATTAATGCATTAGGACGTATCGCTCCTGTTTAGTTTTCTTCTTCCACTTCTTTGCTCTGTCCATCGGCAATTCTATCATGTTTTCTCGCATCATCTGACCTGAAAAAAGGGGTCGAGGAGTCACTGTGCTTGAAATCTATAAAGCAAATTGCTCATAGTGTAAGGGATGTGAGGAGATGGAGGCAGGCAAACAGCTGAGAATGAGAAATGAAACACGAACTGAGACTTCTCTTACTCAGAAGATGTAAAAATTTAATATTGAAGGTGCACTTCAAGTTTATTCAGCGGCCAAATGGATGGAGCTGTGTAGATCCTTTAATAATTTGTTGTATTCTGGATAGAGCTTTATTGTTTATAGAGAAATGCAGTTAATATCTCTTGGATCGAAGGTCCTATGAGACACAAAATTGACTTTTTAGAGCTTTAAGTAATGTTATAATGTTTTTACTTCATGAAATATCTGGAATTGTGTGTGCGTGTGTGTTTTTCATTCACAAATGTTTGAGTAACCTTATTATTAGTCTGTCTACACCTCCAAAACTCAAAATCCACCAACACAACTCCAACACCACAGATCACAAACAGTATAATATAGCCCCTTTAACTGCTTTATACACTAGCTTCATGACATAACAGATGATGCGGAAGTATTCCCCACGAGGAACTGGAGCAGAAAGAGCACGTTTAAACCGGCCCGACCCTGTGATGCAAGGCGCACTTTAGATTGTAACAGGCACCAGACGAACTTCGCTTTTATTCTGGCATTGCAAATTCTCCGCGTCCAATCGCTACTGCACCCGGGCCTCTTTGAAACACCCCGCGGAATAAGAGCGTCAGCTGATAGGGAGGCGGACTAAAGCCAGTTAAGAGGAGCCGGGGTTTAGCCGGTACAGCCTCTGGCCCACTTTCAGCCAGCGTTTTGTACTGAATGTTCAAATAATGGAAGTTTTCGAGTCCTAATACGGGTGAATTTGAGATATACGATTTTGCACCGCTTGTAGCATTTATTATCTACTTGGGCCTCTGTGTCTCTTGGGTAATAACCAATTCACTTCACTCAAGTTAAAGTTTCATCCAAGTCCGCGGAAAGTTGAGCTGCTTTTTTCCTAATTTGCCAGACAGTTTTTTATTTTGTTTCAATGCAGTGCAGCAAGGATAAGCTTTGTATTGATCATGACTATTTACTATGTACCAGTGGAGACAGAGCGAGCTTCTGTAGCCTAAATATCATATCCGGGGCCCAGGGGAAGTGTCCTGGCTTGGCTTTTTGTTCAGCTAACTGCGAGGCCTTTTAATGCAATGGTGTGACCCACTTGTATTGTTGTTGTTTCGTGTGGGCTGATGAATATGTGACAAAACAGCAGGGCTACTACAACTTTCTGAGAGGTAATGGAAGCAAATATAAATCAGTTATGTACTTTGGGGACATAGTTTTATCAGTATTTTACACATGCTTGAGTATCTTGTCCAAAATGACCTTTTTGTTTGATTTATTGATTCTCTAATTAGTCTATTCTTATTCCATTTTTCTGATCACCTTCTGATCTGATTGTAAAAAGTGTGCTGTGATTTTGTAACATGTTGTTTTGTATCCCAGTGTAAATATAAGAGTTAGTATAGTTGTTGGCAATGAGATGGTGAAATCCTTCATGTGCAGTGATGGAAGATAAAGTAAAAGTAGTAAAGTACCGTAATTGAGTGTACCTTTTTGGGCATCTGTACTTTACTTAAGTACAGTTGTGCTCATAAGTTTGCATACCCTGGCAGAATTTATGAGGTCATTTGTGTAGTTTCTGTTGTCATTATGATTTAAAAGGCGGAAACACAGTTATTTGATAGTAAATGGCTTCACCCAAACACTAACCATGAGTGAAAGAAAAGTTTTTGTGTTAACATTCATATTCTCTGAAAGATTCCCAAGAAATCATAAATTCTGCCAGGGTATGTAAACTTATGAGCACAACTGTAGATACTTTTTACTTTACTATATTTGTGAGTATGTACCTGTAATTTCTACTCCATTACATTTTGGGGACAGGACTGAAAACTAAAAGCAGCTAGGAATTTTTTTTTTTTTAAGTATTTATTCAATTGTTTCAACAGAGCAAAATTCAACACTGATTCTTTATCAAAACGAAAACATTTGAAGTAAATATTTGCGTAATACTTATTGCAAGTCCAAATCACCACTGAGGAATCCTTCTCCACGCATAGTTAGTATAGTGATTAAATCCTCACAGTATCACAGTAGAAGTACATAAGTAGTAGTAATACTGAAGTTTAGTTCATAAAACACACTGATGCACACTGCTTTTGAGGTATTGTGTATTTTAACAGGAAATATAGTCAATCATTTGTTATAAATAGTTAAAAATAGTTGAAAAAGTTAGAAATCTACAGTATGCCCCAGTTTTGATATTGTAGCCCAGTTCATTAGCATGGCTTCATTTGAGAAAGCCCACAGAGTCAATGGACCACAGCGAGGACACAATCACCAACACTTTTTTATACACTCCAGAAAAACTAATGCAAGAAATGCTCATGGACGAGAGAGAAAAATGACATTTCTTGATGATTTTGAGTTTTTAAGCGGTGGTCACATTGTGGTATTTGGAGAAACATTTAAGAAATACTTGTGGCTGTGGCTTCCGGGTTGCGTATAGATGTTAAAATTTCAGCACCTGGCAACATTTTGTCTGTCGTCGCTTGGCCATTAGCCCTGGTAACAGGTGGTCAGCAGCTTATTACTTTCAGTTACATTTTGTTTTATTTTTACTGTCTTGAGTGAAAGAAACAAGTGATTATGTATGACTATTAAAAATCATAATCCATTTTACATGATGAGCTGAAACCTTTATTGAATTATCATTGTAGTAGCCACTGTAGTACTTTTTAGCAGTGGTCATAGTAGAAGTACTGTAGTTTGTTGGTTGTTGTTGTTGTAGTAGTAGCAGTAAGGGTTTATTAGTTAGTTGTAGTACTCAGGGAAGTCTAATAATTCATATTAGAGGAAGGGGGCAAGTGATTTATCTTGCCCTGAGCCCCTTTACTGTTGACAAGCCTGATAATACTAGTTATATCCTCTAAAATGAGTATTTGGGAAATACTTCCAATCTGTTTTTTTCCAATTATGTTAATTTAGCATGTCCATTTTTTCATTACCATTGCCATAACATTACCACACTTTATTTATCTTAATTTCCTAAACCCGTTTTCTTTACCAGACATGTGGCATTAACTAGATAATAAAATATGGAATGTGTAACTCCAAATTCAGATCAGTCAAATCTGCAGTCATCTCCCAGCTGCTGAGGAATGGCACTTTGAAACCAATAGGGGACATACATAGCCGAGCGCTCAGGGGCATTCAAAGCGAAACTACGTTCCATAGAAATTCAAATGTGCAGGACTACAAAGGGCTGCTGGCTCCGCTCGTCTTCCTCGCCTTTCTTTGCCGTCCTTGTCTCAGTTGCATTGTGTCCTCATGTGTCTGCATCACATAAAGTCACTCTCCACGCTCCTTTTGTCAACATGTCTTTTAGTTTAGCTTCTCTGCTCTTCAAGGATTTCCAGTACAGTGTATATACATTTACTCCAGTGATAAAAAATGAGTGATTTATTTCCCTCTTATTTTTTTTTTCTTTTACAGGAGAAAAAGAACATTAAAAGTAAGCCATGGTCCAAAATCTTACTGTTTTTTGCAGATATGGGCGAAGGCATGCTTGGCTTGGTTTGCACTCACCTTTGCTTTTTATGGTTTTGCCATTGTTTTGTATCAGGTCATGTACAACATAACATCTAACATGTTGTATACAGCAACAATTGAGCTTTTTATGAGAATGTTTCACGGATGAATATTGTTAAAATACCCGTCCAACTCCCTGTTCTGTTGTGCCATTTTATGTAGCTAATTTGAGCTTTAAGTATTGCACAGTAGCTAATCTGCCACCACAGCTTTGCAAGGTAATTGGTTCAGATCCCCATTAGTGGATTTAAAAGGATATGAGAGCGCCTGAGCCACACAAAGCTATTAAGCGCCTTAGATCAGAGCGTGATTGTCGTCTGTCAATCACCAGATAAGAAAAATAGGATTTTGTTTCTTAATGATTTTTGACAAAATGCATTACACTTCTATTCAAGCCAACACAGAGGTTCTAATCTATGACATAATCCTAAAACTCAAATGTGCTCAAACAGACCCTGTGGCCTCCTGGCTGCATCATCTGCCCTCCCCTCACTAAGCACACATAAAGCATGGCATTATTTCAATTCGGATTCACGCCACTGTTTTTTAGTTTCAGGCTGTCGTCGTAGCCAGTGCAGTCAACTTTTTCATTCTTGTTTTGTTATTCTTTCTGTTATGTGGTTATGGGTTCTGCATGAGTCAAATGCAATTTTATCCACAAAACTGTGAGAAAGGTTATGGACAGAATGAACAGCTTTGTGAATGGAGCTTGGTAACAGATAAGCCTCTTGTCTTTAATTTTTCCATTAACATTTAGATGCGCTGAAACCTCATTTGAAAGAAAATTACAGATTCACGCATCTAACAGAGCAACCTTTATTATGTGTTACACGCATCACTTAGCGCAGTTTTTGTCCAAAAACAATATTCTGTTTGTAGAAAAACTATGCATTCCTAATGAGCTGTCTCTGTGCTGTTACAGACTCCCGGCCCCTGCCTGACGTAGCCATGACCGGCAAGTGCACCCGGGAATGTGATGAATACGGCCACTCGGACTCCTGCTGGATGCCTGTGCACACATCGCCCGAGCGCCGCCCATCCAAGTCCTCCAACAACCCCCAACAACCAAAGCTTTCCACATTCATGAGCGGCACTGGCAGCAGCAGCAGCAGCAGCACCGAGCAGGCCCCCAGCCAAGAGACCCTCGCCATGGCCGCCATGGCCAACGGAGACCCCACCGCCGCGCACATGATGGGAGACCGCAACCGCAACCTGCTCAACAGGAAAATGGCCTCCTCTTCATCCTACGAAGCCTTTGGTTCACCTTCCTATGGCTCTGCTGGAGCCGGGGAGGAAGTGCTGGGCCACCCCACCGAGGAGATCCCACTGGCTCCCACAGGGGAGTACAAGCCCACCACATGTGGCACTCTCACACGGAGGGAGGTGTACCTGTGAGGCCCCACTGGACACAGCTGCTGTGCCACTCTGTTCAAAGAACTATATCAGAGCTGCCAGCCTCCACATATTCGCTGTAGAAAGGCCTGTGTAGGGCCTGTAGGACTATAGTGTGCCCAAAGACCATACGACTACTATACGTGGAGATGTCCTCTTACTTTTGAAGTGCTCATTTTGGCCATGAACTTGGTGGAACAAGGGGTAGGGTCATGAATGGAACTCGTAACGTGGCCTGTCTGGCTCTTGTGACTGACCTGCTGTCTGACAGTGTGTACAGAATCATTTGACATATAGCTTACATGCATGCATCACCCACTGCAGCCCCACTCCCCGAAGAGGACTCTGTACAGGAAATACTCTGTTGGCCTTTTCTACCTGCTTTTCTGGGCTAAAACACTGAACCAAAACTTAACCACATTCAAATCTCATTAGGATCAGACAGACTAAGCTTTAATGAATCTGCCCAGAAAAGACTTGTGTTTTTCAGAAATTCTTCAGAAATTGACTGAAACGAGACCCAATGGAATTTGCTGCACCATGATGACAGTTCCTACATCCATTCTACACTACGGGCGTCTGCATTGCCAGTGTGAATGGTGACAACGTGTACATACACATTGGACCTCAAACCAATACTGCTACCATTCCCTTTTGTCTTGCTACTTTCTACAGTCTCTCATTCACTGTCTGTTTAAACACAATCCTACAAGTTCTTAGAGCCATGACTCAGACGATGGCTGGAAAAGCATGTGGTTTCCTCAAAGGGATGTACTAGTTGTGATAGTGGTTACCTTGACTTTTTTCAATGCAGGCTATGGCACTGACTGAATCCTTAGAAAGCACATAGGGTGGCATGCAATTTATGGCCAGATTGTATAGAGCGGCTAAAGAGGACACGGTATGGCCGTATAGCTCCAGTTAAAGTTTGTTTACAACATTCTCTTGTGTTATAGAATGAGCAATAAACCATAACCACACATATGACCAAGAACATTAAATACATTCATTTGCCTCTGAGGTTCAGTCAAGGCAAGGAAGTCTATAGGAAATATATTTAGAGCTAGAATGTTGCATTACATAGAAGCAGCATCGTATAGCATGAATGTAAAAGTCAACAAATTTGGGAACAATCAAACCAGATGAAGGCTACACGATCAACGGCAAACCAAAGCTTCGGAAAATACAATGAAGCGTTCGCTAACACAGGTTCAATAGCAGAATTTCAAGGGTTGTTTAAAGCATTTCACTTTCTGACCATCTACACAATGTCGGAGATGCCGTGCCTCCCTTGTCAACTATTTTTATTTATTTGTTTTCCTGTCTTGCATATTGAGGAGTGCAGATTTTCATAACTGTAAAACAAGCAAAAGAATAACCGATGCAATGGAACTCTTTTTGTATGTTAGCAAAAACCCCTTTGGTTTGGAAACCGGAGATGCTACTTTTCCTCCTGCATTTCCGGCAAGTCTATACTAGTCTGTAAGTACTACTCGTCGTTTGGAAGAAAAAGTGCTCCTATACTTATCAACTGTATACATGAATATTTACTTTTTACTGCACGTTTAAATGGGAACCTACTTCACTTACTGAGAAGGAAAGAGAAAAAAAACTGTAAAACAAAATGTACAAAAAAATGTTAACCTTGTGAACATGGGAATCCACCTTGTTGCTTGCTTTTGTTATACCTGAAGAGACGTTAGCCAATTAGTACAACTTAGTACTTTGGTTAAGACTGTAATACGTTTTATTTTTGTAATTTTCTTTTAATTATTATTATTAGTTTGAGTGTAACAATCCATGTCCAGATGTTTCATATATTTCATTTACAACTTTTATTTACTTTTATTTAAGTTTTTAATCCCATACAATACTGGTACTTGTTCTACAATAACATTTGGAAACCATAGCAACAATCACGACAATGTACTCTGTGTTTTGCTTTCTTTTCTGGTGCCACTTTGTATATTTAGAGTGCTTCTGAAAAAAAGAAAAAAAAAATCATAAAAATACTAGAGTGAATGCAAATATGCAATTGTGCCTTTTTATACCGATTGGTATCTTGTTGGTTTGGAATGGTACTTCTTCAGTTAAGTTGCTCACAAATATAGAAAGGGGTGGCATTAAGAATGGACTGAAATTTGCATTTAGGAATCACATGATGTCAAAGGCTTTCTGAAGGATGACCAGTCAAATGTCTAAATTACTTTTATATTGAGACATGGGTTTACTTATATCCTGTATCATGTAACTGTATGGGTTGTTTGTAGATTGTAACAAAAATGACTGCGTTTACATGGCGATACATAATTATACCAAGACCTGTACTAGATTCAAGTCAATACTATGGACATGTCGTGATATTCAATTTAAATAGATAATACAATATACATGGACTTTCTATAGCTGCATATTTAAATGACAGTTTCTGATCAAGTTCAACATTCCCAGTACATGTAATCGCAGTCAGTGATACAACTCAATTTTGTTGTGTTCCCCAAGAGGTCAAAGAAACTGTGCGCGAAACTAGCTCCAGGTCTGAATTTGGAAGCACTGACTGATCGCTGTGAGGGGATAAGCTCAGAGACATTTGACTGCAGAGCTAAGGGAGCCTGCAGATAAAATTGCTAATGTGGCGGTTTTACAGGACGACTGGAATGGCTGGGAAAAAAATAAAAAGCTAAAAGGCAAGAGCAGCTGACAGAACACGCACCTTATACAGTGTATCCATATCAGGGAATGACGAAACCCTGTCAGACTTAAACGCAGGTGATAAAGCAGGGGGAGGCTTTGAAATTCTGAGATTAAATGAAAACAAAGATTTCATAGAGGGAATCTTTGGAAATAATAGAAAAGAATGATACATCTAGAACAAGCTGACAGTGCCACATTTTAATAGTGCAAAAATGATCTGTATTTAGGTGAGGAAAGCTTGGTTTAAGCAGATGGTATATGCAAATTGATTAAACCATAAATGAGACAGCAGCTGCTATCCCAATATCTGAAGGTGTGTGTTCTGTCTGCACTCTAGTCTCCCTGTCTAGTATTCACAGTGTGTAATGAGAATTGTACTATTAACCATTACTATTACTGTCCTGCGACTTGGATGTTGATATAGAAATTGAGGAACAAATTTATCATTGTTTAATATGAGTCACTATGCACGCAGCTTAGCTGAACATGGCAAAGTGTATTGAACGCAAGTCCACTTCTATTTATGAGATATTTTACATAATTTAATTTGCTTTTGTACAGGTTTATGTAAATAAATTGCTTGTCATTTTTGTCTCTGCAGAAATTAAAATATAATATGGTATAAATGTGTCTGCCTCTTTTTTCATATTTAGATGCACAAAGGCACTGCTGATTACCGTGTAAATATAGTTATGACACTTCATAAACGCAGGGGCTGAGGCACATCTCATGAAGCGACTGATTTTCTTGCTCATGTTTGTTTTTACTCACATAAAAATGACATTTTTTGTAATTTAATTGTGATAGCCAAACTATTTCACAGTCATAAATTAGCAGTGTCTTTTAGAGATTAGAGATGATCACAACATCATTTCTTCCAATAGTTTGTGGTTCTACATGGTCTACTTTAGCCATGATAACTAGATTTATTTTAGTTTATTTGGACTTTTCTTTATATTGCATGCAGACATAAATACATAGCCCAAAAGGAGTAGGCTGAAGCAATTACTTTTTATCACCTACTCCCATCCAGATTCTTGTTTACAGGAAACTTTGCACAGTATACGTGATCATCTATTTGAATAGATAAAAACTCAAACCAACGTCAAACTACAAACTCCCAGTGTTTAAGTTAACCTAAAGCAAAGTTAACATTCATGTCAAGAAAGCCCAAAATCAACACAAAATAATCACACAGTAATATACTGTTCTACCCATACGTCACATGCTTCTTATTCTTGTATAATTTAATGCCCTGCTTTTTCTGCTTTGGGAATTTTCTGTGCAAATTTAAGGAGATTTACAGTGACATTCATGGGTTTGTACCGGTGGGAATGAACCCGGATTTGGCAGACTTCCAGGAATGTTCCCAAAAGTGACAGTGACACTCCTCCTCCCATGTCTATACCGGCTCCCTACTGTAACAACATATAGGGCATGGAGCAGCTGTTAGCTTTGGGCATATCCGCTATCCGTATTTAAGGGTTGCCTATGTCTCTGTGATATATGAGGCGATTACTGCAGAGGTAATTAAGAGATCTATTCCACTCGTCTGACCATGGCCTGATTAACTGTAGGCTGCATCCTCCTCCATAGCCCCAAACCACTAATGCCATTCTAATAGCAACTAGCCTGCTCTATGAAATTACAAGTCAAAAGGGCAAGGATATGAAGAAAAATGCCAACCGAGTGACCCAAGGACATTAAAGAGGGAGCGCTGGAGAAACAATGGAAGTAAGTGACAAGATTTTGCATTTAATGATCTGATTTAAAACAGATTCAACAATAAAGAAGTAGCCATGTCGTTCAAAGCTCTGGCGCCATTTTAAAGGTGATATTATGCTTCATTAAGTCTTTTTTTTCGGGTGAAGGGCCCCTTGTGAGTTTGTCTCCATTGATACATTATTGCTTTGTATGGGTTGTTCCTCAGTATGGCATTAAATGTGCCTATCTACATGGAGGGAAGTTACCAGTCAGATCTGTGAAGAGACAACCACAATTAAAGGCCCTATGTTACGCAAATAGATTCTTGTCATCTTCAAGCCATGTTAGAACGTTGTTTCCTGATCAAAATATACCAGGATTTGTGTTTTGTTTCACTCCCACATGTTTGAGTAATGCTTTATTGTTAGTCTGCCTGCATCTCCAAAGCTTCAAATGCTCTGTTCCACCTTGTGATGTCATGAAGTGGTAGTTTTCAAGTCAACATCTACCTTTCACCTTTTGTTTAATGGAGATTGGCAATTCCAAGGCTGAAATTATCCAAATTCTAGTGAAAATGTATGAGTTAAAAACACAGTGGAACACTTCCTGTATTATCACATGACATCACAAGGTGGAACAAAGTTTTTTTTTTTATTTGAGAGAACACAACTCCAGGTATGTTTTTGCTGAGGAAACAATATTTATATAATGTTTAATGCTGCAATGTAGAATATTATAAGCCAAGCAATGACATTATTATACTAAATAAAACAAATTATATATAAAAATATTTATAAAGTATATTGGAAAGGTTTGTGTTAATATAGTCCCACTTAAATGATTATATTGCTGGACCTTGTGAACCAAGTCATTTATTCATATATCCAGGCTGGCAGTGGGCAAAACCTGCACTCACCCTGGCACTGGACTAAACACTTAGAAAACACAATTATTCAAATAAATTGGTAGGGGGGAAAGGCCGTTTTTATGGAAAAGAAATGGCTTTACTGCTTTAAGTCATGTTGACATGTAAAAAGCTTTCCTCATTTTCTTGTCCAGAGCAGAACTGCCTGGCGTAGAATAATAACTAGGTAGCAGAAGAGGTTTTTTTTTTTTCTTCCTCAAAGCAAAGGAAGGAAATTGAGACAAATTAGAATGAATTTAAAAGTAATTAATGTTTCGCCAAAGCATGCTAATGAATTGTGGGATATCTTAATGAATAAAAGGGAGACTTAATCGATTTAATAAAGGAGTACTGTAAGAAAAGTATTAGTATTATGTATGCGTGAATATTTTCCACCAAGAAACTATGTTAATATGTAAAACTGGGTGTACCTCTAGTATCATTCATCAACTGTATTTTAATCAAGGGAAATAATTATGTATAGGTACAAATCAGATTGATGTAACAAAGTTCTTAACACAGAAAATTCAAATTCTTTCTACTACTGGGAATTGTAGGCAGAAATGTGCAACTTTGCATCATTTTTATAACTTGTATTACAGGTCTCCTGGGTAGTTAATTTAATAAGGCAAAATGTTGTGTACAAATAAAACTCCTATATTAATGCATATTCTATGGGTTTCATAATGTTGTGTCATCAAAAACAGTCCCGGGCCCCAGAGTTTTAGGGGCCCAGAATTTGACCCTCTTCCAATTAATTGATATTACAGGGGGGCCCATGTGAGATCTCTTGCAACTTTCTGTCAACAGGCCTGGGTATAAGTAATCCTTAAGTAGTTTGTCTCCGTCTCCTGAGCTCAAAATGCAACTGACAGACAAAAACAAATTACGATACAAAACTACTTTGTGTTTTGAAAGTCCACACAAGTTCACCTGAAGTTCTTTCAAAATAACTAACTTTTGAGTTTACTACCAGATGCAGTCATATTGCGCCCCCTGCTGGCTTTCTGTATAGACATGTTATGGTAAGTAAGGTTTTGGAGGCATTTTCCAAGACACATACGTGATTTGAAAGATATAGTAAAGGAAATATCATTACCTCCCTGGACTGAAATACAGAGAGATACCAGTCTGGCTCATTGATCAGCTAAAGTTTAATGCTTCGCTCATTGTTTTTGCAGGAATCCACCATGTTTTTCAGTCCCCAAATTATTTCACTTTCCGTTTATCCACATAAGAAGTGGTGGCTGAGTGACTAGTGGCTAGCACTCATGCTTCACAGCAAGAAGATTCTGGGTTTGATCCGCCGTTCGCCTTTCTGTGTGGAGTTTGCATGTTCTTCCCCCATCCAGGCACTCCAGTTTCCCCCATCAACCCAAACATGCTACACCCTTATGAACTGAAATCAAGGACCATGGCGTCGCCCGGTGCCCGGATCCGGCTTAGTCCAAAAGGACGACATGGGCTCACCACCCGCAGAGGACTGGGCGGTAAACTGCTGTCCCCGCGACCAAGCTGGATAAAGCGGAAGAAGATGGATACATAAGAAGTTATATGATACAGATGGACCATGCCTGTACCTGATTGGCTAATCCACCTGTCAATCACACCATGTCAAAATGGCAACGCTTACAGCAGCAGCAAGTCGATGGAGCCAACTGAGACCCCATGCTCACTTCCTATTTGGAACGCGGCTGCTAGCAGGTTAGCTATGTCCATTTATATATCTAGTCTATGCATGCGATATCATTACTATAGTTTTTATTGCCCATAAAAGAACAAACTTATGGGGAAAAAAAACTCTTTTAGACTTAATTAGCAAAACACTAGAAGAGAGGAGGTGTCCACTAACCACCAAAGTAATCTTACACACCACACTTTGAGTTCAGTCTAGGAAACTTGTTCATGTAATAAGGTGTTGACTTGAACTCACATTGTCTGACATTCTGGCTGTAAATTAGAGCGAGTATAGAAAAGGTCTTGACACTCATACACAAGCCAAATCTAAAATTCATGATGCACCCTATAGAGAGTGTGAGAGTGTACCAGGCTGATAAAACTAAATTTACACCAGGAATTTTTGCAATGAGGTCTAGGCAAGGAAAGATAGCGAAGGTCTTACGTCTGGAACTCCCTTGGCACAGATATGTAAACCCAATTAACGGAACCATAGATCACTTCTTTAACATCGGCCATAAGGTGCGCCATTTTAATCGGAATTCCTTTGGCAATTATAACCAGTGGTGCGAAATAACGGCCTCAAATCGTATCATTGAGGGGATTTCAACCGGAAACCTTTGCGCAAGTAAGTTTGATACTCACAATTTACGACTCCTTTTATTATCTTTACATTTTATATTTGGAAAGGAGGAATCGCAGTTAAAGGGCCATGTTGATTTCATTTCGTATTTATTTTAGAGCTGCACCCAGGGATAGTAGGCCGAACTTTTTTATGTGTTGTGGATGGAGCGGATAAACAAGTTCACAAGGAAACTCAAGCAATAACTTTGATTTAATTGCGATGGCATAAATTGCATCAGCGTTTATTTCGCCGCCGATGACACCCCAGGGTCCGATGTCATTACAGTTAATTTCGGAGCTTGCACTGCAGAGTCAGTCCAAATTTATTCCTGTGTTGTTTTTTGTAATAGAATTTGTCCACTTCCAGGCTGTTGGTGTGTTTTGCTGACATGTAGAAAACCTGGTCTTGCTTCTCTTAAACTTACCTGATAGTTTTTCATTTTCAAAAAGCGCAACGCCATAGGGTAGTAAGAGGGACGGTAACAACATGCGTATCTCAGCAGTTTCCGAGTTGCTTCTTTTGTTGTTGTTTTTTCTTTTTTCTGAATGCGTTTTGCACATGACAAACCGTTTTCACCTGCACAAAAGAGCACGAGAGGCACATATTACAAGTTATAATGAGCTTCTTCAGGGTATAGTTCGGTTTCGTAGTAAAAATCCAAAACAGTCCATTTTTCCACTTGCAGGAAAATCTGTGTCCATGTTTTGATGCTTGACAAAGAAATACACAAGAGCAAGGACCAAAATCACTGAACAAATAAGTTCTTTTCATAGAAAGAAGTCCATGTGAATATATTTGAAAATTTTCAGTTATTTAACATGATTTTGTACTGTATGCTTCACCATCTGATACACGGGATTATTATTATGATGATGTGTTCCAGTCATCCTCAGAGGACAGATTTTATGAGTTGTGATTTGCACATGATGACTGGAATGTGCAGCAATCTCGGAATTTCTACTCAGAGACATTTCACAGTCCAAGTAAGAAAGTCCAAGTCCAGTCTGATATCTGAACCTGCTTCTGCAGTTATAAATGTGCTGTTATGGTCCATTATACTAATGTTGCTGACAGGTAAACTGTGTTAAATTCAACAGTCAATTTACTCTCAAATGTTGCTTTATTAACTGTTGCTGTAGTAACTGTCCGGGTTATTAAATTAACTGGCTGATGGCTGATTTGAGCACTGCTCTAAGCATTGCTCTGTCTGAAGCTTTGTTACTCAAGTTAGACTTTAAAGGGGAACTCCGGCATGTTTGAAACTAAAGTCCATTGCTAGAGGTGGTCAAATACTGTCAGAAGCCAAAAAACGGCACAGATCAGTGTTGCCTTGGCGGAGATCTCACTGTGGCAGTGAGTCTGTCAAGGCAACAAACTAGTGTAGTGATCAGGGCAACTTCTTAACTTCCACATAAAACGCCAATTTGCTTCACACTGAAGAAGCTTAACACCACTTTAACCCATCTTACAACAGCCACGAGTCTAATAAACAAAACTCTCTGCCTGATTCACTCATTAGTGTCTGGAAATGTTATAAAATAACTTTATAAGCAGCCTTAGCCTTACATTTGTTGATTTCCCACTGCACATGTGAAAGCCCCAAAGACTTGATCACCGATGTGGTTTCTCATTCCATTTATTTACGAGTGAATTATATTTTTTGAAAAACACTAAAAAGTACATTTCCGAACCATTTTCTTTCAACAACTTTCAGTTTCTCTTCTTCTTCAGTCAGTAGTCGATCCTCACTTGTTGCTTATGTCTGGAGTCAACAACTGAGTCTTTTAGGCTTTTGCAGTGGGAAATCAACACAGGTAAGGCTAAGGCTGCTCATAACGTTGTTTTATAATGTTTCCAGACACTAATGAGTGAGCCAGGCAGACGGTCTTGCTTGTTAGACTCGTGGCTGTTGTAAGACGGGTTAGAAAGGGGTGTTAAACTCAGTGTGAAGCAAATTGGTGTTTTACGTGGAAGTTAAGACCTTGCCCCATTCACTACACTAGCTTGTTGCTCACTGCCACAGTGAGATCTCCGCTGAGGCAACACTGATCTGTGCTGTTTTTTGGCTTCTGACAGTATACGACCACCTCTAGCAACGGACTTTAGCTTCAAACATGCCGGAGTTCCCCTTTAATCTGAGCTGTTTTAACAAAATCTGACCAGAAAGAACTGATTTAACTGGAACTACAACAGGTGAGCTGTTTTGTGCTGTTAAAAATAAGTCTCTCACACATAAAACCCTAACTTGTAACTGTGATTTTAGGTGTGAGAGATTTATTTAACAGCACAAATCTGCTCACCTGTAGTACTTGTAAGTCTGCTCTTTATAGTCTGTGTTAAAAGCCCGACCATTTCTTCTCCTGTCAAGCTTACCCTTACTTCTGACAACAACATGGCGACCAAAGAGTTTAACTTCACCTTGTCACCCTGTGTTACCAACCTCTGACCTCTGCAGGAGTCATAATATTGTGGCTGATATACTGAGCGCAACCCCGAAAACTAAAACTAAAGTCTAGCAAACAGGCAAATGTCCTAAAAGCCATTAATCACACATGGGTTGGGAGTCTGAACGCGCTCCAATTTATATGTGCTAGACTTATGTGGCAGAGGCAATTTGACAAAAATCCATACAAGTATTAGGAGCCGGGCTGGGGCTTGATTAATGAGAGCGACTTACATAAGAGAAAGTGAGTGGGAGAGAGGGAGAAGGCATGGGGATGACGAATCGCTGGCAGAGCTCTGTGGGGGAAAGGAGCCGAGGAAAAAAGGTGCTAGAATGATTGACTGTGTGACACCTAACCCGCCTCGCACTCACTATTTGGGGTCCTCAAAAGTCTGCCCTGACACATGGCACTTGTTTTATTTATTTATTTATTTTTTTTGGTCTTGTTTTGGTTTTATAATTTGCCTGAAAACATTCTTCCCACTGATTGTCACCAAATTTGAAGCGGGCGTGCTGGGTTTCGAGGAGGAGGTACGTTTTTGCGTAGCTAATTTAGGGGATGTCAACATATTTGTTTGTGGATTTAAAAGTGGAATGGATCAACAATATTTATTTATTTATTTATTTAATTTTTTTTGTTTCATTCGCACATGTTTAAAACCCAAATCCTGCTCGTTTATATAAGGGTCAATGACATGGCGCTGTCCAATTGCAATTTCCTCTGTTAAAAGGGTTTAAATTTCATAATAATTCACCATGTTTCTGTAGGACCTCTGACCTCTATGGAACCAAATCATTTTTTTGAAAAATCATGAATTATTCTGCGTGTTTTTTGTACTTAAAGTGTTAAAATGTCATGTGGTGCAACTAATAATAGCAGTAATATGGCTGGAATTTTAATAACAGACAAAGTCGACTTGGGTGAATGGTTTTCTTTAAGTGTTTTTCTTCATTTGATGCATTTTACAGGGTAGTAGTGTGTGAATTAAACACAAGCAGGTGACTGTCATATTGGACAGCAAAAGAAAATATCAATATGCATTAAAAATCTAAAGAAACGCCAACAGTTTGTTTCTATACACTTCATATTACTCAGAACTTTGGGATTAATATCCCAACCATGTTTTAGAAAATAGAAAATTTTAAGGTTATTCTCGGTCACACCACATGACATTTTACACTAAAAATGCTTAATTTAAATGTTAAACATAGATTTATGCACCTGGCACTGTAAATATTTGAAAAATGTCAATAGAAATAGATTTTAAAATTTGCCTGTTGAAAATCCTTATACTGTATATATATTCCACTGTGTTTTTAACTCCATGCATCTTCACTAGAAACATTTGGATAATTTCAGCCCTGGAATTACCAGTCACGGTAAGATAAAAGGTGGGTGTTAACTTGAAAACTACCACTTGTCAAGTTGGAACAGAGCATTTGCAGCTTTGAGGATGTAGACAGACTAATAATGAAGGGTTATTCAAACATGTGTGAATGAAACAAAACACATCAGTATGTTTTTGCTGATATAACATGGCTTAAAGCTCAATTGAAAAGTCAAATTTGCTTCATAGAGGATGTTTAAGTTCAGATCTATGGAAAAATAAATGGTGTTTTTCTATTTGACTTGATTTAATCTTGTTAAATATGATCCTCCGACTGGTTATAGCTTTGCTGTTTTGATCACAAATGCTGGGTAATAAGGACATATGGCAGTGTAACTTTGCAAGCTTTATGATCACAGTATCGTTTTCACAAGTTTTGCTGTTTCTTCAGTTGGCGGCGTGTAAGTACGTGCTAACAAGGTGCCAATTCTTTGCACCGTGCTAAAATAACTGCAGCACTATTAGCACGAACAGTTTTAAAATAAAAAATTCTGCCACAATGACAACAGATGTGGAAAGACAAATAAGAAAGTTTGAAGCGACACACACACTGGAGTGAATGTGGTTTTGGCTAGCCACCTGTCGCCGTGGAGATGTTATTGCTTTGCCTTGAATGTTACGCAGTGTGGATTAAACATATCTGTCTTCATGGAGGGAAGCAGGTGACAGATCGGGTCTGTGGAGAGGCCGTTTTATTCAGGCCTGTCATGATAATTACTACTACAACTTATTGGATAGCTGGAACAATATTTTTGGGGAATATATATATATTTTCTTTGGAATTGTGGGAAGATTTTAGACATTGTTGTGGAAAAGTGTAAGATTTGAGCTGTAGAGGATTGAATAAATCATTTCTATTGATAATCACTGCTCAGTTTTGCGATTTACTTGTTGCAGCTTATATCTTTTAATGATACTGTACATATATTTAAAAATGGTTCACCAAGATGTTAGTTCATAGGGGAACTAACATCAAGGACCATGTTGTCCACCCTCCTGTGGGTTCACCACCTGCAGAGGGGTTCATAGGGGGGGTCAGGTGCTATGAGTATTGGGCAGCACGCTGCCCCCCCGACCCAGCCGGATTAAGCGGGAGAAGACGGATGGATGGATGGTTCACCAAGATTAACCTGTTTTATTGCTTTTTTATCAGTGCCAATAAGTAGTTTCAATATTACCGTTTATCGCAGTATTTCTCTGTAGCTATACATCGTGCTTCAAAATTTGTTATCGTAACAGGCGTAGTTTTACTGCGTGAATTTTTCAGCATTTTCTAAACCATTTCCATCAGCCAAAATACGTAAAAATGCGCAAAGAAATCGAAAAACATACCTGGAGTTGTCTTTTGTTTCATTTGTTTTGGGGGTCAACATGTAAAACTTACCTACAGGCTTTATTTATTTTACAGAAAAGGGCCTTGAGAATTATCACCAACAGTCCAATCTATTCCAATCTATTATTTGTTAAACTTAAAGTGTTGAAAATGTGTGATATTGTTGACTTAAGTATCCTCAAAGTCATGTACAAAGCAAAGTGCAGAGTGTTACCTGTAAATATTGAAAGACTGTTTGAGATGAAAACAAGACACTACAATTTTAAAGGAACCTACGTGTTTAA
The DNA here is from genome assembly GCA_030686955.1 of Odontamblyopus rebecca. Taxonomy (NCBI): domain Eukaryota; kingdom Metazoa; phylum Chordata; class Actinopteri; order Gobiiformes; family Gobiidae; genus Odontamblyopus; species Odontamblyopus rebecca. Next base: position 20,759,398 of record CM060672.1, read on the forward strand.
AAAACCCAGATTCAGAACCAAAGTTATGGAGCGAAGCGTTGCTGTGAAAGGAGTTCAGTTATGGAACAGTCTCGAAAAAGAAATCAAAGAATCAAGTACAATGACGGCATGAAAAAACACATAAAATCCAGTGCAACGTGTATGTATGAAAAAGAAAACTAAGCTGTTGTGCATAAAAAGAAAGATTTCTGTTTGCAGTTGATCCATAATTGTGACTGAAATGAAATGCACTTAATATTTGAAAGGTTTCACAGCGATTATCAGTGTTAATGTGTCTGAAAAAGGGAAAAGGCGGCAGATAACATAAGACGACTCTTCTTTCTGCTCCTTTTCATTCATTTCTTCTATGTTTGATATTGTGATACTGCCCATGTCACTTTACACTTTATGAATGAAAAAATAAACAAAATAAATTTCATTCACACATGTTTAACCCAGAAACCCTGCATATAGGATACAGGAAGTGCTCCACTGTGTTTTTAAACTCATAAACACCTTCATTAGAACCATTTGGATGATTTCAGCTCGGGAATTGCCAATGTCCACAGAACGAAAGCTAAAAATGTAGCTGTTAACTTGAAAACTGCCACTACATGACATCACAAAGTAGAAACAGAGTATTTTGAGTTTTAGATGTAAATAATAAAGGATTACTCAAGCGTGTCTGAAACAAAACACGGCTTAAAGCTCACAAGAGTCAATTTTGCGAGATGCAGGACCTTTAATGCACACAACATCAGAGGTCGCCGTGACATCTGAATGTGCCATGAATCATGCTAAACTAACCCGGGTGCTAACGTGCACTGCTAACACCACAGCCAAGGGAGTAATAGCTCATGTGTGCCCTTTTCCAAACCTACCATTTCATAAATTACATTCACACCTCTCTTTTGTGTGTGCTATTTCTGTCTGTGGAGTAAAATGTTGAACCGCCAAATTTAGACGCTTTTAGTATGAGTCTGTTTTTGGTATTGATACTACAGGCTGAACATAATTTTACACTTATACATCAAATTTTAAAATGCAATTCTGTGCGGTATTTGTCTATTTTAGCTGCTTGGTGGAGCCACAGCTGCAGTGCAAAAAAAGAAAGGTGCATTGTGTAACTTTTTTTGTCGGAAGGTCCATCAAATGCTTTTCTCTGTGGCGATGTTTTTTCTTTGTCTGGAATGTTTCACCATATGGTATTAAACTTGGCTATCACCATGGAGACCAAACCAGACCCAGTTACAGGTCAGATCTATGGAAAATCACCTGTAACTGAATAAATGTAAGATGGAGCTGTTTTAATGTCATACTGTGGAACATTCCAGGCAGAGCAGTGACAAATCCATAGAAACGTGTGACGGAGCCCCAACCAGAAAGTGCAGGTGTAAGTTAAAATGATTGAAATTATGATCATTTTACTTCATTTGAGTAGATTAGACTTGATACGTAAAATTTTCTGCCAATGGAACGAGATGAATTTTCTTATTTCAAAATTAAGATCATATTTTCTAATTCAAGTCATTTTAACTGGCTCAGTTTTTCCTTTTGAAGTGTGCCGTGGGGTGCATTGATAAAAATGGTTGCCAATATGTGCCTATAAACCATCCAACCACTGACTCACATTTCACATTTGCCTGGTTGGAGCTGGAGTACCAACTTCACAGGACAAACTCTTCCTCGAAGCAAAAACTAAATTTATGTTACAGTGTTGGCACAGAGCAGGGCTACCGCGACATGTGGTTGAAGTTTGCCTAATAAAAGTGCACAAATGCATCTGTATTTGTCACAAGGTGCGTTTGGTAAATGTTGGTAAAAGTTCCAGTGGAAGAAAATACAATATAAAAAAAATACATATTATCAGTTGTTAGTAGTTTTCTATACTTTTGCCCACCTTACTACATTTGAAAACTATTTCACTAAGGTTGCCACAAAATTGAACCTCCTCTTTTGGATCAAGTTTCACGTACTTTTTTTTTTTTTGCCAGAACCCAACACCATTCCAACTCTGCCCTTATTTACAGCAGTACATGCAGTATTATCCAAATATATGTATCACTGTCTCTTTCTCCATTCAGATCTCTCCTCCTATCTCCCCCCTCTCCACCTCTGCTCTGTAGGTGGTCTTTTTATTCATTGCTGCTGTAATTTGTGCAGCCAGAGGGACAGTGGGAGAGGGGACAGGCTCAGGTCTTCGTTCTCCCTGTTAACATGCACAAGGGCACCTCCACGAGCGTACACCAGACCCCTCCTTCTGCGAGAATGTGCCTGTGATCTCGCCAGCTCCCGTGGGCTTTCTTCGATATGGAAGATATGATAGAAAGAAAAAAAAAGTATTCTCCTGCTCCTGAATTCAACCGGCATAAACCTGATCTATCCATGGGTTTCGGAGTGATGAGAAATTAGCACGGTTGCCATAGCGATTAACAACTTAGAAAAATGATACCTTTTGAATGGGAAAATGCTAAATAATGACTTGAAATAGTTTGTCCAATGCCACAATGCACATCTTAGTCTTAGAAGTCCTAATCTGTTAAATATAGTGGCTATTAGGGCAGGGTATCATTAAGTTGTTACCGATACGATACATATCTCGATACATAGGCCACGATACGATACACAGGTCAATACAGTGCACTTTTGGTTTGATACGATCTTTTTCAAATCGATTCAATATGGTTCATTAAAAGATAAAGGCTAAATCATGGCTGTGATGCTAAAAGTCTTTGTTAAAACACTTCTTGTGCAAATTGAATTGGAAAAACGCCTATTTTAATCTTCAAAACAGTGAAAATGTCAAATGTGTTGCATAAACGAGTTCCCGTCCCCTAAACAACTGAAAAACTGTAGCGCTGTAACAAAATAATATAGTAAAATATACCATAAAAATATTGGCGATATCGATACAGCAGCCCACGATATCGACACTGTATCATCACATTAAACTATACAATATCAATATTTCAATACTTTTGCACACCCCTAGTGGCTATAGGACCAGGACATATGCAATGCTAATATTGTTTCCCCATCATAAACATACCTGGAGTTGTGTTTTGTTTCATACGACACAAGTCTGGCATAATTTTTCCCGTGTATTTGAGCAAATTGCCTCATGACCAGTATAGGACATGACCAGAAAATTAAATTTTAATCTAAAAATGGCCAAATCGGGAAAATGAGGGTGAATGTTTTTGCAAAAATCTTAAAAATAACTGGTCACATGTGAGAATGAGTCAAAGGCACGGAGTAGTCATAGGGACATTACGTCTAGTACAGTACAAAATATTCAGTAGCTCACACATTAAGTGCACTAAAATACATTACCCATCATGCTTTGACACGTTTTTGCATTTTTTTCTTTGAATGTCATTCCAGTTTAGAAGATAGATTCCTGCAGATGATAGTTACCCGTAGTGAGTCAGCAGTGATTGTTGTGACCTTTCACTTCACGCAAATACTGCACTCACCCACGTGTGTGCCTGTGTCTGTGTGTGTATCTGTGTACGTATGTGTTATCTATGTGCTTTTCTGCATATCTATGTACTTCTCACATGTATGTGTCTAAGTACTTGCCCGTCTATGTGAATATGCATATGTGTATGTCCGTGCACGCCAGCTCCCTCACTGCAACCTGTGGCTATATTCCATTCTGGACACTTTGACAGACAGCAAGCCATTTCAATCCCACTGTGCCCCTGCAAGCCCTGCCACTCCGCTGCACTTCTCATTACGGTCGGAGCAAAGGAAATCGCACAAGGAGGCTTAAGTATTCCCAGAAACTACGAAATAAGCTCTTTGCGGAGATCTATACAGCGGCAAAGGCAGCAAGATTTGATATGAGATATGGCTATGTATGAAGTCAAATGGTTGGGGAGCTTAGAGCGGGATCGGGACTTTGCAGGAAAAGATAGTGGTGGAGGATACCAGGCCGGGAGGAGGTGGGAGGACGGGGGCGCTGCGGCTGAATCAATGTTTTGTAGAGCCTGGTTGTGAAGGAGGTGGAATCGGGAATGCCATTTGACTTAAAAAGGCTTGAAGAATTATGGAAAATAGTTAAATACAGAAAACGTAGGACTTATTTGTGAATTTTATCCTCCTGTTATATGCAAGTGTCAAGGACCAAACAGGGAAAACAAAAGACAAAGTATAAAAAGAAGTTTAAGTTTAATAAAGTCCAAAATAATTTAACACAAACAAACCATCAACAAAAAAACTGGGCCCAAACTGAGGTAATTTAAAGTCAAATGAACACAACCAAAGACAGGGGACAGGTCCTTAAATAACCCAAGAACCAACTATCTGAACTCAAGCCTACACAAAAACTATGTCAGTCATTGAAAAGTATGTAACAGTCTTTAGTAATTTGCTTTTGATTCATATTTTATATCATAATACAGACTTTTCCACAGCCTGAGATCGTTTATCGCCACTAGTTTTGCAGAGTTTGCCGCCATCAGCTGAGTGGAAAAGATGTCCTATCATTGCAGCGGAAATAATAATGAATAATTTTAGAAATAAACTCACACAAATGAAAATTGTCGCAGCACAAAACAGCACAAACAAAATACAAATGTTTTCTATCATTTTCTTCCTGTTTTGAGCTCTATTTCACATTTTGAGGGGCTGGACGACGTCATCCGCCGAAAATAAAACTGCAAATATCTTAAGAACCAGAATGACACAAACGAAACTTTTTGCAGCACAAAACAGAACAAACGAAGCACAAACGACTGACTCCATTTTGGACTGTTTCCTGTGGGGCTGGCTGACCCAATTTGACCTATAAAAGAATCGTTAATTTCTCAAAATCTAAAGGAGCACAAACGAAACTTTTTGCAGCACAAACGACTGACAGTTTTTGTGTAGATTTGAGTTTGATAGGGGGCCAACTTCACAGAGGTAGTGCTCCCCCCTTGGCTCAGCGATGGTCTGGTCCAGTGCGTCAAACCGAAGAAAAAAAAAAAAAGTATAAATAAATTAAACTATGGGATATAAATAAAAAATGTAAATGTAAACTTAATAAAATATTGACACTGGAGTGGTGGCAGAGGTATTCAGCACAGCAAGATTTTGATAACTTTTTCAATTTTATATTTTGTTTGAAATTGCTACTCTCCATCGCAACAGAAACAGTACGCACTCTGATCCACCTTGTGATGTCATGTGTTAATACAAGAAGTGCGCATGTTTGATGTGGGAACAATATTCTACCATTTCTTAATCCTCACAAGAGTCCATTTTAGTCCAGATAATACAAAGTAATGCATGTTTTCTCAGAGAATGAAGTGCTCTGTTTAGAGAGCAGCTCATACTCTGCAGACTCAGCCCTTTTCTACCTCCAGTACTTATTGTATTCTTAATGTATGCTGCACTTCCCCACCTGTCCACTAGAGGCTGCCGTTTTATCAACTACAGACATTTGGAAACTTTTTAAACTCCATGCACCTCAACTAGAATTTGGATGATTTCAAGCCTGAACAAAATGTAAAACGCAGCTGTTAACTTGAAAACTACCGCTTCATGACATCACAAGGTGGAACAGAGCATTTGGAGCTTTGGAGAAGCAGACCGACAAATAATAAACGGTTACTCAAACATGTGAACGAAACAAAACACAACTCCGGGTATGTTTCTGATGAGGCAACGGCATTATAACGCACCTGAAAGCTCAAAAAAAAAAAAAAAAAAAGACAAAAGAATGTGCAGAAGAGCCAGTTATTTCCGTACAGTGGCATTTCGCATCAGTTCACGCGAGTCTATATGAAGTGAATCTAAAACCAAACATTTGCAGCTTTATTAGAGCATCTTTCAGAGGTCATCCATTTGCAGACAGAACATGTGTTGCTGGTTGCCTGGTGCAGACACAGACACGGCAGACAGACTGGTATTCCTGGCTCAGAGCTGTGATAAAGGTCAGGCAGTGTTAGTGGAGTTTTTACTGAACTTGTGTGTGTTGACATGATTGACAGCGCACCGATGCCAATAGAGGAAAACACGGTGCTGAGCCTCGTTTCAAACAGATAGGACGCAAAGAGCGCATGGAACCTGGCCAAATGTATGTAATTAAAGTAAATATGAGGGGAGTGACTCTAAACGCCCCCAGCAGCTTTTCAAAATCAATATACGCTATTTCAATTATCCTCATTATCTTTTTAAAGTTGTAAAGTGTCTGGTGAAGGGTCCACCATCTTTAGTATGGGAATTAACTTGGTAATCACAATGGAGACAGGTGAATGGTAAGCTCTATGGAGAAACAAGCCTGGACGTGATAAGAAACATGTTTTTTTTAAAGTATTTTTGAACTATAAAACTCCTGTAATTGAACAAATGCATGTTTAATAGCCTACTATGGAACATTCCAGGCAAAGACATAACATCTCCATGGAGACAAACAAGTAGCAGAGTTAGAAGTTCCAAGTTAGAAGTTACATAGTGTACCTTTAACTTTTGAAGCAGATTTGTGTTTCATGTTAAATGTAAAATAAAAATGAACAAAGGAAATGAAAATTTGAACTGTGTGCTTTTGGAAAAAAAAAAAAAAAAAAGTCTTGGGATATGTTTATCAATTGATGTTTTGATAGGATGCAAATTCAAGATTAAATTTTTTTCTACTTCAAGACAGGTTCATTTGTTATTAGCAAAGAAGATTATTGCAGTCTTGACATTTGCTTATTGCGACTAATGAAATTGTCAATTTTTATTTCACTCTGATGTATCTTCCAACTCAAAAAAACTAAATTTGTGGGAGCCAAAGCCTCTCATTTAACGGATTAATCAAAAGATTACTACTGCTCCTTTACAAATTACAGTTACACAGCTCTTCTCTCAAAGTGAAAACACTCTGTTCCACCTTGTGATGTCATGTGGTAATACAGGAAGTGCTCCATTGTGTTTTTAAACTGCATACACCTCCACTATAACCATTCGGATGGTTTCAGGTCTGGAATTGTCAGTCTACAAAAGAAAAGATAAACTGTAGCTGTTAACTAACTGACAACTACAACTTCATGATATCAAGTTTGGAAATGTAGACAGACTAAAAATAAAGGATTATTCAGTGAGCAAAACAAAACAACTCCGGGTAATTAAAATTTTTTTTATTATTATTTTTTTTCGATATAATTTTTTTTTTTGTAATGAGACAAATTCAAATTACATTTTTAAATTTTCCCAACCAACCCCCTCCCCCTACACACACGCACATGCACGCGCACACAGACACAAACACACACACAGACACAGACACACAGACACAGACACACAGACACAGACACACAGACACAGACACACAGACACACACACAGACACAAACACACACACAGACACAGACACAAACACACAGACACACGCACACACTCGCACAAAGAAAATGAAATAAATAAAAATAATGAAATCCCCAATCCCGAGCTCATGGTAACCACCCATCCCCCTCCTTGGGCTCCACATGAGCAACATAAAAAAATACATGCGTGTGTGTGTGAAATGTGCGTGTACACACACACACACACGCACGCACGCACAAACAATCAGCTAACAAGATAATAGACACACGTATACATATATACACTATATGCATATACATACCTATACACATGACATTAATAACTTTTTTTTGCTTGGGGTATGTTTTTGAGGCAGTAACAACATTCTAACCTGACTTAAAGCTCACAAGAGTCCATTTGACATAAAATAGGACCTTTTCTCCCTGCATATCAGCTATAGCACAGAAGCATTGCAGCTCCATCTGTAGCTATCACTGCCACTTCTACTCTGTTTAATAAAGCCGGCAGGAGCAGATAATGAAAGATGACAAGTCAAAAGAGTCCCAGCTCCAAACTCAGCCACTACACTCCCCATACCCCCACAGCCTATCAAAACATGAATTGCAACTTCCTATAATTAATACAGAGAATCACTACATAGCTCCTGACATTAGGGTGACATTGCGCACACCAACATCTGTTTTGTTTTGTCAGACAGGCTGCTCCCTGGGGTGCCGTACAGCTCGCCGTCATCAAAACCCATGAGGATTTAAGGCGTGCGCGCTCGTGTGCTGAAACTATGTCAATGAGCGTGCACGGCTGGACAAGGATTAGCATGCATCTGTGCGCTAGGACGCTAATGTGGGTGCTTATGTGCAATGGACTAATTAACTGTGCGCAGCTAGAAAACAGGCAGTCCTTCAGGGTGAGCAGAGGTTTAAGCCAGAGGTCCACACACATAAAAACACATGGGAATCCGGATGTCCAATTTGGTGTTTAAGCTAAAGGGCATTGCTGGGGTATTTTGTAATATTTGGAACACGCACACAACACTTTGTATTGGCGTTATCCTGGTAAATGCTTATTTTCTGATGATATATTACTTCACAGTTACCTGGGTTGCGATGGTTCGTATAAATAAAATTGTGAAAAGAGTAACATTGTCTATTCTCCACTCATTTGTTTGAGGGACTCTTATCTGTGCAATTTTTTTCAAGCACTTTTTTTGTATTTTAGCAAAACAAATGACAATATATTGTCCCTTTTACTGTTGCCGCGGATCTTTGTTGTTTTATGTTTTAGGTACTTGTGATTTGTTTTCATGTTTATTATTGTTGTATTGTTCCATGTTTCATTTTAATATTCTTAAAAAAATATATAAAAAATAAAACTGATGTTGAAATTCAAGCCTTCACCATCCCTGTCCATAACATCTATGCAAGAACTGAACCAGAAACCTCCTTGTTGAAACCATCTTTTTGAGAAAATAGGTTACAAACAGGCTGTAAATATGAATGGACATAGCTAACATGCTAAATAGGAAGTGTTCATGGGGCGATTCCGGCTCCTTTGACCCTGTCTCTGTAACTGCTGCAGTGTTGGTGTTCACATTAACCGGCTCTACATGATTTTAGTATTTTTATGCATTTGTACGTGAATAAGTCCCTATTTCAAATACGGCCCTGGCTCCAAATGTGCCCCTATAGCTCCTAGCATCATGAGCTTCATTTGACTGGAGCTGAACTCTACAGTTGAGGTCACACTCTCTTAGTCTACTTCTTTACACAGTCTATGAGTACAACAGACACCATCCCTTTGGCAAATTGGCCATGATGGAAATTGGAAATATGTCATGTCAAAATGCCCACGCTCCAGAAGTCAGAACGGCTTTATTTGATCACACAACTTTACATTTCCAATTCATATTATCCCCAAAGCATCAGTCAGCTCTCGCCGCCTGACAGTCACAAACATGGAGCTTTGATGTTGGACATGCTAATATTATGAGTCTCATGTTTTTCCTAACCTAAATACTTCAATAGAGAAACCACCATCATCTCCACCATGCAAATGTGCACAGATCACATGGCAACATGCTTGACTGATTGTGTTGCTCTTGACAACTTTGCCTTAGTACAATCAGATTGCGAGGATAATTATGCTACAACATGTATGCAAAGTGTTCACACCAGCAACCCTGTGTACCATAAAACATCAAAGACAAAGCGCTGTCCTTGTCAGAATAATGAATGCATAAACACATATTTATATACATCACATGGAGCTTTTGTTTGTGCTTGTGTGGACGGTAGAATCAGGGACACTCTCCCCGGGGGTTTAAACCTGAACATGTGGATCTCGGCTATAGACTCATTTGGTGAATTGTGTTGGCCACACCAATTGCCATTCATTGATCTTGGCAAAGGCTCAAATTGGCTAATTTAACAGCTAAGAGACAGAGGAGCCTCAGTCTGTGTGCTCTGATAGTATTCCCAGATGCATTTATTAATCCAATTTATTTTTTACAGATTTGTTTCATTTTACATTCATCGTTGTACGGTTTTCATTAAAGGTGCAATATGTAACTTTTCTGGTTGAGGGTATGTCACTTTCTTATTCTCATGGACGTGTTATTGCTTATCTGGATTGTTCATTTTGATTCCATTTATTCAATTGTAGGTGTGTATATCTAGAAAAGGTTGGGGGTTTTGAAGTATTACAATTTTGATATAATACTTTTACTTTCTTTAAAGGTCCTATATTACACAAAATGGATTCTTGTGAGCTTTAAGAACATTGTTACTTCAAAAACATACCAGGAATTCACACATGTTCGAGTAATCCTGGTTTATTAGTCTGTGTCAGCGTCCCCAAAGCGCAAAATTCTCTGTTGTTTTCAAGTAGTAGGAACCTTTTACTTTCAGTTTTACCTTTTGTTTTGAAGACACTTTCCAGCAATTCCAGCGCCGAAATCATCCAAATGATTCTAGTGAAGCTGTAAGGAGTCGAAAAACACGACACAAGTCCCTTTAATTAATCCAATCCACAATTTTTACACTGTTTCGTTAACCAGACAAACAACGACAGATGTCCTTGACTGTTTTTCCATATCAGAGTTCATACGTTCACCATCTTCTCCAAAAGTATTATTGTCAAAAATCAAAACCACACTCCTGCCTTAAACCTAGCATGTCCCAAGCAGCCACACTGTGTACAGCAGGTTGAGCCCCGGCGCTGCACCTTATGTAAATACCTGCATATGAATAAAACATGTTCCAGTGGCAGTGGCCGGTCTTACTTTGGTATGTAAATGTGATATGCAAACAGCCCAACGTTGGACCACCAGTCGGTTTAAGAGTTGACCGCGAGATCAATAGTGTGGAGCCGATGCGTTGTGTTTATGTATGTACACATGTTAGCGTCACCCACTGTAAACGCGGAGATGAGGGCACTGATGTGAACTGGAGTGGAAGAGGGAGGAGAGCCCCGCGCCGCCATGATGGAAATGTGCTGAATAGAAATGATGTTTGGACCAGATGAGGTATTGATGATTTTGTTTTGAGCTGCCGAGTTATTTCTGCCTCCCCAAGCACCTTGATTTATACATTTAATCTCCTCTTCCTAATTTCATCCGCTGCTCCAAACATTTACCTCTCAGATAGACACATCACACTCCAAATGTGGGTTGGGGTGGAGGGTTTAAGAGTGAATGTTTTTGTACTTCCTCCTGGCCCATTATGTAGTATTCCTATTTATTTTTGTATCGTTATCTTGTTATCTTATCTTGTTGCTTTGTCTAGAATGTTTAACGGTACAGTGGTCCCTCATTTATGGCGGAAGTTTGTTCTAAAAATAACCAGCAAGAAGCAAAATCTGCAAAGTAGTCAGCTTTATTTTTTTGCATTTATAGTAAAACCCCTCCCCACACAATTCATACACTTTTCTCAGATAGGCTCCGAAACTGAGGCTCATTGCAAATCGGCCCAGCACCACGTAATGGTCTTTTTCCACTGAAGGCCTTGGTGCAGGTGTCTTTTTCCGAGTGAAGAACATAGTTATGGGTAATTGTTGGCACTGTTTTGCCACCTTCGATTACACAGAGCAGCCGATCAGAGAGTGGAAAAAAGCATGCAAAATTACCCCCCAAAAATCTGCGAAATAGCGAAGCCGTGAAAGGTGAACCACGTTATAGTGAGGAATGACTGTTGGCTGACACTCTCATTGTCAGAGTGTGAGGAGTGAGGATTAGCGCTATAGTGTCAGGTTTTTTTAGAGATCTACTAGGAGATCTGAAGTGAAGAGAACAAACTGTGTGAGAAGCGTATGTAGTCGCTCGGCTTCACTGTGACTACGGTGGGAAACGAGGAAAGACCGCTGTGTTTACGGTGTCTAAAAATGTTGGCAGTGACAGCATGAAGCCAAAGAAATTACGGTGTCGCTTAAAAACATTACAGCCCAATCACGCTGATAAGTCACTTGGATTTTTTTCAGTGAAAACGTGCCGAATATCACCAATAATCCTCCCGCTTTGTGAATGCTACTTCAGTAAACCAGCGAGCATCATACAAGGAGGAGGAAACAGCAGAGGAGCTGATCCTGCTGCAGCATTAGACATGGATTCTGTCACGCTGGATGAAGCAAATGCCCTGAACTATAACACGGACTTCATCTTTAAAGACGAGGAGGACACAGGAGTGGACCACCTCATGACACAGGTGAGCGCACCGTGGAATACGCTCAGCCACATGCAGCGAGTGTCCCGGGAGTCACTTTGGAGACGCGACTAAAACATTTTCTCTCATATGTAAACTACTGAAGACAAGGGTGCGATTTGTTGATGTTTGGTAGTGGTTCTGTGGTTCTTCAGAGCATCCCTAGTTAGTCCCTGGTTTAGAGGTCTGCACGGGACAGAAATTTCAGTCCCGCTCCCGCCTGCAACCAGAATGAGCTTTCAAAATGTGTCCCTGGCTTAGTCCTAATTCAGTCCTAATTCAGTCCTGGTTCAGTTCTGGTTCAGTTCTGGTTTAGTTCCTGGTTTAGTCCTGGAGGGGGGAGCGTGAAATGTTTTCTTCTTCCTAAGGGGGGTGTGACAATAATTGAGAAGCACTGGATTAAACCTACCTAACTCACCAGGGAGATAAGCAGGTTACAGCTCTGCACTATGCTACAATTCAGATCTGTGGAGAGTCACCCCTATTCACAGAAGGAATGGGAAGGATGGGATTTTTGAGCAATAGATACACCCGTGAATAAATGCTAGCTGTATATGCTTAATGTTATACCAGGAAACATTCTAGGCAAAGCAATAACATCTCCATGGAGACAAGCAGGTGGCAGACCCTCCACCAGTGAAGTTGCACAGTGCGCCTTTAAAGTATATTTCCGCCCATAGAGAATAAATGGTTCAGTTACTCAGTTTTCCCACACAAGGTAAGAATTTACATATTTTAGATTCTTTTTTGAAGCCGCTGCGCCTGATTTCTACTCCAAACTAAACTAGTTCATTTGAATCCATTTGCAGTGGGGCATAGTTATTCCTCACTTACCTGACGCATTTCAAGTATTCTTAATTATTCACTGTGATGTGTCTGTATGTGCTTTTCACAGAGACCAGAGTGGAGTTTTGCCGCCACAATAAAGCAACGACTAGCATGCTAACGTGAACCTCCTGATTACCGCACAAGTAAACGCTTTAGGATTAAATTAGATATCCTCAATAGCTGCTTAGAAAGTATATCTGTACTGAGGCAAATTTTAGACAAAACAAAATTGAATACCGGGCCTTAAAGGCGCATTGCGTAACTTTTCTGAAGGAGGGTCCGTCGAATGTTTTGTTATTGATCCAAAGATGTTAATTTTGTCTTCTTATGTGCTTTGACTTCTTGGGTTCTGCCTATTTTTTGCCTGTTTTTCCAGGTATTTTTGAGCTATAAAACCACCTGAATGTAAAGTAGAGCTATTTACTGCAGTGCATTCCAGGCAGAGCAATGACGTATCCATAGAAACAAGCAGATGACAGACGCTTAACCAAAAAGTTCCATAGTCTGCCTTCAAACCGTACAAATGTCATCCATTAATTATAAAGCCCCAGAATATTTTTGGCTACAACAGCATTGACGAGTGCCAACAAATGATCAAATGATGTTTTTGTTTACTGCGTATGTGTCGGCGTTACTCAAAACCGGGAGACAAAGTTTGGCAAATGCTGTGACATCATTCAAGCTTTACCCACTGCTTCTTATTCCACTCCAAGCAACACGACAGTGCACTTACTTGGCACCTCAGAAGTATTTCCCCATAAGAACGCAATTTGGAATATATAACTAGAAATAATAAAGTGAACATCAGACTGTAGATTATCTTAAAATGTCCTATCGCAATTGCCTAAAACAGAAGAAGAAGACGACCTAAGTAAAAAAAAGAAAAGACATGAAATGAAATAGCTCAAGAAAGCAACATTCTCATTCCACTGTCAAAATAAATCCTGGATTGTGAACAGTCTGGTCCGAACACTAAAAATATATATATTTTTTCTTAACTGACCCCATGTGACAGTTATTGCCAATCTTGTATTGACAGAGAACCACTAAACAGCGCGATGTTGGCAATGATAATTAAGCATTTCCACTTACTTACCCACAGAGATAGAGTAGCCGACTAGTGTACTTAAAGAATATAATTACTTCAAAACACTATTAACGAAGTAGAGGTACAAATTAGTGCTTCAAGAAATTTCTCAAGAGTAAAATGTACTGGGGGGAGCTCATCCTGGGTCTAATATATTATTTATAATTTGAAGAAAATATAACTGGAAGGATTTTAATGCACTAAATCTGGTTATTTCAATGAATAAGTCCCAAAAATGAGCTGAAATAAGGTTGCGAGAAGTATAAATGGTCATATAATTTAATCTTGCCAACATAAAACCTTTGTTTAATGGAATCTAACGCACAGTAGGTCACCAAATTAACTCAAGAAAACGCTGTTAAATATATTATTCTTGTTGGAGTAAAAGTATAGAGTCTGAAAACTAAAAAAAGTTCAGAGAAGTATGGTCCTTTAGTAAATATCTAATTAAGGAAACATACCGTATATTTAGAGTTCTAACTAGACATCAAGATCAAGATTTTTTGGCTTCCGATCCGATCTGATTTTTTAAAGGAGTGCTTGTTCCGTTACGATCCGATACCTTTTTGTGTAGTGTCATGAAGGAAGTTCATACCTTGGCTCCAAAAAGTCCATTAGATGATGAAAGCCTATGTTTTTCACAACAGACAGCGGTCAATCATCTAAAGCGATGAATTCAACAATCCTTAGTGTTATTTTCTTGGACTTGTCGCCAACTTTTCGACGTAGATATTTTCTTCTTTGAAATGCCTCCACCAGTGTTTGCTGCTGTGGGTTTGTCGCCTTGTGCTTGTGAATCTCAGACTCATCTGGATGATTCTTTTGTAAGTGACAAATCAAACGGGTAGTGTTAAAGTGGCTCTGCTGGTTCCTCCATGAGAAACTGCTTGTTTGCAGCGACTGCGTGGCTGTTTGACAATCATTTTGTTGTAGTGAAAATCCCAAACAGTGGACATGGAGGTGTTTTGAAAAAACATGTGAAACTGGATCGGTCTGATCACGTGACTGAATCCGATACTCATAAGAGCCGAATCGGAAGTTGTAACCCGATGATTTTAATTGCTTATGAGTACGAATGTAGACATAGATTTTTTAATAGTGACATGATTGATGATTTATGGTTGGTAGATAATTATAACTTATTAAAATTTATGGTTGTTTCTTAGCGACTGTAGTCATCTATGGACGTCGTAAGGTGAGGTAAGTTTACATCACCTTATCTCATCTGTACACGCACGTGTAAATGTAAGTTTACATCGCTCTGCCAACCGAAACTCATGCCAAAACCAACACATACTAACACAAATACATTTTTAAACAATCCACCTTTAACAGCAATAATTCTTCTTGAACTGTTCCAGCCTGACCTCCATCTGAACTTGTTCTGTGCCCGTCATACCTCAGACATAACCTTAAACTAAAGAGGCACGACTTGTTCCACTCGTTTCCGCAGAGACGGCGGTGGCGGTACGTCGGAACTGGCACGCGGCGTTAGCATCTGCCTCGCTGCCATGACGATCACTTCAACCCCGAGTCATAGGGGCTGGCAGAGGACCACCCACGGACACTCGGATACAAACAACGAGCATTGAGGAAAAAAAAAAAAGAAAGAAACGGCATCACCAGAACCCCGCGAGGAGGTGGCAGATGACGGCACAAGACAGCAGGGCGGGTGACAGCTTCTCTTGCCAGTCAACAAGAGGAATAAAGTGGAGTGTGTTTAGCCCGAGGGGTGTGGGGGCAGACGCAGCAGGCAGAGGGGAGTCTCACTGAGCTATTGTACACACTGTATTTGGCACTGCTATCCATCTGCGCCACTGTGATTTTTTTTTTTTTTTTTAGTTTGTTTTCTTTTTTTATTGTCCTTTGACATAAAACTCAAAAATCTAGTTTCGTTTTTTTTGTTTCATTTGGACAGGGACAATGCACAATAATAACCTTAACAGGACAGATGCAGTGTGCCAGGTTGTAGCTCTAGTGCTAATTTCCACTTTTGCGTCTTATTTCTTTTATTTTTCATCACCATTATCGACTCTGCTTTACATGATATCTCCCTTTTCGGTGTGTGTATTGACATAAGGAGCCGTGTGATCTTGACTGCCGTGATTCGAACGCATCTGATAATGAAGTGAAAAGGAGTTTGGACGATTTGTGTTTTCTCAGACAGTCCGTGGAGATGAAACTAATGACAGAAAGAGTCAAAGGCGATGATGCTGAGAAACAATGAGGAAATGAGGTTAGGTTTTAAAAATGATTTCACACATTTCGCCTGGATTCCTTGGAGTTTACCTGTCAAGTTTGTTTTGCCTCATCCCTGTTCCCAGTTACATCCATTTGGTATTTACAATCCAGCTATTCCCTGATGCCCGTCTTTCACACACTATCCTACACTGTCATCTCTTGCCATTTTATTGTGAGTTTTTTTCATCTATTTTCATCCCATTGGGTTTTCTTTACCTCTCCGATAGCCATGATAGAAATAAATACTTGCGATTCCCCAGGCACCTGCTCTCCACAATGCAAACGCTTCACTTTTGTTTCTGACATTTACGTGCTCAATTAGGCCCTCCCCAGACGAGCCCGGACGCCCCGACCACCTCACACATTAAAACTATAATAAGGAGTCAGGGGACAAACAGGCCCCAAGAGGAGACGCAAACATGTGGTGGTCAGCCTGTATAAACAACCATCCCCTTAAAGGTGCACTATGTTACTTTCTCGCTGGGGGTCTTCCATGGAGAGGAGATTGCTTTGCCTGGAATGTTCCACAGAATGGCATTAAACTTATCCATTGTGCATTTATTCAAACATAGATGTTATTGTTGCCTTTAACAAAGATGTGTTCTTTAAGTGGGGCTGCCTCTCCACAGATCTGACCTGTAACTTGTCACCTGGTGGTCGCCATGGAGATAGAAGCATTTAATCCCAACCAGCATCATCTCTGTGGAGAAAAGCAGGTGACAGACCCTCCACCTAAAAGTGGCAGACAGACACTGGTTTATAGTACCCCACCAAAAGAAAACCTCATTTCTTTGGCAAGTTCGGCTGGAAATTAAAAAGTGGGTACTATGCAAAATTGAATTTTTGGAGCACCATGTAATAACGTTGTTCCCGCAAGAGGTTTCATGTCATGTTATTACCGGCTTGTCAAAGCTTGATCTCATCAGATCTCTGAAGCTGAACAGGACCGGGCCTGGTTTGTGTTTGGATGGGAACTGCTGGGTATTAAAGGTACCACAGTGTTCTTAGGCAAGACACTTCACCCACACTGCATAATATAAAAGTGATGAGTCGTGTGTGCGTGAAAGTTGGTGGGGAACTGGATGATGGTGCAGACTGACAGTCCCGCTCTCTGGGCACCTGTGTCTACAATAGCAGTTTACCGCCTCTGAGTGACTGAATAATCCACTGTAAAATGTGCTGGGTGTTGAATACTGCTATAAAAATACAGTGATTAATAATGAATCACCCATGCATGTTTAACAAATCTAGCGACCTCAGTTCGAGCCTGTGCAAGAGTGCTCTTCCACAGGACATTTTCAAATATCATTAACCTAAGAGCACGGTTGCTATAGTCATATGTAAATGGCAGTAAGACAATAAGGCAGGGTGATGCAGCAGTGGTAGGAGGGTAAAGTTAGGCAGATATCACAATTTAGCCAAAAAAATGACTTAGGCAATTATGCTATTAGACTAATGATATATATAAAATCATAATACAAAAATTACACTATAACTTCACAAATCTGGTGCAATGATGTATGCTGATTTAACTTGAAATCATTGAGCTATACTGCACATTTTATGTCAGATGTCCTACTTGTTGTTCTATATAAATTAAAGGGTAAAGAAAAAAAGCTGGTTATGTAACATTTTAGGTACATTTTGTGATCTACATAAACAGATCTACAAATCCCCCACTAAAACCTGTTTTACAAAGTCCCCGTCTCCCGATATTCCTGCTGCTATTCCCACCAGCCTCTTGTTTATCTCTGTGTTCTTGAGCCTTTCACTGGATGTGTGCTGTGGTCGACATCTTGTAAATGTTGACTTTAGCTCTCTGCAGTGGTCAATCCTCTCGCACAGTCTGTCCGAGGGGAGAAGAAATATCGCCTTAGGACTTTTATAATCTACTCTACAAACCCCGACGCGAAGTGTGGCCGTCTCCCCCTGCTCCCTCACTCGCGGCGCTTTCATGCTTTCCCCTGAAGAAGACGACGACATAACGACGCAAATGGGCCAATGAGACGAGGGCTGGCTGTTTGACTTTCCCGTCTTGTCCCTCTTGTCTTGAAGCAGAGAGGGGTTTGCCAGGTTGAAGGCCCACAATTAAGATTCTGCTCAGCCAAGCTACTCCGATGGCTCAATGGGGCGAGAATAAGCAAAAGTCCACTGGTGATAAATGGGCCCCAACACTGCCCATGTCCTTCCAATATAACTCAAGCATTAATTACACCCATTCGTATTGCGCGGCCATCAATATCTGTAAGTCTATATGTGCGTATGTGCGGAGCCATCCGTCTGACCACTGAACACGAGAGCGCCTGTGAGAGCGGAGTCAAATCATTTAATCTTTAATCTAACTTTGACAATACGTGGTCTTGTTTGAAAAGTTTTGATTGTATGTTTAGGATAAGCCCGGTGATTATAGGCTTAGGCCCTGTCGGTCTTGTATCTTTCGACAGCCAGTCTACGCAAAACTATGTGAAAGAAAAATTGGATTTTGAGGCGAGATAGTTTGATAAATTGTCCGATGAACAAATACAGAATGCTTTGTGTTTGGATTATTTTTTTTGATATATTTAGAATGATTAATTATTCATGCTATATTGTTTACTACACCTATTGTAAACTGTTGGGATGTAACTATAATTTATATGAGGTCAAAACGTTTAAGAAATGCACCAAATTCAGTAATTTCAGAGGATACGTATTAAACAAAAGGTAAAAGTTGGCTGTTCATTTGAAAAGTTCATGACATCACAAGGTGGAATTGAGCATATTGAGCTTTGGAGATGTAGACTAATAATAATAAATTACTCAAACGTGTGAATGAAACCAAATAAAACTCCAGGTATGTTTTTGAGGAGGTAGCAACATTCTAATATAACTTAAAGCTCATAAGAACACATTTTGAGTAATATAGGGCCTTAGGTAAGCGCTTAATATATTCCTTAAGTAGGAGTAAACGTATGGTGTCTGAAAACTACTCTGAGAAGTGTTTTAAATTCCTCCTCCAAATACTTTAGCAGCACACACTTGCCAAATAGAATACATGCTTCATTTATTGTCAGACAATAAACTCGCACGTGCCAAAACCACAATGACAAATGTTGAACAAGCTGTGCAGTCTTCACCTTGTCCTCATCAAAGCTGCTCGTGTAAGATCATGTCTAACAGAGCCGAGAGGAAACCAGTGATGTATGGGTGTCAGTGCGCTAGGCTAAAGATATGTGGGGAAACTGAAACGGGGAATCTATGTCTATAAACCTGTTACACTTTATTTATTCACTATTTTATTGACAATGCAGATTCTGAGTACCTTCATATTTCTACTGTATTTTTGGTTTTCAGATTGTAGAATGTGATGTCATATTTCCCAAATGGAAAGTTTATCGATTGTACTTTTCAATGACATATCCAAAAGGTTCATTCACAAGTGCTGAACCTGGTCGCTTCTATTAGTGACTAGAGTAGGGATGTAACGATATCCAAATCTGTCCGTATTTCACGATATTTTCACGATATACGTCTCATGGTGCAATATTAATTTTAAGATTTTCCTCTTAAAATACCACAAGACTTAATCCAAAGAACTAAGATTTACAAAGAAGTACAAAGAACAGTTATTTCTTCATGTAGTCTGCACTGAAACAGAGCAGAGGATCATAGACTAAGTAGTTTCGTCTTTTTTTTTTTTTTTTTTAGCTATTGCTGCAACATAACTATTAATTTAAGCAAAGTGAATTGTAATTTGATATTATTGTGAGACCCTTGACGATATGATGCCACGATATTTTGGTTATTGTTACATCCCTAGACTAGAGTGTATATCTTCATATTTTACAATACAAATCTGTATTTTAACAAGATTCACTGTAGCTGTTGCCACCAATACTTGCAAAGACAGTGCCAATGGTTTAATCCAGTCCTATTATTCTGTCTGAGAATTATGGAATTTATGGAATTTATGAATTTATAAAACAATATGTAAATCATTACATGTTTGGAGGATGCACATATAGTGCCTAAAAAGTACTCGGTAGTCAAAAAGTCCATACCCACAGATTATACTAAGGCATGGTTAGTAGGAATGTAACAATAACCGAAATATGGCGATATCGTATCGTCAAAGGTCTCCCAATAATATCGTGGACCATCACAATATATCGAATCACAAGTCTCTTTGCTTAAATGAAGAGTTATGATGCAGAAATAGCTATAAAACAGAGGGAACTACATAGACCGTGATCCTTTGCTCCATTTCAGTGCAGACTACATGAAGAAATAACTGTTCTAAGCACTTTTACATCTTCATTCTTTGGATTAAGTCTCGTGAAGGCATTTTTAGAGGAAAAAGTAGCATATTCACAGTTTTGTGCCTCCACAAAATATTGCAGTAAATATTGTATCGTGAGATGTTTATCGTAATAATATTGTACAGAGATTTGGATATCGTTACATCCCTAATGACAGTAAATGTTGTACCAAATGACTGGTCAAAGAATTTTAGAATGTCACTCTTGTTACTATGTATAGTATCATAATATCATGAGCCTCCACACCATCCCATGATATCGCCATAAATATTGTACCATCAGGTTCATACTGTGACGATATCGTATAGTGAGACTTGGATATCATTACACCCCTAATGGATCGTGAAAATAACACAATACAGGCACAACATTTAACCACCTGAAAAATAATAGTATTGGTCTGGATTTAAAACAAAACTATTAAACTCCATACTGTATATACTACATACTCCAACTAACAACTCACCCTTATGTAAGAGAAAACCTCCTGTCCTTCTATTATGTCACTGTTTTCTCCTTACGACTCTTATATACAGCTGAATATATTTTGTATCACTTTATTTACATCATATTTATATCATGTCATATGTTTTGTATCACTATATATTGAAATTTTTACTTGTACATATACATTTATATAATAACGCCTTATTTGACACCAGTCTCTTGTTATTTTGCTACTTATTTTGAATTTATTACTACCATTTATGTTTTTGCGCTTTGTTTTTATATTTTATTGTGATGTGTAAGCTCCTGTGCCAAATAATTTCCCTTGTGGATCAATAAAGTTTGTCTAATGTCTTAAGTTTAAATCTTGAAAATGTATTATTATATTTAAATATCTTTTTTATGTTTTCATTGCTGTGTTATCAGAATCAAGGCAGTATTGAACTCAGTGTCAGCAAATTTCACAGATTTGGAATTAGCTTCAGTGATATAGTGATATAGTGATATAGGGTAAGAATTCAATAAAATACACTTAACTGAATATAATAGCAAAATATGCATGGCCAGGATAATGCAAAAGAAGCACTCCAAATAGACAGTGTTGTTATTGATGTTACATTATTAAGCATATTTCCAGCTGTATTTCCAGAACAATAAATAACTAAGCCATGCATTTCTTATATACCCAAACTTATTCAAACTCCTCAGGCAAACTTTACATTTCCTTCCAGCAAGCATACACATTATTACTATTATTATTTGATTTATTTTTTCATGAAGGTTTCAAAGTCTTCAATCACAACACATCAGAGGGGACGCACGCAGTAATGTAGCTGAAAGGAAATCCTGTCTTGGCGGCGTTGTAATGAGTCCTAATCAGGGGCCACACCGCCAGCTTCATCTGAGGGGGGTCTGGGCTGCCTTCTCTTCTTACTGCAGTAATTGTTTTGAAATGATGGGGAAATCTAATAAACAGTGCACAACAGCAGCACACAGAGGGACTATCTTTAACGGCGCCTCTTTGAAAGCAGCTAACTATTATCATTAATGCATTGGGGGATAGTTTTGCATGGCTTTGCTGTACACCTACAGAAGAGTGCTGGGTTTGTGTAGGGAGATGTTTGTGATTTAAATTGCTTGAAAAATCTAATAAAATAAAATAAAGACACCGTACCATCCTCACATATTTTAAAATGTACAGTGGGTAACTTTTCATTTGGGGGTCCGTCACCTGTTTGTTTGTCTGGATATGTCATTGCTCTGCCTGGAATGTTCCACAGTATGACATTAAACAGCTCTAACTTACATTTATTCAATTACAAGTGGTTTAAAGGCTCAAAAATACCCACAAAAACAGGTATTCTGGCTGTGAGCGGGGTCGTCTCTCCACAGATCTGATCTGTAACTTGGTCTGGTTTGGTTTTGTTCTGTGAAATATTCCAGACAAAGTAATAACATCTTCATGGAGAAAAAACATTTGACGGACCCTCCACTGGAAACGTTACATAATGCACCTTTAAATACATTCTGAGCATTCTGAATTATTTCTCACAAATCAGTTTATAAACTGAGGCCAGCGTGGAGGTTTTTCTTTCAAGGTAATGCAGCATCTAGCATGCTAACCACACTCAAAGTATGTCCATACCAAGCAGTAGACATATTTTGACCTCAAAAGCGTTTTATGCAATATGTCTGTACTGGGCCGAAATAACTGTTCAAATGGGAAAACATCTATTACACCTTTATAGGGCCTATATTATACTGTTTTCTGATTTATGTTATAACGTTGTGTTATAATGTTGCGGAGTTGTGTTTTGTTTCATTCACACAAGTTTAACAGAAAAATAATGCTTATTAGTATGTAGTGCTTATTTCAAACTGAAAATGCTCTGTTCCACCTTGTGATATCATATGGTAATACAGGAAGTGCTCCACTGTGGGTTTAAACCATAGAACTATCATAAAATCTGGAAGGTGAACCCAAGAGAGCGTTGCATTGTTTTCATTTACGTGCTCATTGGCGCATGGTCCCAAAAATAATGTTTTCTTCCGCATTTACTTCCTCAACACGGGCAACGCCTCCCACCCGTGTGACATCTGTAATGACATGCATTAGCTGCTAGAGCGGCGCTAGCGCAGGCTCAGGGTTCAGCTAGGCTAAGTCTACAAAACTAACTTTTAGGCACTTTGAAGATTTGAGAAGTTGATGAGGTAAAAACAGAAAAAGTCCATACCAAATTTGTTTTGGTGAACGTTTCTCAATGCTCTGTCATCTGAATACGGGCCATTTGAATTCCCAAAAAAATGCATCTTGCTTCCATGTAAGAATTCTTTCTGGGCCCATCTCCAGGGAGCTGCAGTACCAATAGTGCGGCCACTAGTCAGTCTCAATCAAGTGATTTATCCAGTTTTTATGATAGTTTAAACACGGTTTAAACACCACACACCTTCCCTGAAACCATTTGGACAGTTTTGACCTTGGAATTCCCAATATACTAAACAAAAGGTAAAATGTAGCTGTTACTCTAGGTCTATTTGTGAGGAGGTAACAGCTTTCCAACATGACTAAGAGCTCACATGAGTCTATTTTACATAACATAGGACCTTTAACTCATCCTTATTCTGTGCATGTCCGGCCTGGCCAAGGCACAGATTAAATTGACATTCAGTAAATCAATAAATGGAAGTTAGTACTAACACATGTTGAGAATTCTGCTTATAGACTTTCCCAAACGATACAGTAAGCAGGACAAGCATCTCAGAGATCCATCTCCATTTGAAATCAGTGCGTCTGATTGGTTTATAAGATTGACTGAAGTGACAGCTCAGATGTGAGGGGCCCCGCAGTCATTTGTTCTTGTTTTACTTGTCCATAAAAATAGAAATTCTGTATATTTTAAAAGAATGTGCTAAAACATACTGACAAAGACATCTGCACTCCATCGCTTTGAATCCAAACTTTGAAGCTAGCAGTTATTGTTTTAACCTCATTTGAACTACTTCACTCATCAACATGACAACATAGAGTCTATTTGCATTTTGTGAGCTCAGAAATCAGGACTGAATATTTTAGAATGTAAATGTAAAATCCATAAAATAATGTATCCAAAAGTTTAAGCGCAGAAAACCAATTTATGTAGCCAAATCTTTGAGTACAAGTTAAATGTTGGGTTTCAGATCACATCACAGCATTGTATAGGCCAATATGATTTAATACAGATGGGGGCTGCTAAAACGAATAATGTTCAACTTCAGAGTTTTGTTGGAATACTGTACGGTCTTGGGTTTTGTCATTAATAAAAATGATCAGGGTTCATATTTGGAAATATGCCTTTCTAATATTTCATGGCAAAGTACAATGTAATTCAGAGGAAAAACTGCATGTTTTCAAGAGTTTTCAGCGAAACAAACAAAAAACGGAACTGTAATTGTATAAGTGTGCAAGGTAGACAAGTTTAAAGGGACCGTTCAGAATTTTGGACATAGGACCTCATTTCCTAGTGAGCCAGAGCGTTGGAGATGTGTGGAGACACCTTTTTAAATATTCCATCCAGTCCTTGTATTTGGAGAGGTTGCTGGTGCTAGGCTAGTGCATGTCGATGACGATAGTTGTCCTGCCACTAAAAACAGCCTTACCCACTGTCATAATTTTTATACAATCACAATCCAGTGAAAGTATTTCTGACATTTAAACTCCAGTTTCCTACCAATTGGGATTAAATCAAACCACTGAGTCAGTTCTTTTTCACGTGCCTTGCACGGGGAAGAGCTCGGCCGTGCGTGCGCTTACTAGGCTCGTCCACGCTGCTCTCCCAAAGCCCCTCCCCTTGCAGTACGGTTTTATTAATTTCCAACAATCCATCATGTCAGTACAAAGACAACGTATTCAACGTATACATACTCTTGTTAAGCTTACCACAGATAACATAGTGAAGTATATCATGACTTTGTTTTACATTTGATCAGATTTATGATCTGGGAACTAGCTGGGTACGAAGCAAGAGGTCACAAGAGGTCACACATCTGGTTTTAGCAGAGATAGCGTTAACACAGGCTCTTTCATCCTCTGAGCCTTGTACCATGAGACTGTTTGATGTACATTTTTAAATAACTTCATCATTATAAGCATTTTATTCTAACACCCACTCCACAGTGCACCTGACGAGTCTCATCATTTCATGAATCTTCACATGTTGAGGGACTATTTTCTCATATATCAGTCCGCCGCTGCCGAGCTTTTTATCAGGAAGTACAACTCGCTGCTGCTCAGACATAAATCCTTCAAATGCAAGGCTGGTTTTATTTCTAAAATTATTCTATTGACACAGACATGCACATCAACAGTCTGGAGTTATAATAGTTTTACCTCGGGTGCACTGTGGAGTGGGTAAGACTGTTTTCAGTGGCAGATCAACTATGCCCATTGACATGCACTAGCCTAGCACCAGCAACCTCTCCAAATACAAGGACTGGATGGAATATTTTAAAAAGTGTCTCCACACATCTCCAACACTCTGGCTCACTAGGAAATGAGGCTCTATGTCCTAAAATTTCAAACTGTCTCTTTAATGCCTTACTGTGGAATATCTTCAGGTTAAGAAGCAAATACCATTTATACTGAAACAGAATTTAGTGCACCTCATTCTCATTTAGTCTGATGTCTCGCTTCGCTTCTTGATTGGAAAGCAAAAAAATCCAAAATGAATGACCATTATTTCAGAAATGCCACCTGTTCTTATGATACCAGTTAATCCAAAACATAAATCCACTGTCTCCCCTTTGTTCAAATTGTAATATAAACCATCGTTCAGTTCTGGTTGCTCCCCATCTGGAAGTATCATCACATTCTACAACCTGAAAACAATCTGAATACTTTATGTATTTCCGCATAATAAACACATGTGCCAAAACCACAGTGTCTTCACCTTGTCCTAATCAAAGCAGCTCATGTCAGGTCATGTCAGATACTGTGAGTGACTGAAGTATAACTCGTATCACTTGTGTACAGGCTGTGGAGACAGAACACTACTCTAACAGTAAACAGTACCCATCTTTCCCCATCTTTCTATTTGTACATTTTTGTTTACTCAAACTACAAATGGGTTAAAAATAAACCGATCAGACTTTTCAGCAGGTCTCATACAATAATAAAACGATAACATTTCAGTCCTGCCACCTGATTTTCTCCATAAAGATGTTATTGCTTTGCCTGAAATGTTTCACAGTATGGCATTAAACCTTACTATCTTCATGGAGGCCAAACCAGACCAAGTTACAGGTCAGATCTGTGGAGAGGCGACCCCTGCTTGCAGCCAGAAAGCCTGTTTTTCTAGGTATTTTTGAGCTATCACACATACTTACACAGGCCTTTAAGTAAAACATACCTAAAATGTATACGTAAGTACAGTACTGCTTTTACTTTGTGACATTTCAACACTGACTACAGCACTACAGTAGTCATCGCTAATTTAAATCAATGCTGTACTCTACACGCACATGTCCTGTCCTATAAGAATGACCTACATACATTTATGTACAGGTCCTCACTCAGCATTTGCCAAGTCAGCAGCTGCTTCTACAGTAAGATGAGGAAGGTGAAACAGTGTGGCCGGCTAAAGTCACTTTGGTTGAGCATTCACGCCATCTGGCCTGTCACTTAACCTGCACCTTTGTCCTCTCATCCCTCCAACCCATACACTACCATTCTGTCATCCCCCTCTACTATAAACACCACAGAGACACTTTCATTTTTGACAAGGCCACTTCGAAATCTACAGAGTTAATTTGCAAAGGGCGTGCTGAGTCCAAAGCCTTGAGCGCCCTTATTTGCCGTCTGGTGAGATAGATCATTTCAAATTAGTGTGTATTAGAAATAATGTGTTATTTTATGTCTAGATTAAACCTTCATTAACCCTGCCAACTTTGTTTTTATCCCCCTGACGTATGCTGTGTTAAGCTTTATCTTATTTCTTGTAGAGCCAAGTTTAATTTTGAACCTGTCTGAAGAGCAAATTTACAGGAGATCAAAATGACTTTTCGAGCTGAAATTAAACTGAAAATGTCATGAATGGTGGTGGGGAGGGATGGAAAAAGTGGAGCTATCCTGGTGTATATGGGTATATGTGCTCAAAGTTAGCAAGTAGCTGTATGTGCTAATACTGAAGAAAGATGGAGTTTCAAGTTTAGGTTTTGAACTCTAGTTATAGTTATGTTTCCAATCAAATTCACTGATGGTCTAACCAGTGTTGTGACGGTACTCGATTCCGATATTAAGGAATACACTTGATATTCAATACAGATTCTGATATTACAATAATTAATTATGATTAGAGCCATTCAATAAACTGTGTACGGCGAGTGTAGGATCCTTAAAGAGCCCATATTGTGTCCTAACCTCCTTGTCAAAGCCGGATCTCATCAGATGTCAGAAGCTCAGCAAGGCCAGGCCTGGGTAGTACTCATAGACCATATATATGAGTGGACTAAGTGAGCGTGACGTCACCCATAGCGTTAAGCATTTAGCCTCAAATGAGGCTCCCGATGTTAATGGATACAGGAGCGAATCTGGAGCCAGGCTCTATGTTATGAATAGGATTTTTTTGATGGACAAAAGTAGGAGCCAGAAGAACCTCCTGGAGCACTTCCTGTTTGGCATGTGGCAACTAACGGGTTAGCTTAGTCCACTTACATATACAGTCTATGGTAGTATCTGGATGGGACACTGCTGGGAACACCAGGTGCCACACTGGAGCACAAGTGGTTAAAAATGTTCACCAACATTACCTTCTATGAAATGTGTGTGTGTGCGAGTGTAGGTGTGGGTCGGAGGGGCTGATGGTGCAGATTGGCAGCCTCGCCTCCGTCAGACTGCCTCGGAGCAGCTGTGGCTACAATAGTATCTTACCACCACCAAGTGCAGAGTGAATACTTCACTGTAAAGCGCTTTGAGGTGGTATATAAATCCAATGGTCAATAAATCATGGCTATTAATATACATAATGCAGTTGTTTTGAGTCCAAAAGGCACATTTAAAACACAAATGGTTTATTAATTTTCAAAAACAGATGGGTCTTGTGGTCATTTGTTACCACATAGCTCATTAGCGCTGTGCCTTCAGACTTTCAATACTAATTTTGTTCAGAAAAAAGACATTTCAGTCACTGCTGAGCTCTACTGTATCTGTTGCTCTATGGCTTAAAATCATCTCATTACACAGCATATAGACCTGCACGGACGGCGTCTTTGTCAAACCCTGTGAGCGGCCACTCAGATAGAGCTCTAATCAGCCTGTCTTGAGCGGTGGGACTCTGACTGACCCACACTGTGCATATTACACTGAGCCAAGAGGTCATTAGTCCAGATTTACTTATGACACAAAAGCCTCATAAAGAGCTAATCAGGCTTAATAAGGTTTTACATTTATGAGCTGTCAAGTCCAAGGGAAACACAGCCCACTGGCATCATCACCTTTTAATAGTGAAGCTTACAAAAGTCACTCTGAGGGAGGTTGTTAAACACTTAAAATATCCATGCAAAAAAGGTAAAATATTCTTTTGTTTATATTGTTTTTATTATACAATGGAGTTCCACGCACTGCTAGTCACGAAATTGTTAAGAATCACAGCAATGACAGTACTCAACCTTCAAAAGAGCTCTTAAAATAGTTTGAAAACGAGCAAGTCATGCACCCAGAGATGATCTCATGTCTCTTTTTTGGGGGCATTTATATAACCTGAGAAGGGCTTAACTGTCTGTAGCTGCTCAAGTTCAGGCAAAAACAACTATTTATACACAGGGTAGCTGCAGGGTCTTAAAAGTCTTTAAAAAGTCTTAAATTTCATGTTCCTAAATTAAGCCTTAAAAAGTCTTAAATTATGTTTTCCAAGTCTTATTTTTTTCACAAAGGTCTTGCATTTCATTGGCCTATTTTTTGTATACTCACCCAGGCTGCAGTGCAATGTGAGACAAGACAATATGAAAGCCTAGTTTGTCTTGTGAGAATGTTAGAAATGATTTTTTTGGCCATTTTACAAGCAATGCATACTACTATAAATGAGTTCTGAATGAGATTTTATAATAAAAGTAGTTTTTGTTATTTAAAGAAGTGAGTAATAGTCATAAGTAGAACTGGCTGCAATGCTGGTCTTAATTTTCATTTGAGTGGTCTTAAAAAGGTCTTAAATTTGGGGTAGTCAAACCCTGTGTACAGAAAAAAGCACCACAAAACAATGTATTTTACACCTTTCTGGTGTAGGGTCCACTACCTAAGCCCTGATGAAGACCAGTCATGGTCGAAACATGTTGGCTTTGGTCATCGAAATAAAGGCCTTTTAAATTGACTTTTCCTCGTCCGATTTTTACTTTTTTTTGGATTGCCTGGATTTTGTTTGTGTTTAAAGATAAGATGCCCCTTTTTTTTCCAAGAACGCCCTCTACCTGCTCTCACTCTTAGGCTTTAGAGCTGTTACAGCTGATTTTAATATGAATGTATCTTTTTTTTTTTCTTTTGTATGTGAAGAACTTTGTGACCTATGTCTGAAAAGTGCTATATAAATTAACTTTACTTACATACTCACTGGAACACCTATAGCAAACAGCCACATTCTTGTTTTTTCAGTTTTAGAATCCACTACCTACTTGTCGGCATGGAAATGTTCTTGCTTTGCCTGGACTGTTCCATGGTGTGACTTTAAACATATCCATTTAGCATTTATTCATTATGGGTGTTTCTGTTGCTCAAAAATCCAATAATTCCTTCTGTGAAATGGGGCGAATCTCCACAGATCTGAACTGTAATGTAGCATAGTATCTTGCTTGTTTCCTTTGTTATAGATAGATTTAATCTATACTGTGGAACATTCTCTACAAAGCAATAACATCTCTATAGAGACAAACAGGTGGCAGACACCACTAGAAATGTTATGCAGTGCAGCTTTAAAGATTAACCTTGTGAATTGTGTGTTTAATCTGCTTTTTAACACAAAAATACCAAAAAATACTAATCCTATTCATCCATCCATCCATCCATCTTCTCCCGCTTAATCCGGCTGGGTCGCGGGGGCATTTTGCTGCCCAATACTCATAGCACCTGACCCCCCCTATGAACCCCTCTGCAGGTGGTGAGCCCACAGGAGGGTGGACAACATGGTCCTTGATGTTAGTTCATAGGGGTGCGGGCATGTTTTAGGTTGATGGGGGAATCCTATTCATTTATTTCTTTTTAAGTGAGCATAACCATGAACCATACTCCATGCGAGTTTAGTGCTTCTCTGAGGTCACTGCTATGGCCAATGGACAGAAATAACTCCTCCTCTCAGCAACAGTGGTGCGTTTGTCTTCACTATATTTATAAGATCTCATTATTTCCATCCCTTTTGCTGTCGCTTAGTATTAAGTTTCTTTCAGTGCACACAGGAATAGCTCCAGTCTCGATATGAATCCAGGGTCCCCTCAAAGAGATGCATTTCAATAACAAAAGGATATATTTCTTGGATTTTCGGTTTAGCCACGTAAAATATCATTGATTCTGTTCAAACGCTTCAATCTTTTCGCCGGGTATGTGTAGTCGACGGATCTGGGATGAAAATCAACACAAAAATAGGCACTTATTACAAGCGAAATGGGTTTTCTTTTTGAGTCCCTTCTTGGTAATATCGCAAATGAAATTACAAACTGTTGTGTTCCCCAGCACCACGTAAAAATGGAAATGTGGAGTGTTAATTCATGCATGAAGGGTTTAGAGGTGCTGAAAAATTCTTCTGATTCCTGACGTTAAATTCACGGTATTATTCGTTAAAGGTGCATTGTGTAACTTTTCTGGTGAAGGGTCGGCCAGATGTTTTTCTCCATGCAGATGTTATTGCTTTGTCTGAAATGTTTCACAGAAGGGCATTAAAACGTTGGAATGTAGAGACCAAACCAGGCCAGGTTACAGGTCAGATCTGTAGAGAGGCAACCTCGCTTTTTCTAGGTATTTTTGAGTTTTAAAACCACCTGCATTTGAAAGTAGATCTGTTTAATCTCATATTGTGGAAGATTTGAAGCAGAGTAATGGCATATCTATAGAAAGTCGGTGTCTATCAGCCAACTGCTTGTTTCCTTGGAAATGTTATCGCTTTGTCTAGAATGTTCGACACTATAGATTGAACATATCCATCACAATGAATGCTGAATACTGCATGATTAACTGGTCACTGACAAGCATGACAACCTTAAAAGCAATAGAATCAATAAAAAAGCTTTAAAAATTTTGACAGAAAAACTTCATCTTTTCATCATTGGCTCATACTACAAAAATATAAAATCTTAGGTTTTGGACATTTTAGACTCTTTAAACCCGCCTGCTCGGTGTATAAGGTCTTAAATGGACTCACTCCACCTCCTCTGGGGGAGCTCATTTTGCCCAAATCCAGCACTAGTGCTCGGGTAACAAGAGCCTGTACCAGAGGGGACTGTCACACCTTACAAATGCACAACATTCAGGCAGCAGGAGTTTTCAGTCAGGGGTACGAAAAACTGCAACATCCCAATTGCAATAAGAGCCTCTACCACATTCAGTCCATTTAAATCCATCTGAAATGATAATAATAATAAATAATACATCAGTTTTATACAGCGCTTTTCAGGACACTCAAAGACGCTTTACAGAGCATTATTCATTCACTCCAGACCCGGTGGTGGTAAACTACTATTATAGCCACAGTTGCCCTGGGGCAGACTGACAGAAGCGAGGCTGCCAATGTGCGCCATCGGCCCCTCCGACCACCACCACCATTCACGCACACACCACTTTCATTCTAGGCAATGTGGGTGCTGTGCCTTGCCAAAGGACTTTTTGCCATTGGCGCCCCACTGTGGCACCTGGAATTCCCAGTGGTCTCCCATCCAAGTCCTAACCAGGCCACAGCCCTGCTGAGCTTCTGAGATCTGACGGGATCAGGCTTTGACAAGCCGGTATGGCCACAAAAACGATGGCTTAAGAGAAACCAGATCTGTGATCACTAATGTTATGCTTTTATGTAAATGTCAATGTTGTACGTCATGATTGTGTTTTATTGTGCTTGTCATTGACAGTTGGTCTATTGTGTGAAGTTGTCTTATGTTATTTCTATCTCTTTGACCTGCAGCAGGGACTACAGATGTAAAGTAGCCTTTGGGCTAATTCCGGCACATTTACAAGTATTTGTTCATGAATATGCATTGTCCCTTTTAATAAATAAAACAAAACAAAACACACACAAAAAAATCACAAGAGTGACAAGCAGGTTTCAGCACTATGCTACATTACAATTCAGATCTATGGAGAGTTGCCCCTACTCACAGATAAAACAAATGAAACAGAACAAATGCAAGGAAGACATGTTTAATGCTCTACTGTGGAAAGCAGACCCTACACCTTATAGAAGTTTCATTCATGCATGGAGGCTTTATCGGGACTGAAACATTCTCATAACTCCAGACGTTGAATTCGCCATAGTATATCCATTAAAGATGCATTGTGTAACTTTTCTGGTGAAGGATCCATCCAATGCTTTTCTCCATCCAGATGTTATTGCTTTGTCTGAAATATTTCACAGTAGGGCATTATTACCTTCTAACATCGCAGAGACAAAACCAGCCAAAGTTACAGGTTGGATCTGTGAAGAGGCAAGCATGGAAATAAACTGATAACCACAACAGAGACAGTTTAATGGCCAGCTCTATGGAGAAGCAAGTCTGGACAAGACCAAAATGAATTGTTTTAGGTATTTTTTGTGCTATAAAACAATAATTAATTGAACACATGATATATTTAATGCCCTGCTGTAGAACTTTCCAGGCAAAGTAATAACATGTAAGTACCGGACTTTCCTTAAATAAGTTACACAGTGCACCTTTAATTCATGCATGGAGGTTTTATAGCTGTTGAAAAATTCTCGTAATTCCAGACGCTGAATTCGCCATGGTATTATCCATTAAGACAAGTGCAACGCAGGGAGTCGGTGCCTATCTGCGAATGGGGCCCACCATATGTCTAGTGTCAATACGACTTCACGGTTGCCCATGTGGAAAATAGCTACAGGCCACAGAATGTAGACTGGCGCAGTGCTGTGTTTAGATAAATATTCTTGAACTGTGATATGTGTAATAGAAAACGAGAGCCATGTCTAAAAATAATTTCCGTCTTTTTAATTGTCATGGCGATGGGACTAAACGGTCGATCACAAACTACTCAGGTTTGTTTTGGCAAGCAAAGAATTGTGTGATTGTTTCAAATGCCCTTGGTGATTCTCCAAGGACTAGCTTGGCATGAAATTGGCAGAAGCAGAGACCAAGGGGAGGAAAAAGGAGGAGGAGAAGGAGGCAAGAAATGAATAC
This sequence comes from Odontamblyopus rebecca, assembly GCA_030686955.1. Taxonomy (NCBI): domain Eukaryota; kingdom Metazoa; phylum Chordata; class Actinopteri; order Gobiiformes; family Gobiidae; genus Odontamblyopus; species Odontamblyopus rebecca. Next base: position 20,792,618 of record CM060672.1, read on the forward strand.
GCAAGTGAGACGAGATAGAACTTTGGGTAAAATGTCCACAAGTAAAAAGGGATGTCTGTGCAAAAAAAAGATGATGAAAAAAGGCAGAGAAAAGAGTAGGAGCATTTGAGTTCTGGTTGGGTTCCCTCCCAGACATAGAAGCTCCGCAAACTCTGGAAAAAAAAAAATCAAAGTTCAAGACGGATAACCATGAGCAGTTAGTGGGACCAGTGTCAGTAGAGCCAGTCATTAGCCAGAGCGAAACGAATATATTCTGTACCGTATTTTTCATGGTTTGGGTGATCCTGCAACTTGTACTCAGGTGCAACTTGTATATTAAAATATATAATTTCACATGTTGGTTATTTGCACACTGAAGAGAGGGCGCTCTGGGTTGGGTGACTCTGGGTTGGGTGACATTATCTCCCGTTAGTCCTGAACCAATGAAAATTTAAAGTTTAGCATCAACTTATAAAGACCACTGAGAAAGTCTGAACACAAATGTCCCCCAAAAGAAAATCATATTCTGCAGATCACAAGCTGCACGTAGTGAAATATGCAGCCGAAAACGGTGAACGAGCAGCAGAAAGAAAGTTTGTAGGGAGTGAGGAACAAGTTCATAAATGGTGCTTAAACAACATGCTGCCGGGATGGGCTTGTCGGTGGTGCAGTTACGTCTCCATGTCCAGGGAGTAGCCAAGGCGATGAATATTAATGACTTAATGCAGGAGTAAACCTTCTTGGCGTTACTGCTTCATGCAACACAGCCGCTTCGTTCAGAGCACGGACAACGATGTCCCAAAAACTGCTGCAGACTTCCAAGCCAAGGTTGACAGTTTGAAGTGTTGAAATGCCTGTTCTTGGACTTTTTTTAATAAAATTAATTTTTAAAATGCGACTTATAGTCCAGTGTGACTCATATATGTTTTTTCTTTTTCATTATGCTTTTTTTTTTTGGCTAGTGCGACTTATAGTCCGGAAAATACAGTACTCTTGTTCCAAAGTATAATCCAACAAATAGTATAAAAATATACATTATGCTATTTTCTGATCTATGTTATAATGTTTCCTCATCACAAACGTACCTGGAGTCGCGTTTTGTTTCATTCACACATGTTTAACACACAAATCCTGTGTATTTAGCCCAAGTCCTTCTCTCAAACAGAAAACACTCTGTCCCATCTTCTCATGTCATGTGGTAATACAGGAAGTGCTCCATTCCATTCAATTCCACCTCCACTGGAATCATTTGGATTATTGCAGCAAGGTCAAATGTAGCTTTAACTTGGTAAATACTGCTTGATGACATCAAAAGGTGGAATGGAGCATTTTTAGCTTTGGAGATGTAGACAGACTAATAATAAAAGATTATGGTTTAAAGCTCTCAAGTCAATTTTGCGTAATATAGGACCTTTAAAGGAATAAAAAATACATGCAAAAAAATCTGACTGATATAGACAGAAACTAAGGTAACTTAGTCTGAAGACATTTATTGACTTTACTCCTTAATTCTCTTGTCCATTCCATGTTTTGTGTGACACTTGCACCTCATCCTATACTGACAGTAGTACCGTCATTGGGATAATAATCATTGCTTGGCAGATATCCATATGTATATCCAATAAAAGTTGCGACTGTGTGCTACAAAGAACTGCAGTGTGAATCCGTTTTTTTCTTTTCTATAATTTTTCTATAATCATCAGTGTCAACATCACCTACCACTATTTCCGTTGTGAGGTCATGAGAAAAACAGACCTCAGCCTTATTTATTTATTTATATATCGACGTAACCCGGGGCGTGCCAAACTTTCTATCAATATATCTGTTACACGGCGCACTTAAAGCCACATCGACTGGTTTTCATTGGGGCCCCTGTCATTTCAAGGGCTATCATGAGGATAATTATCCACAATCCATACTACACTGAGCCTTTAAAGAGTCACCCGCTGTCAAGAATCGCCCCCGCCCCCCTTTGTCGCCCCTTCCCCGGAGACCCCCGCCACCTCCCCTTCATCACACACCCACCCTCACACCACGCTCCTCCGCCTCCTACAGCTTATACCAGCCCGTTTCATTAGCCACATAGCTCGAACGCTCCCAGAAGGGTAAACCCAGAGGCGAAATAGTTTACAAAATGGTCCTTTTTACTGCACATCGTCCCAGTAAAAGATGTAAAAATCACTTCCGATTTAGAAAGAGGGAGCCGAATGTGCTAATTGGATTGGCATTTCACAAAAGGCAGATTTGACTTGATGCTAATGTGATTGTGACACTCTCCACTTTCTCTTTGCTCAGTAACTAGAACGAGGTGGCAAAGAGTTAGAGAAAAAAAAATCCAAGACAGCATCTGGTGGAAAAAGTTAAAAGATTCAAAGACGCTTCAGAATTCTTATTACTTGAAAGTTGTCGGCATTTGTGAAATTTGAGCGAAATTGTGTTACACGACGCAAATACTGCTTTAAAAAGACAGACTGAAGTGTAAAACAAATTCCTTTGACAATGTTCTATTAAAAAGGCTGGGATGATTCGCAAGAACTCACATGATCTTGTAATAAAGGGTGACAAACGATGAACCAGTTCTAAGTGCATTCTTGACTTGTATTCAGATTGATACAGATATGTACTGTATCAAATGATATAGTACAATATGAATGCTACAGTGGGTCAACTCCTCTGGTTAAGTTCCTTTTTTTTTAACAAGAAAGGGATAACAGACAACATGACACAGAGTACATGAATGAATGAGCATGAATAGAGGTTTAAAGGTCCTATATTATCAAAATTGACTAACTTGGCCATGGTAGGATGTTCTTACCTCATCAAAAACATATCCAGAGTTTTATTTTGTTTCTTTCACGCATGTTTGAAACCATGTATTATCAAGTCTGGGTGTGTTCTGCATTAAACCTATGGCAGTTCATCAGTTACTGTGGTGACACAAAGCATTCATCAGCAAGAACTACCAAAAACTTTTAAGATCGCCTGAAAAAAACAAACAAAAACAAACCTTGTGACTATAATGTCATGTGAGAAGGACTGGTTCAAGAACACAAATCATCTCTCTTGTCGTAGTTCCAGTTAAGTCAGTTCTGTATTGTCAGATTTTGCTCAAACAAAAAAGATTAAATTATTGAGTAAGAGATCTTAAGACAAAACAGTGCCTACAGTAGCATCACACCCCCAGAGAATGTTGAGGATTTCACCTGCAAAGTATCAATATACCCAATGTATGAAATCCAAGTTGCGATTGGTGCACTATAATCAGGCAGTCTCAATCTAAGACTTCCCACTCCCCAGGCACTTCCTCCATTAGGACACCCAGAGATCATATCATTTCCAAACAAATGCTAAATGCATTGTGTCTCTCAAAAGGTAGGATTATTTCAACAAGAGAGCACTCAGGGTATCCTCAGGTTTAATACCCCAAATTTAATACTTTTTAAGACCTTTTTAAGACCACTTGAATGAAAATTAAAACCAACATAGTACCCGTTATGCAGGCGAAAAACACCAGATCCATTTCTAATAATGACCATTACTCACTGCTATAAAATCTCATTCAGAAGTCATTTATAGTAGTATGCAATGCTCGTAAAATGGTCTAAAAATCATTTATAACATTCTCACAAGACAAACTAAGCTTTTACATGGTCTTGTCTCACATTGCACTGCAGCCCGGTTGAGTTTACAAAAAATAGGCTAATGAAATTCAGGATGTTTGTGAAATAAATAAGACTTGGACAACATAATTTAAGACTTTTTAAGGTCTTAATTTAGGAACATGAAATTTAAGACCTTTTAAAACTGTGTAACTTTTCTTGTAGAAGGTGCATTATATTGCTTTGCCTTCAATTTTGTAGTACAGCATTACACATCTCATTTGCATGTATTGAATTACAGTCATAATTATTGCTCAAAAGTGCCACAGAGAACAACATTTCCACTCAATTTCACCAGAGATCTGACCTGTCTGACCTGACTTGGCCTGGCAGCGTTACTTGCTTTTTTCCATGGAAATATAAATACTTAATGCCATACTGTGGAACATACCAGGCAATGCAAGAACCATCTTTCTCGGAACAAGCAGGTGAAGAAAGCAACAGAAAAGTTAGTGCAACCGGGTCTGGAGTGAATGAACAATGGTCTGTTAATAATGCTCTGTAAAGCGTCTTTGGGGACACGTGTCTGTGAAAAAGCGTTATAGTTGTTGTTGTAAGGCGACCTTGGGTGTCCAGAAAGGCGCCAAATAAATAAAATGTATTATTATTCTTATTATTAACATTGATACTCAGCCGTCTCCAATGGACTAACAATTTTTCCAGCCGCTATATATTTTGTTTACATCATCAAACACTGACGCAAGCATCTCCACTGCAAACCCCCCTCGTGTTCACCCATCTCGTCCTCTCCTCTAAGCTCCTCCAGCGCTATTCCGCTAATCAACTTTATCGCCGCCGCGAGTCTTGAGCACCCAATTACAAACCGAGAGTGAATGTGGAGATGCAGACGAGAGCTGGGGTTTTACTGTCCAATCACACTCTCCTCTGACACTTGGCATTGGGCACCGATCGGCACCACTAATCCTACCCTCCCCCCTCTCCCAGAATGCCAACCCAGTAGTTTCTAAGCGTCTCCATTTGTTTTTCTGCACCACATGATGTATGAAGTCAGGCCTGATTAAGACGGATCCTCCTCTGCGCCAGACCAAAGCTAAATTAATCATCACAGAAATGGGTTACATGTCAATTTTGTGCTGATAAGTGCGGGCTCGGATAAGAGTTGTCACGGCATGCTGGATGAAGGGGTAACGGATGGGGATTCTGCTGAAGCCACCAATATAAATGAGAAATAATACTGCAAGAATTTTTCAACATTCCGTGATGAATCTTAGCCAAACAACAAATAGTGGAGTGAGGATTTTGGGGGTAAATTTGCTTCAGTTCACAATGATACCAGTGTTAAAGATCCTATGTTACGCAAACTGGACTGTTGTGAGCTTTAAGTCATGTTAGAATGTTGTAAGTACCTCAAAAACAAAACAGGACTTGTGTTTTGTTTCATTCAGTAATGTTTTATCATTAGAGCACTTCCTGTATTAGAGCATGTCATTACAAGGTGGAACAGAGTGTTTTCTGTTTAAGAGAAGAACTAACTATGCCTAAATATGCAGGATTTGTGAACATGTGTGAGTGAAACAAAACACAACTCCAGGTATGCCTATGTTTGTGATAAAGAAACCACATGATAACAGATCAGAAAATAGCGTAATATGGACTTTTAGGTATATTGTACCATTAGTATCAATAGTATGTAGTTCTAGTGCGGTAGTAATTATCATTAATAATAAGGTGGTAGGTGGTAAGGTAGAAATGATAATACTACTTGTTAGCAGTATTCACAAGTAGCAGTGCGTCACAGTCATATTTCTGATGCAGTGATAATATTAAATTTAATGATAGCTGTAGTAGCTGTAGTAATATCAGTATAGCAGTAGTAGTAGAGCTGGACGATCCCCAAAACTCGATTCAATTTGATTTGACCGTTCAATTCAATTTGATTTGACCGTTGTGAAAACCTCTCCTCCACCGAATAAATTGGAAGCATTTCCTATGTACACAGTAGGGATGGGCATTTGATTTGATTTTCTTTAGCGATCGCCGGGAGAATTAACAATCAATTACCGAATAATCATTAGCGTTTTAATATTAAAAGTATCATCATTATTATTAATATTAATCTGCATAAATAAACTAAACTTTACAACATATAAACCATAACCACTATAGAGCCACATCAGCCCGTTTGAGATTAGAATCTGTTTAATGCAGCTTTGGCACATTTGGTTACGTTGAAACGAAACTGAAAACCACATGGCTAATTTGCATAATGAATTTGCATAAACTGTAAATGCTGGAAAAAGCAGCTCTTTCCTTGTGCCTAAATAGTAGTAATACTAGCAATATTAGCAGCCAGGGGCGGACTGGGAATCTGTACGTTCCAGAAAAGTCGACTGTCCACCTCCCGGTCATCAATATTCACCGTGGGCAGTTTGTTGGGGAAAAGTCCAGGGCCGTTTTTGGTCCCAGTCCGCCCCTGGTAGTAGTGGTAGTAGTAGTTGTAGCAGTAGTAATATTAGTAATACAGTAGTAGCAGTAGGCTGGTAGTAGAAGCATTAACTACTTTATCTGCACACTTAAACTAAATCACTGTTGTATTTTAGTGTTGGACTTGGACTAGGCCACTAATAAGATTGTTATTCTAAAGGTATCCACACAAGTACTAAAATAATATAGATTCCACTAAGATATAACATTGCAAACATTTTGGCACTATATCTAACCACTAACAAGCTAACTATGTAACGTTAAAGCAAATGAAAAGTCTTGCTCATCTATTGGCATCTGAGAGCCGGGTAAAGCTGCAGTGGAAATGCGGTTTTGCACATAAACAAGCCCAAAAGGAGTCGGGGCAGAGAGCCGTTTTCATCTTGTAGTAAACAAAACATTCCCCCGGCGGGTGAATCTCCTCCAACATCTGGCCCCATTATAGGCCCCTGTCCAGCCCGCACCACTGTAGGAACTAATTAGCAAACAGGAGCAGACAAGGCGAAAGCAGGAGGCCAGAGAGGAGCACCTAAACCAGACACTGGGACAGAGACTCAAATTGAAAAATCTCTATTACAACTTTATATTTGCAGTGAGAAAAAAGATATGCAATAATAATAAATACACCAAAATGGATATATACACATAACGGCATGCAAGCATTGCCTGCAAATGTATATGGAACATTTACATAACTTTGCATACAGATTCATGCATTTTTGGATCAGTTCATTCTATAAATATATGTATTCTTATTGTGTCTGCACACTGTAATCTGCATATTATTATCTAGCAGTGCACTCCCTGATTATTGGTCAATAAAAGGGGAACTCCGGCATGTTTGAAGCTAAAGTTCATCGCTAGAGGTGGTCGAATAGTGTCAGAAGCCAAAAAACGGCACAGATCAGCGTTGCCTCGGCGGAGATCTCACCGTGGCAGTGAGTCTGTCAAGGAAACAAGCTAGTGAAGTGAATTGGGCAAGTTCTTAACTTCCACGTAAAACGCCAATTTGCACACTGAAGAATCTTAACACCACTTTCTAACCCATTTTACAACAGCCATGAGTCTAGCGAACAAAATGCTCTGCCTGGCTCACTCAGTGTCTGGAAATGTTATAAAACAACTTTATAAGCAGCCTTACACTTACCTTTGTCGATTTCCCACTGCGGATGCGAAAGCCCAAAAGACTCAATCTCCGACATCGTTTCTAATCCCATTTATTTATGAGTGAATTATATATATTTTTTAAAATTCATAAAAATACATTCCCGAACCATTTTCTTTCAACATCTTTCAGTTTCTATTCTTCTTCACCGTCAGTAGTCAATCCTCATTTGTTGCTTCTGGCGGCTCGAGTCGGCAGTCGAGTCTTTGGGGCTTTCACATGTGCAGTAGGAAATCAACAGCGGTAAGTGTAAAGCTGCTTATAAAGTTGTTTTATAACGTTTCCAGACACTAATGAGTGAGCCAGGCAGAGCGTTTTGTTTGTTAGACTCGTGGCTGTTGTAAGATGGGTTAGTAAGTAATTGCCGTTTAGTTAAGAAGTTAAGAAGTTACCCAAATCACTACGCTAGTTTATTGCCTTGACAGACTCACTGCCACAGCCAGATCTCCACCGAGGCAACACTGATCTGTGCCGTTTTTTGGCTTCTGACAGTATTCGACCACCTCTAGCAATGGACTTTACGTTCAAACGTGCCGGAGTTCCTCTTTAATGATTAGGATGCTCAGAATATATAAGATAAGTGAAGAATAACTTTGGATCACTAAACTGTGTAAAACTAGTTCTGTTTTTAAAAGCATCTTAAATGTGTTTCCACTATTTTGCTGCATTCCAAACGGGCTGGTATTCTAGCGTTATGCCTTAGTTTTAGACTTGAAATGTACAGTTAGCGATTCCATTGGTAATTGGAAGCATATGTTAGCGGCTTTAGCACATGAAGTTGAATTAGTGTAACTCGTAGATGTCTATGGTCCAAATCCGGATAAGCTGCTTCAGATCTTCCAGACATGAGCAAGCCCTGACAATGTTAATCAGATTATTATATTACAACTAATACATCGTACAGACTGCACACAGCAAAAATGCTAAACTGGATATAAATTTAATATGTTGCAAGTTAAGGGGAAAAGACAGCTCTAGCAGCATATTATACAGCGAGAGCAGAATATTGATAAAATGTCGATTCGTTTTAATAACTTAGAAGCGTACATGCTTGTTGACGTACATTGCTATATTTAGACCTCTTAATCGTGATGTTTTGTACTTGCAGTCAGCTGATTTCATTTGCTTAAAAGATGAATTGATTTGCTTGGTAGCTAATACGATTTTGTTCATTAACTGAGATGCATTTAAATTGTCTGATGTTGCACGCAGCTTGTGGTTATTTTAGACAGCAAAGGTACTATTACAACTGATGCTGCTGCGGGTTTCTGTGTACATGTTCCCACAATAACATGCGCACGGAGTGACAGACCTTCTGCTGGCGCTCCCATGTGACCTGGAGTGTTTCAAGCTAAAAATGTATAAGAAACGTGTAAGTTTTATGATCTGAAGTGGATAGGCCAAAGTCAAAGTGTATGAATAGCTAAAATGGTGATACTAGATGGTGATAAAAAGAGTCCTCACTTTTGAGACTCTGTAATGGTTGCGCTTTACTTTACTTGACCTTCGTAACAGACTTGTTTTGTTCAGTGTGATGCATTAATCTTAAATCGTTGTAAAAGAACTTAAATAGTTCTTTTACACACGCTCATCTCAGCCACAGCTTTCCTGGGGAATGCTCATGAAAGTGAGATGGCCAATCTACGGCAGCAGAAATGAGGCATTCTGTAGAAAAGAAGACGGTAAACATAGAAAATCAAAGATAGAGAATGGCCAGGAAAAGATAAATATTCTCTAAAGGCATTTGGGCAAATTAGAAATTCTCTCACAAATTGAAAGTAAACTGTTTGTAATATTTTTTTTCACTGGATAAATGTACATCTCTTACCAGTTGTTGATGTTTTTTTTCTGATTAATTTATCCTACTTCACATCGCTCACTGCCATCTCATTAGATCTCATGTTTAACTGCATTAATTGATACAAACAATATAAAGATAATATAAAATAGACCTATTGGACATAATGGGACTTACAAAGAAGATATAAAGGCTACATTTAGGTTTGATAACAATATAATTTCAATTCCAAAAAAAAAAAAAAAGCTAAAACATGCCTTTACATAAATAATATCTGTCACACTTTGCCTGAAGAACACTGTTCAATATAATGTGTAGAAAAGATAATCAAACACCTTCTTTACTGGGAAATTGCCTGATTAGAGTATTACTTCAAAATATAACACTACTTTCACTTATTTCCGTAGTATTACATTGTTTTATAACTTTTGTTTTTGAGGTATACAAAAATTGTCCAAAATTGGTTGTCCAGATCCAAAAATATTACTTTCTGACTAAAATCCAACCTACAATAATAATACTAATAATTTCCTGAACGGAAACTGTAGCTTTTTATAGCGTTCTCTATTTTGCGTTCAAAGGATGTTTTCCTTTAAGTTGGACACATTAACCTCAAGCAAAAAAAGGTCCTTCTTTGTCTATGGCCTTCTCTCCCCGAGTTATTTTTACCTACGTCCTTTTGTACTGCTCTTTGGAAATCCACGGCAATTTACAAATACATTTCGAATGAACAGAAAAAAGACGACACAAATGAACCCCTAGACAAAGAAGTGTAATGGAAATTCTCTATCTCCCTGTGTGACTACTGCATTGACACATCAGATTTGAGTGTCGATGTGCAGCTATTAAAAGCGAAAAGAGATTTGCTGTAAAAAGTTTAATTATCACATTTGGGGCTGTCTGCTTCCATCAAATCTACTCTGGCTGTAATTGTGAAAGGGTAGGACTAGAACAAATTGCTGCTTTCTTGCTTGTGCAGTCATTAATTTATGAAGCCCTGCAGGAGTGCTCTCATTTAAAGCAGTGCCAGTTCCTAAGTGGCCACATTGCATCATCATAAATAAGTGAATATGCCGCCAATATGACATAAAGAGTCAGAATAAACAGCTCACATGGCGGCGCCTCGGCTGCTCTATGCACTGCGTAACCAATGCTGTTTACATTAGCGACGGGAGCTCTTTTCAGTTTGGAGTGGAAATTGTCAAAAAGTTTCTTCATCATTCGCTCCATTTAAAAATGTATTTACTTATGTATATATGCATGTATTTGTTTGTTTATTTAATTTATTTTGGGTAGTTTCTGGTGTCGCCCTCACAACCTGGCCCCAGCTAAAGCAGAACATGGTATGTCTTCCGCTAAATACTTCTTATCAGGTTCCTTGTTAAAAATCTGGTGTTAAAAAAATAAATAAAACTGAACTTTGGTTTGAACATAGAAATAAGTTTGTGGCACAGGTTCAGAAATGTACTAGTGCTCTACCTTTAACCATAAACATGAATGATAATGTATTTACAATAGTACTATCCTGATGGCAAGAAGGGATTGGATTTTCAACATCTGGAGGAAGGCCTCAATGACGAGTTGAACACAGAACCAAGTTTCCTGCAGAAGCACAATTATAAACCTGAACAATGTTTAATTGTCACCAGTTTGATGGTAAGAAAGGGCTGAAATAGGAATAGCACATAACAGAATTGTAGAATGATCATCCATTTGCTTGGGATATTTTTTTTCACATTTTTATAACAAATCACCTCCAAAACAAAATGTGCTCTCATAGACAGCAGTTGTGTGAAAACATCAGCAGAATTTACTGCAGCACACATTTGCCCATTTTACATATCTGTATAAATGCCTGAGCCAGTGTGGTGCCAAAAACACATAGAGCAGAGTCAGCAGAGCTAGCATAGCGGTGCTTGTCTGTTTACACAGTGACTGTAATGCCTGGAGGTGGATTAGGAGCAGCCCTAACCTTTCCCTCTCACCGCGGAGAGAACGATTTGCTTGATTCTGTTGCCCAGTAGGGGGCTCTCCTCCCGATGACACCTCCCATTGGGAGAGCTGCCGTCCAGGGGCAGCACGTAACCCCTCAAAGTGCTACATGTGATGCCAGAGAAAACTCACTAACATCTGCCACCAGGAGCACAGCTGATTAAAGGTCCATATTGTGCCACGTTTCCTGCTTCACAGTCTATTCTAAGTGCGTTTATGAGAATAGATTGCGTTGTGCAATATGCTACAATCAGAAGTTTAGAATATCCATGCATCTCTCACTGTCAGGTGACTTGATCTTTGTGAAAAGGCTCCTGTCACTGTGAGCCCACGAGTCTGGAGACCTGGACAGTTCAGCAGGATGTTTGTATTGTATATAAGCATTGCTCAGAAAGTGACAGACTGTAATAAAAATTAAAAAAAACTTTACATTGTGACTAAATGTACTTGTCTGAACACCACAAGTCTGTGGTTTTATCTCATACTAAGTTATTAATAATTTACAAATACAATATACTGCAGTAATATGATGCCGATTCCTCCAGTATATACATATACCATGTGGACCCAAACATGTAGAAATAAAAAAAAAAATCAAGTTTAATTAAATTCCCAGACAGCATTAACAGCACCATAATCTAGTCATTCTGCACAAATCTTATTGGATAAACTGTAAACATTTATCCAAAATAGCCTTCATGTGAAAACTGATAGGAGATTCGGTTTAGAACAGTGTGGGGCTGTTACTCTGTCAGCGTCACATGCTCGGCTGCACTGTATCATCCAAATTTCATTTTCTTAAATAGTGCAGTATTTCAAGTCTTCTTACGAAAGTCAGATTTAATAAAATATACTTAATGGGCATCTGGGAAAGCTACTGTACGTGGGTCTCGTGGGAAAACTGGTTAAAGTGTTTTGGGGCCAGTCTCCGCCCCTTTAATTCCTGCTTTAGCGTGTTAGTGTCTCACAGTGCAGGTCATGACCCCGGCTCTGACCCTGTGGTCTGGAGCAGCTCTAATGACCCCACACAGCGAGGACAGGGCTAACCACACGGCCTTTTGGGAAGGAAGCTTAAGGAGTGCACAAAACCAGGTAGCATGGTTGGTAAAAATGCTCAAATGTTTACAAAATATTACTTTAATTTACTCGACATTTCACTTAATTTAATGTCAAATGCATATGATAGGTAAGACTACTCATTTCCCCAAGTTAACATGATTATATTTTATTAAAAATCTTGCCTTAGGTTATTTCATTTTGTAATTTTGGTGAAGATCATAATTTGACTTCCTGGTAGGACATGGGCTGCAGATATGAAAATTGTAAAGTATGTCACCTAAGTTACCTAGCAACCATAACATTAAAAAAGACATTGCACTTGAGTCTGCTATATATAGTTATAATCCATGACACCCGTGGATCATTATGCTATAATTTGGGCATTTTAAATTGCAATATTGATCTAAAATGACTTCATAAATTAAACCAGTCTGTGTGTCAGAAAACTGTGGTGCCCAGTGGGAGCTGAGATCGTCGTAAACATTACAACAAAGAACCTAGCAGCTGCCGGCACCTCCTATGCATCACTGCACATCACATGAACGAGTAGCAGCTTTTTTTTTTTCTATTTGTACCAAAATGGCTGTGAGACACTTCCAAATGTATCACAGATTAAGAAAATAAATGAGGTGCAACCATAAACATTAACATTTCTTGGTGTGCTTGTTCAGTTGATAAAATAGCTTGTAATGGTGATATTCTTAACAGCTTTTGCCCCTAAACTAGAAGCCCCCTGCTGTCCTGAGTCCATTCTGAAGGCAGTACATGTTCCACTGCAGTCTACCCATCATCTCATCCCAAGTCTTCCTCTTGGTTCTCCTTAATTAAGCTGCAGTGGTTCTATAACAAGATCCCTTTAACTTTACAGGATCACACAATTACATACTAATCACTGTTTGTGGCTCTCCTCTGTTTGTGTACGCTCGTAATCACCGCGTTCTGCTTTTTTGGGGGGACCCATGCTGAGTTTCATTAAGCGACACAACTCCCCCACCTCCACCACTGTGACAGCCGGGCTACACGAATCTACTGGCACATTACCACCAACTTCTCCTGATTGCACATCATTAAAACAAGGTAATTAGGGCCTATAAGCGAACAAGTCTATCAGGTTTTGGGTGACGTTCTCCCACACTGTGGCCACAGAAGATAGCATTGTTTGAAATACCCATTACTAGTCATTATGTCAGGGAGCAAAACAAAGGCCGATGCTCTGCCACAACGCCAGCGTGAAGAGATTAACTGCTCTTAACAGAAAAGCGAAAGGACACCATTTGTGTTACGCAATCTGCAAACTGGTAATTATTCCTTCTTTAAACAAGTAAATTGCATTACTGTTCTTGATTCTAAGTACTAAGCAGGATTAAGCACTACTTACAACAAACTCCAAATACCAAATGTCAAAAAGGTTTTATGTAGAGAAGGTTTCATCTGTGGTCATCTGGACACACACACACAGCAGTGACAAGGCAGTTTTACTCTGAAACTCCTCCCTTTGGGGTTGGATTTAGTAAATCAGGATAAATTCCCAGTGCTTTAAGCGAGTTCTGTCAATTGAAAATGGCTTCTGGATGGGAACCGAAATGTCTTGATTACAAAAACAGATGTCCAAATGACCAACAGTGAAACCTTCTCTACAATGAAATGCTTCTGAATGAAAGAAGGATCACACGGTCTGTAAAACATTTTTGTATATTTAGTATAGTCAAATTACTTAAAAAAAGAAGTGAATAGACAGCACCTTTACAGTTTTAAAAGTGTATTACAATCACAACCTGAACTTCGGTTAGAGTGGCTTAACTCACAGTAAATGCGGAGGATACACACAACCGTTTTCTCATTGTCAGTATATAGGCAGGTCACGCCTCATGTATAAGATCAGAACCTCCAGAATTCACTCTCAGCAATAGTGCAGCCTCACACTGGCACTGATTAAAACACGTTTTTCTCAGTATACAAAAGGCCACATGTGAAAGCTCGGAATTCACTCAGAGGCTGCACCCACACTGATTAATGGTTCAGAAGGATTCAGATCAGAGAGTCCTTTCAGGTTTAATCCAATGGATTTCAGTATTGAAGCTGGCAACCAAAATGAGACTCATGTGAGGCTCATTTTGCTTTCTGTTTGGATAATTGTCTCGAGAAACAAAACACCAAGCTGTAACATAGAACTTGGCCATGTCCAGTGTGTTTTAAATTAAACTGAACATATTTGATTAGAATAAGTGCATTTCATATGCGGGGGCACAGATAAGGTATGTTTAAGGAATTTGAAATCAAAATATTGCATACATTTCCTTAAATAAAACTTTGATTTGAATGAATACGTAATGGATGTTCTCGACTAGCAAGTAATAAGTCCAGTCACTGAAGTAGTTAATGATGTTAAGCCTTCGAAACTGCTACCTGCTCACAACAATTTTTAATAATGATGTTGTAAGATGTCCCACTACCAGACTACAAATAACTTCTTTAACAGATATAACTGCTTTATTATTACTTTGACCTAATAGATTCTGAGGTTGTACATAGTATTTTATTTTTTTTTTACATTTCTACATCTTATGCGTCCTATGAAGTTGCAATAGTGACACAAAACTAAATCCATTACTTGTCACAGTCTCTGCACAAAATTGTTATCATGAATAAACTTGTTTTTGATTATATTAGTCCCCAAAAATATGTGTTTTCAGATCCCAGTAATTTGAATTTGCCTCCTTTTGGTCAGGGGAGGTTGCAGGGAAAACACAATTACAAAAGCTAGTCAAGCCTAACAAAACAGAGCTGGGAGCCTGTACGAGAGCTGCTGCTGCGCGACCCTTTTTGTCACTGCCATTATTCATCGTCTGCTCGAATCAGCCAGGAATTAGTTTATTGTAATTCTCGTAATGGAGTCGAACTGCTATAGGATGACAAATCAGCAGCTGAGGTGTGGGTGAGTTTATTTGGGGAGAGGAAAGAGTTTTAGGCCATGTTCTCAGTTTGAAATCCATATTTAGTCTCTCTCGGTGGCAGTGGGAGATCAGGCAGGGGCATGGGTGGGACCAGGGGCAACAACTGCTCATGGTTAGCAGGACTTATGAGCATATACACCTTCACCTCACGGCAAGCAAGTGCAATTCTGTGCAGAGTTTTCACCCCATGTCTCTGGTTTGTCCATCAAGCCAAAATATGGTCAATAGGTAAAATCTTGCCTTCTAAATTCTGATCAAATCCAGAAAAGACTAGAACGGGACAACAGAGCGTGAAAAACTTTCGTCCAAACTTGAGACGGTCCAACCACGGCCGGTAATTTGTAAAACGTGCTTCTTGAATGCGTAAAACATCTCTCCAAACAACTCTCCAAAATTCTCATATCATTCAGAACAAAATATATATAACTTATTTTCCCTGAGATATGTAATAGTTTGGCGCTTTGATCATTTCTTGTCTATTTTTTTAAGTGAATGGAGCATATGTCTCTCTGATTGGTTAATCCACCTGTCAATCACCCTCTCTGAAAACAGGGAGACAGGATGCAGCCCCAGATCCACTCGTCTTTATACATTTTAGTCAAAATGTATAGTTGTGGCTGGTCAGGTAAAATTCTCCGGCTAAGATAGTCCTGCACAAGCCTAGCCCACGATCTGGAGATGGGTCCTGGAGGCCAAATACAGAGGACAAGCCTGGGATGTTCTTGTTATGAGAGTGTGCTAGTCACTTGTTTGATGGATGCACTGAAACCTGTTAATGAAAATTTCCATCCCATTCTCTTGTAGTGTCCCACCTTTAGCCAATGGGCCTAATGAGAACTTAAATATGACCACGTACCAAAAGCAATCCCTCTTAAAACTGTGTATATGCAAAGTGGCCACAGTGGGGCCGTTGACCGACGAGATCTAATATATATTTCAATCAGTGAAGGACTTTATGGTCCTGACTCCTGCTGAGGTGACATTCAACACTAACAGCCCACCTCAGCTTAAATGATTTGTCAAACCCTCTGTGAGTACTTGTGATTGGCAATAGTAATATTACAGGAGTGTAATTTAGGTGTGTATTAGTCTTAATGTTCTCATTTCCGAGATTAGACAGAGGTAAAGACTCCTGGTGGAATAGAGGAACTGCACACATACAGAAATAGCAGGAGGTCTGAGTGGTGTCTTAAATGCTCAGATACATTAGTCGTCTATATTTGTGAAATCATTGGTGATTCACTTTGAAACTGCAACATATGCAATGTGTACTAAAAGCTCACTGAGACCCACTAAACAGCTAAAAAAAATCAGCTATAAACTATTTGCCTGAATGTATTTTTATGTAGAGGGATATCAGTCCAGGCCATGTAATCAGATTAGTTTATTTCAATGTGAAAAGAAGAATATATTTATTTTTATTTATTTGATATTTATTTGATTTGATATGAACAGATGTGGTTTAGCCAATCATTGGAGATTCAAAGATGACCAGACTCACAGTTATTATTGGAGAAGTGTAAATTCTGGGTCCCAGGCAAACATATTATCTCGATTAAACTACAAATGTATTCAATGTCAATGAATATATGAGAGGACATCTATGTTTCCACAGCCTTGTCTTCTCACAGTTAAAATATATTTTCAGAAATAAATCCATAAACCCACCCTCGCCCTTATTAACCACAATCTCAGAACCAGGCTCTAACCTTAACCATAACCTTATAACCCAACAAACATGGGAACATACAGCTTAGAGGTCACAAGCTTTTATTAACAAAATGTGTAAAGTAATACTGAGGATGCAAGAATACAAATTCAAGATGGTAAAAGTACAAAGTGTGGTGGCCTTGGAAGACCCACATAAAACAGTGTTCAAAGCTTTACTCAAAACCTAGAATGGTTGAATGGGTTAATATAGGACAATAGGGCACCAGATAGTGTGGTCAGGGGTCAGGTAAACTGGCAAGTGAAACCAATGCAGCAGGTGTGGAACAAATGGACCAGAAAATACACATATGACGAGCAGTGTACCCCAGTTTTAGAGTTGGTTTTAGACCTTGTTCAAAGTCATTAAAACCATAGTTACAAATATTGGTCCTGTATTGAGTGTTAACTTTTACCCTGGTTTACTTAACTCCTGTCTAAACATGAAAAAGGCCTAACTTCAGACAAAAAGATGTTTGGACAACTCAACTCCGTTTTACTGCTTTTTATGAGTATTTTCTTCTTTTTGGTTGTTGTTTTGAAGCAGTTGTAGGTAACAGGATTGAGTAGATGTATATTAACTGCACTTCAATTATTTACAGATCACTTTAACAATGCACATTGCAATTTGAAACATTAAACTAAGCATTTTAACACATGCATATATACTTTTTGACTTATTTAAAGCAATAAAAGGTCAAGATCAAGTCCCAGTCATTGAAGCATAGAGACATGATATGGGAGAAAAAAAAATGTAATCACTGACGTCTTAGATTTTCTTATACCACTGCCTGTGTACATAGAGTTCCCCAAATTGAGTCATTTTAAAGCACCACAGTTTTGCTACTTTCTGAATAATATATTATACAGTGTAACAAAACTCTTAAATTAAATTTGTATCTGTTCTGTCACTGTTCCTTTAAATGTGATTAAGCTTTTCTATATTTTGTTATCCTTTTAAAAGACTAGTTTTTGTGCATTATTTCATGTTCCGTCCTTCAAACTACATTAACTTTACATTATAAGCTAAATGTTAAATCCCAACAGTTACTAAGTACCGCTCCTCCAGATGTTTTTTACTGTAACTCACTCTTACTAGTATTTTCACAGATCACTACATTTTAATTCTAGTTTAGTAATATAAAGTGACTTCAATTTCTGTTTACTCTAATAACCTAAAATGAACCTTAAAACTTTTGCAAACAAAGTGCGTCTAGTTTCCTATAGACATTTCTCTGCACTGACGCTTTTGTGATATATGGAAGAACGTTATGGTCCGCTGAAGTAACAACAGTCTGCCAACAATACACGCCAATATTTACCCTATTGCTATACACGTCTCCTTTCCATCTGAAGAAGCATCCTTGTGTACTCACCGCGTGTTTATTCGACTCAAAATAATCAAGTATGCTCAGTTTATGCCCGTGCCAAGCAGCTAACAGGCAGCCCATGTGTGCGTATGTCCACTTAGATGGATAAGGCTCTCATCAAACCACATGAGAGTGCTCACGCCGAGTTAATTGAACACGGGGAGAGATCTGCCTCCAGCTGATAAACAACAACATTAATTGCCGTCATTTTACTCGGAAATCACTGGAACTCCCTCCGTCCCCGCACTATGCATTTCCCCTCTGATTTTGCCAGGGCAATAAGCGGCGTAAGAAGTGAATGAGTGATTTGTTTAGCAGTAATACAGTGTGTTCAGCAGTAATACAGCGAGAACACACTTTTAGATGAGTTGTTTCTCACTGGCCTGGAAGTCAGTGGATGCGTCAAAATTAATTAGCAAATATCTGTTGATGTGTTAATGCTCATGATCAAGGGAAGTATTATCTGCAGTGGTAGTGGTACTTGTATGAGGGTAAAATGTTCTCTAATTCAATCAAATTTCAATGCGACTTGCGATATAAGACCTATCTATCCATAAGCTTATGTTGACTATATACCGTAGCTATAATCTATGACGCCTGTGGATTCTTATGTTATAATTTGCACATTTTTAATATAAAATGGTAACAAAAGAAGCTACTCCGCTGATTTCCATGTAAGAAAAATTAGGTGTCCAATGGGAGCTGACGTTACCGTAAACGTCATCACAACAAAGAACCGGCATCTCCAACGCAAGAAGTAGATTTGTCTGGATTTCCAAAAATGACTAGGTGACCCTACCTGGCCTGCGCATATCAAAAAATTAAGAAAATAAAACTGGAGAATGAAATAAATACAGAGCAGTGGGTGTATGCCGGTGCTGCGGTCAAAATGAGGATTGATCTGCAAAATGGCATATTGAAAGTAAACGATTAAAGATGGACGAGTCACAAATACGCAAATACAACTTTGGGTGAACAAATGGTGAGGTGAAACAACTACAAAATGGTTAAAAGCTGTAAAAAGTAGATTTTTCATTATAAGTTTGCATTAATAGCTACATAGTAAAAATGTACTTGCTGGAAGTAGAGTAAAAGAAAAATATGTAAAAATATAGCATAACAACATAAAAAACAAAGTCAATAGATATGGCAAAAGGAGAAATTCAGTGTGGTTTTGTTAAAATATTTGCTCTTTGCTGCACACATTTCTTAACATAACTGAAAATCAAATTCTCATCGTAACTGAAAAGTCGTTTATCCATTTCCACCAACAGTGTGGTTAGGTAATAGTATATGATAGTAATTTTATTATCAATGTGAGCTGCAAAGGTTCAGTTCCAATGTAAATTTACCAAATGCCTGACCAAATTTGTTGTGTAAATGGCAGAAATAACTGTAATTTGCCATGTCACTTTGTTGACCTTATTAGGGGAGGAACAAAAGCACTGCCACTTTTTTGGACTTCCTTTGGCTCTCGACATGGAGTGCTTGATGATATATAATAGTAGTTGGCAGGCAAGTTAATTATAAAGCTGGGTCTCTTTAACACCCCGAGCCCACCATTTGGATGTTGACGCAGTGGCGTTATGCGCATGTATGTGTAGGAAGCAAGGCTAGCACTGTTATCCAAACCGTCAGGCTCGCTTACAAAGGAGTCGCCGTGACGATGGCTGTCCACACCTCTTAGCACATACACACTAGCGCTGGCTGCCGCAGATGCTAGCACAAAAATCTGGCAGAAATACAAGCTGTAACAAGATGCCACACACACACACACACACACACACTGAAAGAGAGCAAGAGATGGTACACACTGTACACGGAGCCTAATCTTGATATTGCCCGGGAGCAAGCAGCGTTACAGTGCAGCAGGAGCTATGCAGCTACAGTAAAAGTACTCAAAAGTTTGGGGAGGAAGTTGGAGAGTTTTTATTGGGTGAACTTTGCTCCTCTGTGCTTACATTTGTTAGTAAATGTTGGTAATTATATAGTCCTACTGGCTGCTGTTCTGTTGTAAATATGGGTATATAAAATAATTGTGTTTTCAGGTGTGGAATCCTCCATGCCTGGTCAGGAGCTTTTGTGTCTTAACATCTGTGATCACTATCTCCTCCTTTGGCCAGCTTATGGTTCCTGCTGGGTATCTGATCACCGGTAGGGCGTAGTGGTTTATTGGCTGGGTCTTGCTCTTGGCATTGAGCTGACTTCTTAGGGCTTGCCTCACTCGTGTGTTTTTGGCCTTAGCTACTCACCTTGTTGTCTCTTCAAGGTTGCCCAGGCGATAAACTGCTACAGCTATACCATGCATAGAGAGTTTCATCCCAAATTCAGCACCCTGAGACTGTACACAAGCCATAACAAAGAAGGCCAGAGACTAGTGAGAGCCACTGTCCAGGATGAAACATCCAAGATCCAAAAGTACATCAGACATAAGGCCCCAACAGACAATGTGCTTAGAGAATGTCTCAGACAGTGGAGCACAAACAAAGAGGTGCTGCAGGGACCATCATGGGAGGACAAGCCCCTACATGGGCTGTACCACTGTACAACATAACTGATGTAGGTGATATCAAACCCTACCAATTGTGAGAGGGCTTTTCAGAAGGACAGCACAGAGACACCCATCATGGCTGCACAGGACAGGCCTTGAGCACCCGAGCAACAGAAGCCTAGATTTACCACAACAGACAAGATCCAAAAAGAAAGCTCTGTAAAGAAGCTCCCGAGACACTCCAGCACATAACTGCAGGGTGTAAAATGCTGCAGGAGAAGCAAACATGAAAAAGCATACAGAAAACTCTGCAGAGTACAGGCTGGAGACCCCAAGGTCAAGGTGGGAAACACCTCCAAAGGTGGTGGAGAATGACCGAGCCAAGATCCCGTGGGACTTCCCTCAGAGAAAGGCGATGGCAAACCAACTACACATAGGGGTAGTGGATAAACGACAAGTAAAGTCGCTGTAGTGGAACAGGTGAAACTAGAAAGGGTTTCAAATTAGAGCTGAAGAAGGCCAGGAGGGTGAACTTTTATGAGCTTTTATACATGTCATGTTGTAACTCATCATTACTCACATATTCACTTTTAGAAATCCTGTATTGCCCTGCATCTGGGGCTTTAGTGTTCAGAAAAGTCCTGCTTACACCTATCCCCTAAACCTGCCCATTTCCCTATACTAACTTGCATATACTCAAAACAGTCAGACTGTGGCTCGCACATGTTGGGGCTAACTGTATTAGTGGTAGAAATAAACCACAGTCTTCTTTAACCACCATGTCAGATGAGGCAACCAAGTGGTGAAGTAATGCATGCAGAGAACAATAAAGCATGTACTATTTAAGGTAAAAATCCTAAATCCATTAAAAAGTCTTGTCCATTATTGACATTTAATATCTGAAATTGCTTTGCCCTATACCTTCAGACATCAAGAACGGCATAGTGACATTTGAATCCCTGTAAAAGCTAAAGATCCAAGCAACAATTATTTAAAAATTACTTCCATCTCCCTAAGTTCAGAGAGGAACTTTCAGAAACCAATTTTACTCCGCAAACTTTGCTTTTTCCAAGAAATCATATTAGACTCGTAATTTCACAGAGTAACCCATTACCGGGGCAGTGGAAATTTCTGAAAATGATCAGCGTTATTAAACACAATACCTCTATGAAAGTCAAACATATTTCCTGTCTTCTCCAAAAGAAGTCATTTTCCTCTCTCAGGAAGCCTGCCATTTTAGCAGTGCACTATAACCCTAAAAATAAACAGTGAAAGTGCAGTGTCCAGGCTAGTTCAGCACATCACTACAGTCTTCCTCTTGGCCTGCCTCACACTAGACCTAACACTGTATTTATGTTGTCTCAATTACAACTAATCCCCCCATCACACAGACAAGATGTACAGCGCTTACAGGGGAGGGGAATCCAGTTTGGCTTTTCCTGTAACGATCCGGACTCTCTCCCTCTTTTAGCCTTTCTCTCTCTCTTCTCTTCCATCAATCTGACAGTCGACATTGCTTCAATAAACCTGGCCACGTCTAGACTCCACTCGTGCAGATTTAATTCAAACAGCTGTTTCTCTCTTAACTGCAGACGCCTGCGGCACTTCCGCATAGGGATGGGCAGGAAGAGAGCCGGGGGTGGGGGTAGGGGGGTGGATGGGGTAATAAGACCAAGATGCAATGAGAAGCACGGAGGAAAGTGAGGGAAAAGATAGATAGTTGCTCTAAACGCAGTTTTAAAACAGCTTTGATGGCGTTGGTCCTATGCTGCAATAAAATGCTTTGATTAGGGATCAGCAATTTATTGGTTCCTGTTTCAGTAGCAGCTGATATCGATATTCAATGCAGATATTTTGTTGCGCTGCTCCATTCTGTGGTGCCCATATGTCATTCCCAGATTGTCCTCAGTGCATCAGATTTGTCTTTTTGAACAGACGCTAATGAGTCAAAATGGAAGTAAAAGAACATTAGATGATTGTATTACAGTCATATAATTAGTCATAGAGACAGACTGTTACATAATCATGTCATATATTATATTATATTTTTTACATTTATTTTGAATTTATTAACCATTTACCGTTTATATTTTTGTTTTTTGTTATAATATACTGAGTTATGTGAGCTATGTCCAAACAATTTCCTTTGTGGACCAATAAAGTTTTTTAAGTATCCAAAACAGAAAATGTTCTTGTGATCTTTACTTAAATGTAAGATGAATGGGCCTTGCCTTGGATTTTAAAAGCTAAATATTAGTTATGGGCCACAGCAGCAGGCCAAATATTGGATAATGTACTGGCTCAAAAAATGAACAGGAGAAACTAAAGTAAATAAAGCTGGTGGCGTTTCCGTTACATTCACTAATACTTTGTCCTTTTTGAATGTTTTGGGCTTGTTTACCTTGGTTATAAAATGACATATTTGGATTTTGATGTGCTGTATCTATATATCTTTAAATTATCCACCTCGACAGATTTTATTACAGCCCTTTGATTTGCCTTGGTGCACTGCTCTGATAGTCTTATCTGCCTGACAATCGTGCAAATCAACGGAGCAGATCTATTGAAAATCAATGTAGTCTCAAGACCATCACTGTTCATCACTGTCCACATTCAAACTGCACCGTAAACTCTGTGGATGAAGAACAACCATGTCTTTCAGTTTGGCCTTTTACTTGTACTTGGTTATGTCTTTGTTTTGTATGTTGTACTGTCATCTGCCTAGGGACCACAGATGGAATATTTACACTGTAATTATAGATGTTCACAACAATATGCACTGTCCCTATCAAATAAATAAATATACATACTAGGGACAGACCGATATGGATTTTGTCGCGGCCGATATGATACCGATAAAATGGGAGCTGGAGCTGCCAATATCCAATATAATTGCCAATATTTTTATGACGCAAATATTCACTGTAAATCTTCAATTGTTTATAAAACTTAGGTTTGGCTCTATTGGATTTTCAATTGGGTTTATTTAGGCGACATTTATTGTTATTCTGCCTCGTTACGTCATATTTAAAGACAGTAGGTTGGCCTAATGACATTTTTGTATGATATTCTAGCCTGTAAAGAAAGTACTGTAAGTAAATTACCACTATTACTTTTAGCAGTAAATGCGTGTGCATCGCAGTAATTAATGATATGTTAAATGCCGATAATTTACACTTCTATTCACAGCTCATTTACATTGCGTGTCCAGTTACATATATACAGCCACTATAGTCACTTTACAGTCACTAATAGAAGAAAAAACAGCCTGTTTATGTGTGGGAGCTACAGCAGCTAATCGCTAACCAGTGAGAAAGAACCAAAACGAGCTTCAAAACCGACACATTTCCAACACTTACCGTTCACACAGGTTCCTCAGATCATAAGTCTGCACTAAGAACTGTCCTTTTAATCCAGACTCAAACCGATCGTCCGTAAAAAGAATATAATCTCAGTGTTGTGCACACATAAACCGTGTATGTGCGCACATGGATCTGTGGCTGCAGCTGTAAACAAGTGCCCATATCGGCCGACAGTTATATATTGGTCGGGCCCTAATACATAAATAAATAAGACCGAAAAGGAAAAATAAAACTATATTATTTAGCATCACTAAAACAGTTCATTTGTGATGAGATCAATCAGCTATTCCACTGTGGTTAAAGAAGCATATGCCCACCATGTTGCAGCCATGTGCCCGTGCGTCTCAGCTCGCAGGTGTGTGGTGTGTGCATGTCCTGTACTCTTTCTCTGACCAGTCGGAGCAGATTGCCTGGCTGCTAAAGAGGCCTCAGCACTTCCCCTCTCCCCTCTAGCCTCTAGCCTGTACCCTCCCCCCTCCATGGCCTAGGTACAGCTCTGCAGCTCTGCCCTGCCAGACAACAGGATGGGTGGAAGTAGAAGTGACAAGCTGGGCCTCACGCTGATCTCCAAGCTGTCCCGCGGATCTGTTTCTGCATTTCCCCCCTCGGCTTTCTCCAGTTTCCCCCTTCAAAACTGGAAAAGAAGAGGAGGAAAACGCAGGGGAAGGGAGGGGGTGTGAGAGGGACTTGTGGTGCCCAGTGTGAGTGAACAGTCTTGCCTGTAGGAGACTCGGAGCTGAGCGGTGAATGCCCTTCATTATGAGCCGTCAGAGGTTGTGCATGGCAGCTCACATCTGTCTGCTTTCTGTTAGACTGTGCATTATTACCCTCTGTACAGAAATCCTTTTCTACCCTTGTCAAATCATATCAGGAATTTAACTGTCAAATAGCAGTTTCTTTCAGATGCACGGTCCACTGGTTCAAAGGTTGGCCTGGATTCTTAGAAATTCAAATTACAATATTCAGTTTAAAACAAAGGGGCAAGTTAAATGTTGCAGGCCAAGTTGTCACTAATAAATGACAAGAGACTGTGGATTTCCTTTTGGAAGTATATAAAAACAAAGCAATTCCACTCTTCTAGATGCTCATGGACACAATGAATAATTAATCCAACAACCTCATAATTAATCTGTAACCAGCTCTATGCCTGAACAGTTCTACCTGTACCTCAAAGATATTCAGTTTGCTCCAGGGCTGTCGTCGACTAAAGAAATTCTTTATAAACTGTTATAAAATCCATTAATCGACTAAAAGGGGGGAGTGTATTAACTATAACTCTCTATGATACAGACCACATGCCTGACAAGATCACAGGAGTTCACATTATTACAGTTCATTACAGAACTGCTCATGAAAAAGGCAGATTAATCTCACGAAACTCACCAAATCTTAAACTAACTCACTCTGTTTTGACTATAAATCATTATATCATTAATAAAACGATTAATCGACTAATCATGAGCGTTAGTAAGACTCCATAGACTGATTAATCGACTGAGGTACAACAGTCCTACAGGAAATACCACCATCACCACCTCATGTCGAACAAAACTTTTTAACCCACAAAAACGTGAATTAAATGAACTGCACCATTCACAGAGCTGGCAGTTACCATCTGTGGAGAAATCATGCACCACTCCTGTCTTTAGAGATATGCCGTGCTTCATGATTTCACGTCTAAACACCTCGGAATTTGTACTGCATCATAGCATTTTCCTGTCATTCCGTGTTATTTGGGATGAATAAGAAAAAAAATCTCAGTTCTTTGGAGTTGGGAATTAACGCTTGAATGGCAACTTTGTGTAATTTAAAGTTGTAGTGCGTAACTTTTCGGTTTGGTGGTCCATCACCTGCTTGTTTCGATAGATATGCAATTGCTTTGCTTAGAATGTTCCACAATATGACATTAAACAGCTCTAACTTACATTTATTAAATTACAGGTGGTTTTATTGCTCAGAAACACTTAGAAAAACAAACATTCTGGCTGTGAGCGGGGTTGCGTCTCCGCAGATTTGACGACCACTCCTCCAGAAAAGTTCCACAATGCACCTTTAATGTAATGATGAGGCTCAAACTGGGCTGCTCTGACACGATCACCCAAAGCTCCGTTTCAAACGCCGATTCCGAGGTCCATCTTTGAATCCTGGGAGTCGCATGAAAATGAAATCAAAGAAGCCGCGATTTTCCAGAGCAGACTGAAGACGCAGAAGGTTAAACAGAAGGGATGCAAGCGGAGATGGAGGGAGGTGAAAATGGCACAAAGGACATGACAGAGTGGCAGTACAAAACACTCTTGGCTGTGACTGTGACTTGGCATGGGAGGAGGAAGCGAGCGTGCCTTTGCAGAGTTTATGGTGACAAAACTGATGACAGCGCTCACATATGGAGCGGTACCAACGGCAAGCTAAGAAATAGTTCACTTCTGAAGCAATACAGCGAGAGCAGACCTTCACCAAGGCATTAACTGTATCACAAGCAGAGATGCACTGATACAATACTGGATCAAAGCTGGATCAGATCTCAGCTTTCAAATAGTGGTTCAGTCGATATCCTGGTTGTGGTCCAGAACGTCTCAAAGGTTGAACTTTTAGCTACACAGCATTGTTCAGTAGTCATTTGTGAGATAAATAACAGCTCCATAACACATTTGGATCTGTTTTGTCAAATTTTAGTTCCAGGGAAATAAATGCTGTTTGCTCTGATATTACTTGAGATCGAGTATCAGCAGATCCTTAGCTTTTCTGGTGCTGGTCTATCAAATTCTTTTTATCCATGGAGATGTTGTTGCTTTGTCTGGATCGTTTCACAGTATAGTATTCATAGTATTTTTATTTTGATGGAGACCAAACCAGACCAAGTAAAAGTCAGATCTATGGACAGGCAACCCCACTCACTGTCAGAATGCATGTTTTTCTAGGTATTTTTGAGCAGTAAAAACCTGCAATTAAATAAATGTAAAGCGGAGCTGTTTAAAAATACTGTGGAACATTCCAGGCAGAGCAAAGGCAACAAGCCGGTGACGGACCCCCAACCAAAAAGTTACACAGTGCGCCTTTAAAGTTATAGTATCATATCAGAACCAAAAAAGGTGGATCAGTGCATCCCTCATCACAAGAGTAACTATTTTTTTTTCCATTATCAGTAATGTGTTTTGTTATGGAAAAAAATATTGTTTCGATCTCGAAAAAAAAAATAATGAATCCATTTGCAAAGCCCGATGTGTTTTTGGAATACAGACAAAGGTTTATTGTTGTTACAGCAGATATGGACAGGGCCTAGGCCTGCCGTGGCCACAGACCAACAGCCTCTCCCCCAGTATCTCCTCTAGTCTCTCCTCTCCTCTCTCCTTCCCAAGAGCATCTGAGCTCTGAGTATTTATACAGAAATACAAGTGACACACATATCAACGCAGTGTCTTTTGTTCACTGGTTTGTTATAATCAACTTAACTTACATTTGAGGACAGTTAAGATGACAAAGACTTCCTGATTTGGAGACAGTGTCTGTCTAATGACTGGTCTGGTCTCAGGTAGGAAATCACATTCATTTACAAAAAGACAGATTGAAATAAATCTTTCCACAATGTAAATTTCCATCACAGATACATAGTTGTGTCTTTAGGCAAGGCACTAAAACTGCCAGTACACTATGCATAAATTAAGTCCTCCATCCACTCTATGAATCGATGTTATCAATTTGACCAATTTAGCCGTCGTAATTTCACATCTTTACGTTGCATCCATCTACCATCTTACAGTAATAACTCTACTTTAATCATCGGTATATTATCCCACTCAGTGTCTGTGAATTAAAATGAACACACATTTATGAAGGGTGTCTAAATGTATTAAAAGAAATAGGATCCTCTTGTAAGGCTGGGTGCAATAAGGTGAGGAGCGCTCAGACATCACCATTCAGTTAGAAGGATTTTAATGAAAAACTTGTTCTCTGCAAAGGTCACTGGGCCTTATCTCCACTGAAAGACTGTATGATGAAAACTGTCACTAATGAAAACCAAATGAATCCTTTTTTTTTGCTTTGGATATGATTGGAGAAAAGGAGGATTAAGCCTTCCAATTCAAACTATGACAACTATAGGCCATACTAGGTTCTGTAAATGTGTTCAGAATGATAATGCTCAGAGAAAATAAAACCAATACGCTGGTACAATTTATTTAAAGATAATTTGCATTTGTTTTATCATTGTATTCTTTTTTTATTTGATTTGGATTGCAAAAATATAAAAGGAAAAAAAAAGTGTCAATATTGCCTATCTTTTATAGTATTTGCAGATCAAAATCTAAGTGTAGTCTTGAAAAAAGATCCAGTTTACCTGTGATATATGAGTTTATGTGCTTGTTAACACGAATGGATCATACGCTTCTCCGATTGGTTAATCCGCCTGTCAATCATGCCTTCTGAAAACAGGGAGACAGGTTATGGTTCCAGATCTACACGTCTTTGTAAAGTTTTGTCAATGGATTGTGCATTTTTTTTCTAGTGAAGGGTCCATCAAATGCTTTTCTTCATGGAAATGTTATTACTTCCTCTAGAATGTTTCACAATATGGCATTAAACCTTTCTATCTTCATGGAGACCAAACCAGACCAAGTTATAGGTCAGGTTTGTTGAGAGGCGACCCCGCTCACAGTCAGGACATCTGTTTTTCATCATATTTTTGAGCCGTCAAACAATGAAATCTAATGAAATAAAGTAAGACAGATCTGTTTACTGTCATACTGTGGAACATTCCATGCAGATTGTCACGGGGTCCTCTTCAAAACTCTCTCAGGCTGAGTCGGGATGCTCGTTTTAGGGTGTTTTATTCCACAGTGCCAAAGAGGGAAAAACAGGAGCAAAGAATGTGTGCTGGAAATATTTACAGTGAAAAAACGGTCTATTTACAGGGTATGTACAAAACTTCTTCAGGTCTCTTGGTTTAGCTCACCCTCACTCTCTCTTAGTCTCTCAGTCGTTTGCTCGCTCGCTCCCTCGAGAACACTACCTTCATTGTAGCCAGGACACGACAGGTCACGACGCGACCAGACCAGACGAGAGTCAAGATAAAACTGACCAGGTGCTGAGCGGCAGGGCGCACCTTTATACACCCCTCGCCTCTCCCACCTTACGTAACCCCCCTCTAAACCTTAATTATATCATTCCTACGATCGCATGATTAATATTATAGGGGCCAACAGTTACAGACAGAGAATGTCTATTGTCTCGCATCCATAAATGATCTCCAAAACAGTTTACATACAAATAAACCACAGTTAATTGTTCATGCCATTCACTTGTGGCTCACATGACCCCGGAGGGCGCACAACGGGAGGATTTAAGCTCCTGGCGCGGATGTGTCCAGGTTTACCAGTACGCACCGGGATGAGGGAGCAGGCGGCAGCGCGAGGGTGAGTAAAATGTCGATTGTTGGGGGTTTTTGAAGGTTTGTTCTGGCGCTTCCTTAGTCGCAGCCGAGAATATGTAAAACTGAAGCGCAGCAAACAAGGAAACAGGTGAGCGCGCACAGATCAACAACATATCCATAGAAACAAGAAGGTGACGGACCACCAACTGAAAAAGTATGCTTTAAAATAATTAAACGGCCACAAAAGGGAAGTGAGAGGAAGTTTTAAAATGAGGCCCTGGAAATCAGCATAAGAAAAAAAATAAAAATAATAAAATCTCACTACTTTTAAAGGCACTGCTTCTAGAAATGTAAGTGGAAGTCTTTCCCTCATCAAAGACATTTCACGGTATTCAAGATCTACAGCCCCATCTCCTGTACACCCATGGGTGCTATTTGGCCACTATAGCACATGTAATGCCTTGCAGGTGTAAAACAGAACAAGTGAACCGGTGGGGGAAAAAAAGGGTAGCACAGATGGAAACCTGCCGGAGCTGCATCTGACACCCCGGGGCCCTGGCTTCCTCATGACCCCTCCAGAGGGCACTTAACCAGGCTTCAAGACAACTCCGCTCCCCTTCTCTCCTCCTGCTGCTCCCTTCTTCATCTCCATCTTTCCACCCTGGCTTTGGCCTCTATCCAGACAACCTATCACAGTGATGGCTTTGTTTTCAACTCTCTCAGCCCCTTTTCTCCCCCGTCACATCAGCTTCTCCTGCGGTGTTGGGAGTGTCCAGGAGTCTGCAGCCTGATGAACCCAAAGAAATGTTTTGGGAGAGGGCCAGAGCTGTCAGGCCAAACTGAGGCCAAGCACAAGTCAGCGAAGAATTAGAGATGAAAGGTAAAACGCGTGCAATTAAGGTTATAACTGAGAATTAGAATTTTTCAGAAAACAAAAGACAAAGTTAATTCAAATCAATTATGAGATGATGTTGACATGGGTGATATGGACAACTAGAGGACTGACAAACAAAAATACGCATATTAACTTGATTTAACCGCTTGATAAATTAAACATGGTGAATTTGCCACAGCTCATCCATTACTATAATTGCTCTGCAAATCCACCCAATGATACTTGCAACACTTTAAATGCTTTGCTGTTTTACATATCAAAGAGCACACATTTCAGTGAGATTTTTTGCTAAAACAGTTGGTGTTTCACTTGCCTGATCAGTCAGTTCCATCTATGCTAAATTTGAACAAGGATCAGAACTCCAACCATGGGCTTCTCCGATTGGTTAATTCACCTGTCAATCACGCTCATCAGAAACTGGAGACAGCCATTCCACATTTTTGCAAAGTATTGTGTAAACAATCTGGTTTTGGCTGATCATGCAGGGTGTTAAAGGCAAAGTTACAGAAAGTATTGAGCATTGTAAAAGTTCATTAGAAAAAAAATATTATTTGGTCAGGGATAATTCTAAGGGTAAGTGGCATGCATTATTTTTACACAGGTAGTTCCGGCAACATTTAATCACTGTTCTATATCACTACACTGTGAGCACCACCATAAACAAATGAAAGATACATAAGATAAATAAATACTTGATTGATCCCCAAGGAAATTCCCCAGGTCGTGGTGCTCTACGACTCGTGTTGTGCGTTAAAACTGCCTAACACGCGGCTCCTTGTTGTTTAATCCTTACTTAAAG
Organism: Odontamblyopus rebecca; assembly: GCA_030686955.1. Taxonomy (NCBI): domain Eukaryota; kingdom Metazoa; phylum Chordata; class Actinopteri; order Gobiiformes; family Gobiidae; genus Odontamblyopus; species Odontamblyopus rebecca. The sequence goes on from CM060672.1 coordinate 20,823,658, forward strand.
CCCCTTGCTGTATTTTCTTGTAACTTGTAATTCTTCAGTCTTGTCAGTTTTATAGCATTGAATGAATTTGACAATTAACAGAGAGAGATCAATTAAATTCTAGGATCAGGAAACATAATTCACTTTGGGGAAGAGCGGATAATATGAAATAAGCCTGCTTTTATGATAGAAGCATGCCGTTTCATTTGGGATTAGCGCTTCCTTTTTGAGGGCGAATATGCAAATGGAAGACTAATGAACTTAAAGTATTCTCTTTGTGAGAACTGATTAACCGAGGGGCTCCTGCGCAGCACATTTACATTTTCCTCAAGTCGACTTGGGGTTCTCTACTCACAAATTACAGTGCTTTTCTAGGCCAATTACATTGAACAAGTGTGCCATTATCCAGTTCTGAACATCACACATGTATATTTGCCCCCTTCATTTTCTCAAGAGTGCTTCATGCCAAGGGCTTCGGCTCTGAGTGGCGGAGGGGAGAAGAGGAGGAGGAGGGAGCAGGAAGCAGGGCACATGGAAATGAAGACACACAGAGCAAAGGGCACATGGAAGGATACTCAAACGTAGCACTTGTCATCAATTATATTCAGAAAACTAGCCAATCAGAGAGGAGAAGCTAAGAGGCCATTTTTCCCTTCAGGAGCAATTATTTTTCATCTTAATGTTTTTTATTATGGGAGTTATAATTACTTACATATTGTGTTAGATAGATGAGTGTCAGTTTTTTTTTATTTCCCCTAAAAATATAATACTAATAATCATCAACAGAAAACAATGCATAAATATGAAAAATTATATACAGTCTCTATATAATTAGTTATATATTCACTCTCACTACCTTTTGAGATGTTTGTGATTAGCACATTACACCCACGGAATCTCTCCTCCTAGACTAGACTCCCCTCCTTCTCTGAGGGGACCGCCATAGTTTTTCAGATAGATTTGCAGATTTATTTGCATTGAAGCTGTGGAGCTTACAGGTGAGTTTGCTTTTGCTTGGAGTTAGTCGTCTTGCTGCTACATTGATTGTCTCAGAAACTCAGTTCTATCACAGCTCGAGGTTACCTTTGTAAAGGAAACTAACACAATAATAATAATAATAATCTTGTTGGAAATATCAGATCCATTTTTGTTGCTGTTAAAATGTAAGCACAGTTTGGGTTAGTCTGTGACCTCTAAAGCAGGGGTCTTCAACCTGCTAATGCACTTTTACAAAGTGGAAATGCCAAAAGCTATTTTAGCGGTCACATGAAAATTAGTAAATATAAGAGCCCCAACAAATCTTAGATGAATACAGTTAAGATGAAACATAAACCATTATCAGTTTATTAGTGCGCAGAGTTAGGGATCAAAACTGTACATCTACAATGGCAATATATTAAAATCATCATAATACATAGGGAATAAATAATCTAAATAGTCCAAATGAAGAACAAACTGTCTTAGCATGCATAACCCCAGATGTCCCTCTACTAAATGTGTCTCCTCCTGTGCATACTTTTCACTGATATCTGTTAAGGCTACCCACAAAACACTGAAGTGCTGCAGGGCTGATGTGCTCAGAGCCTCCACTCGGCCATTTGAGTCCCCAGAGGAACAATAAGGCGGCGTGACTGCGGCCCGCTGCTGCAGAATAGGACCAGGGATTAGATAGCTTTCACTCTGAGCTCATGCATGAACCAAGCAAAGGCCACAAATCGTATATGATTGCTCGGGATCCCATTGGATACTTTTTTGTGCAAGGTGAGACCCAAGTTTGCTTTTCCCATCAAAAACCTGAGCACCTCTCTCGTAGGTGATGCTGGGATGATATTCGAGCACCACCTCTTTGCAAAACAACAATAATAAACCAAAAATCCAATCTCACGGTAGTAAGAAATCCTGTTGAGGTGACAAATGTTCACAGGCCAACTCCAACTAGCTTCCCAACTGCTCCATTCATTACCTATCCCCCCCCTGTCTGGTATTCTTCACAGCTAGCATCTCTTCAGCTCTCCCCATGAAATACACACTCCAGGAAGTACATTTTGTGCAAAACTCTCCTCCCGCTGCCATGGCTGATTTCACAAATGATGGTGGGACAGCCGGGAGAGAGAGGGGGTAAATGGAAAAGGATAGGCCGTGGAGCGCTGGGGCCCGATCGCTGCATCAGCCTCGTACAGACATAACAGGGAGTGATTAGAGCCAGCAGATGGGAGGACTGGCATTAACCTCGACTTGGGCTGAGGTAAATTTACTTCTAAATTCCCATGTACTTTGGAGGTCAGAGCCAAAACTCGTCCAATCCGAAAAAGTAGTAAAATCAAAGGCATATTGTGTGATAGCCAAAAATATCAAAACTTGGTCCAAAGAATATGAGTACTTATCAGGACAAAGTTTGGACGTCTACCAGGTAATGAGAGGATGACTTTGTTCTGATATAAATGCACATCTGAGTCCATTCAGGAAGGATACATGACTTTTGCCCATACTATCAAACTGAATATAGACAGTGGAGAACTAGTAGGTGCTGTCTTTTTGGATCTCCAAAATCTTAAACCATTACATCTAGAGATCAAGAAACGGATTTCAACAAACACTTTCCAATTTTACAGCAACTGCAGTTATTCGAATCATCCTTGGAAGGGAGAAGTGTGCTCAGTGGGTTGTCAATAGGGCTGTCAACGTTAACACATGCGATTAATCAGAAAAAAAGTCACTGTTTTTTTGTTTTTTTAACGCAGATTAATCACAATTTATTTTGAACGCACATGCTCCTCTATCGAAAACATGGATGGTGACCTGAAAGACAGCACAGGTTATTAGGTCAGTGATCAGGTCTATCCATACGCGACTTTAGATAAAACTAAAGTAGTTTGCAGATATTGCAGCGACGAACTCTCATTCCAAAGAAGCACAAGTTTAAAATACCATCTTATTTTATTTTTTTAATTTTTTATTTATTTATTTATTTATTTTGAAACATGTGTCATTATGACAATAATATTTCACTTCAAGTGCTTTTTTTGTACAGAGCAACCTGCATATCATCAACTTAAAGTGCACATGTTCAAAAGGGAACAGGGAGAAGCATAAGCTTATCGAGCCCTGCCCCACATCTTAAAGCAAAACACGTGTTTGAGTCAGCGGCAGCAAGAACGCTACTTGTACCAACAACAAGCCGAGCACGACAACCCGCGGCAATGTTGTCAACAAAACTACCAGCGATAGAAAAATCTCAATAATATAACTTTTTGATAATAAATTGCATTTTTGTCCAAATATTTTGGCCTTTTTTTGAAGAATAATTAACTGCGATTAATTGTGATTAATCAAAATTCTAAAGTGTGATTAATCTGATTAAAAAATGAATCGTTTGACACTAGTTGTCAATAATAAAAAATCAATGAATCTAAAAAAAATAAATAAATACTGGAGTGCCACAAGAGTCTATTCTGGGCCCGTTCTTTTTCATTTTACACTATGATCTTCCAGAGTCATGTCCAGCAGCAGAGTTTTGCATGTACACAGACGATAGTAATTATGTCCAATCCAACTTTATTTGTATGGCACATTTTACCAACACAAAGTCTCCAAAGTACTGCACATATTAAATAAAATAAACCATAGCATTATGTGTACGGAAAGACTTCATGCATTGTCCAAGTAACTGTCTAAACACCTTCAAACTGCCACAGTATGGTTTCCAAGAGCAGGTCTGTCACTGAATGATAAAAAGTCCATGTCTGTGTGCTTTGCCTCTAGCCCGAACCCAAACCAGAGAATTTGAATTTACAGATAAATGGACATAATATTGAGCAGGTCTCCAAAATTAAATACCCAGGGCTTGTAACTCACAACTCAAATTTAACGAGTCATATTATAAAAAAAATTTAAACCTGTATACATTCAGACTGATCAGGGAGTACCTGCCGTTAAACGCTGCTCATAGTTTAATGCACTCTATGGTCTTTTCACACTGAAGTTACTGCTGCAGTTCTTGGTCACAGGCCACTCTCACTACAGTCAAGCCTCTTTAGATGATTTGCAGTAGGGCCATAAAATAAATACGGTAATGTTTGAAACAGGTATACAAAAGCTTGCATCAGTAGGCTGCATGAGTTCATGAAAAAACAGTTGAGTCCATATCAAATTAACTTGAATAAATACATATGTGAAATACAATAAATCTCTGTAATTTATTCCATTCGAATCATTTCTGTGGCTTCACTATTGGCACTCGCACTAGCCTTTTGTTTATTTTTTTTTTATTTATTGTGCTACAAAACTTTAACAACCTGGCAAAATGCAATTGTATCTTGCTGTGAAGATTATAAAGGAGAAAAATACACATTTTATTTTAACTACTCCCAGTTATTTTGCATGAAGTCACACAATACGGATATCATGTTTGCAACACATCATTAGCACCCTATGATACTATGGTGCCAAAATGTGTAGATGAAAACCATAACAATGCAATTCGGTTTATTACGCAGAAACAACCCAGCATCGAAAAGCAAAGGTATGTGATTTTGGAGAAAATATGTGTATCTACAGGAATTTTGTTCTACACACATATTATTCAGAATAGGAGGTTTGCAACTTGCAGACAGACAGACAGACTCATAAACCCTCCCAAAATGTAGCTCCCCCGTTCCCAGGCATCCTATCTGTTTTAACAATGGGCTGTGTCCGCGACAGTTCTGACAAGTCCATTCCAGAGCTGATATTTCAGATGTATGGCTACGTGCTCCGCAGGCCAGCCTCTGTCAATAAACTTTGTCGACTTGTGCCATTTTTAGATGATGTGCTGATGGCAGGTCATGTATCAGACCGTGCAGAGATTAAAGTGGGACTGAGCAATAGTCAGCAGTCAGACAGAATGCCGGCGGAGGAGCTTATGAAGAATGTCTTTGTAGAATTTGTTTTATTGCATTCCATATTTCTATTAAGAGTAAAAAAATAAAAAATAAAGCACACCTCTGAAAACAAATCACTTTTTGGGGATTGTACGGGTGTAAACTGCTTGAAGTGTCAGACTTATAGGAAGAAGATTGTGAGTTAGATACCAGGGCAAAGGAACACCAGATATTACATGTTTGCGTTACCTCTTTGTTTGCATTCAGGTGATGTGATGACATTAAGGGCTGAAATATCCAGTTATGAAATGTTAGTCTGTAACTTCTGCTTATCCGGGACCAGGTCACAGTGGAGGCAGGTTAAGCAGGTACTCCCAGACTTCCCTTACCCCAGACACTTCCTCCAGCTCCACCGGTGGAACCCTAACGTGTTCCCAGGCCAGCTGAGAGACAGTTCCTCCAGCGTCTCTAGGGTCTTCCCCGGGGCTTCTTCCCAGTGGGATGTGCCCGGAGCACCTCCGCAGGGAGGCAGCCAGGAGGCATCCGGAACAGAACCAACTCAGCTGGCTCCTCTCCACATGGAGCAGCAGTTTCTACTCAAAGCTCCTCATATCTTTTTCCAGTCAAGACTTATGGCCTTGGATTTGGAGTTGACTTTCAAAATTGTATAGAAGAGAATTCTGATACATCGCGAGTAAGAATTCAAAATGAAGATCTAGTAGCTAATGCTGTTTAGCCAAAACATTATTTTCTGCAAATCTTGTTTTTGCCATACACCAAATAAGTGCAGAGATTTTGCCGTGTTGTAACTGATACCCAGTAGATGCTGTGATACTGTGATAGGAGCAAGCTAGTGGGGATTTGTTTAGAAGCCGGCCAGCTGTGACTCAGTCAGAATAATACACAGGTGATCTACTGAAAATGAGTGTAAAACATGTTTCTCTTCTGGGTCACACGATGCTACAGTGGGGCTTGGAAACGCCTACATACATTGTTTTTTGTTCATTTTTCTGTCTATCCCAGCCAATACTCAAAGAAAGTTGGATCAGATCATACAAATGCTACCTTTTATACAGTAAATTACTATAACAACGATTAAAACTAAAAACCTGATGCATAAATGATGTTTCTCTGTTATAATTCTATATCAGAGTGAGAAAAAGGACCAAATGGGTGTGGTTTAAAGTACACTCTGAAATCCATGCTCTTCATCCTTGGTTCAATATGGCCCTTAAAAAATAAATAAATGTTTAGTTGTTATAGTTGTATCAATATAAATCCAACACTCTTGTACCCATTCTGGAGTCCATAGCTGATATAAAGGACTTCACTCGATCAAGGCCGTGACTGGAAATAAGAAGAACATCATATGGACAAGTCTAACTGTTGTGTGTATGTGTTTCCATAACGTTAGCCTCCTAAAAGTAAGTATTTTTTTCAAGATTTGGGGTTAACAAATGATAATGACAGCGATACCGACAAATGAAGCTTGAGTATAATGGGACAGAAAATTCAAAAATGTTGAACAAAACATTGCGATAGTACTTAGGTGAACAGACACTTGCTATGACATTGCATCAATAAAAGCAGTTTTACCATTTTTATTCTCAGTTGTGAGGGGACCTTGATTATTTAAGCACATTTGAATTCTGGAAAGAAGTCAGAGAATAAAATCTAAATGTACAAAGTAAAAAAAATCTATTCGCCCTTGTCTGAATGAAATCAATACCGCGCATGATCGCATACGCACACTACGCTGCTATAATCTCCACATAAAACACTGTACATCAAACACATCAATGCAAAAATATACATTGGGGAAATATGAACGGAAATCTGCTTGTGTCCCGTAAAAGAAGAAAGACTGCCCCTATGAGAACTACAATCAATAAGCAATTCAAATGAGTAGCTCCAGTCATCACCAGAGATCTCCATGCTGATAGCAGTGGCTTGGGTTCGATCTGGTGCAATGTCTTCTTAATAGCTTCCAACTTCCAGAGTAATTTAATGGAATGCTTGGGGTGTGTATTTTCCGGCGCATGCATTGTCTGCGATACGCATTATGCATCAAATGTTGAGATGCATTATCAGAAAAATACTTAGGAGCAAGAGGTGCTGATGCAGTGCAGTTATAAAATGAATAAAACAATTAAGGACACTGCTATAAATCCTAACTCAGCTGAATTAAGTTGGTTCCACTCACTTTGGCAGGGAGCACTGCTAGACTTTCTCCATATCTCAAAAGTAGATCTTTGCTCATGATGAAGGACTGGGTACATTGGGTGATAACATGAAAGGAAGCCCAGAACATTTTAATGCACAGTTGGCAGTTATGGAACACTCTTCTCCAGCTATTATTATTCACTGGCTGTGTACTTTGGGTTTGCAACTTTAGGTTTAACTTAGAAGGCGAGTTCATTATTCTGTCAAGTAGTGCAATAGCAAAAAAAGAGCTGAAATGGTGATAATTGGGTTTGCTTGCAGACTTGAGAGATAAGATATAAAATTGTGCTAAATGTAGCATGAGGGAATATTGCGGTCTCAATTTTACATTTATTTGCTTACTTGGACTCACCCGTTTAAACTTCAGTGCTACTCTAAGTCTGAATTAACTGCATAGAACAGAAGCATGAATTAAATGTGTAATATTATGTCATTTATTAGCACCGATATTCACATTGAGTTAAGTTCAGCTTTGCACATTTTCCACATTCATTTGGTTTCAAGTGAATCATTCCCAACACAAAATATGTCCATTTAATGTCCAGCCAACATAAAAGTCCATGGCAGCTCAGGTGTGAATATTATAAACAGCTAGGAGTAGTTCAAACATGAGCAGTTTGCTCAGAGAGTTTTTGGATGTTCTCAAAACTGCCAATGTTTGCTAATGTGCATATTGTGTCACTACGGCTTGAGCGTCCCCCTGGCTTAAAGGTCCCAGTGCGAGCATCCTATTCTCTTGGCGGGAGAGAATAGGATGTCCCCCTCCTCCCTCCGAGCGCCCCCTTCTCTTGGGCAGCACATGGGTAACTCTTGTGCCCGGGAGAGGGGGGGAAGTCGGCCTTTAGTCACACACTGTCCTATAGCATCTGCAACTGTTGATTTGAGAAGAAATATTAATTATTTCCTTACCTGCTACATATGTATAACTTTATTTACAGAGTCAGGGTCCAAGTAAAATCCAGGTAAAATTACATTCAAATATAAACCCACCAGCACACACACAAACATACCCACACATATTAAAAAAATCATTTCCAGATGTCAGAGTAATATTGGTAATATTGGATGTCACTTTTCTTAATATCAGTCAAGCATGTAATAATTCCATTTCTTGATTCAATACATGAGGTTCCTCATTAGAGTAGGAATATTTGCCGTCACAAACAAAGCACTAGCACTTTCCCACCTTGGAGTCTTTAGCAGTTTTCTAAGAGCATCATTATTTGCCACCTTAACCTTATTCATCTTTGCTTTGCTGTAATTACACCATAGGTAAGATATAGAATTTGTTCAGAAATAATTCAGAATCACATTTAGGAAGGTCTTCACTAAGTATTTCATTCAAATATGTTCAATTATGTTCAAATATGTTCAAGTTCAAATACTGAAATAGTTGTGGCTCCTATTCGCCAGAGGCATATCATGATTTTTTTTTTTTTTTTTCTATGTATATAGATTAACTATCTTAGCTTCATAAAGGGTACAAATCAGGAGACATTCCAGCCTGGGGGACTTTCCAGCTTGGGGACCTTCTAGCCAGGACTTTCCAGCTGATTTCCATCCTGGCTGTACTAAAAGCAATCCGTGTCCATGTGTAAAGAATGCTGCCTAGTTAGTTTCTAAGTATAAGTTAGATGCCACATATACGAGCATTCAAATGTTCCCCAAAACACAGTGGCCTGACCGTACAAAAATATACATTTTACATTTGCAACACTCAAATTAATTCAGGGTTGGTGTGAATTCTAATTCCCGTTAAAAGAAATGCCACAGTGATGGAGCATAAATCCATAAGTGAGAGACAGCAGAAGCGTCAGCTGCTCTGCACATTGGGTAAACAAGGCTCCGCTTGCGAAATGTGTTTTTGAGTCGCTAAAACTTTCCCCTCACTGTCACAGGCTCCTCCAAGTCATTCAATCTGGGCTGGATGTGTAAAAGATGGTGTTAGATTGCAGCTTTCTTGCTAATATGTTCCACTAGACGATGTTTTATGCATAAGAATATATTTATGATACTTGAGAAGCTCACTTTCAAGTAGCATTTCACGCAAAACCAAAACACTGCATTTTACTTAGCTCTAATTATTTTGATCGAGACTTTTAAATACAGGCAGACAACTCATTTACTTGCCACAAAAAACGAGCAATTCAGTGACGGAGGAGGGTTTTGCAGATGAGATTACGTTTGGAAGAGGCTAACGGGGAGCTATGTGACGGTAATATTTCAAATCTGTGGTGACAGGGAGCAAGGTCAGCAGTCCTACAGGAGGCTGAGGAGGAAGCTGGATTTTACCGTTCATTAAATAGGGATATTATTAGCGTTTTGGTAGATACATGAAATATAAAGTGACAGCGATCAGAATGAGTGGCCAATTTCTCAAGAAGTTTGCATTGCTTGGCTTGCACATTATGTTGGTGCATCACGACCTGTGTGGTGAAATATATGCAGTATTTTTATAGAAGCTGATCACAGCAAAACAATAGGTCAAGAACACAAGGTGAAATTTGTATGAATAAAATCTTAATTTATAGATGTTGACTTGTGGAGTTCAGCAGTGGTCGCTCATCTTGAGGTAAGTAAATTTGCTTTTCCCATAGAATTTCCAAAAAAAGAAAATGAACATTAAAAGTTTGAACACTTTCTTGGGGTTAAAGGTCCTATATTAGCAAAATTAACTTTCATGAGCTTTAAGTAGAGTGACTAGACTTTCCAAAAACTGGGATATCCCCGGTTTCAGGTGGCTGGTAATAGTAAAATTGTGAAAAGAGTGCATAATTGAGGAAAACTGCTCTGCGCTCAGCCCATTCATGACTTATATTATTAACATGTGAGTCAGTATAGTCGTGTTTTCTTTGTGTTTTGGTCATTTTTAAAAGAAGTTTTCTGTATTTTACCTAAACAAATGATCATTTCTGCCTCTCTTTACTGTTGGTAGGGATCAGATAGGTCAAAAATAGGGACATCTGGCACATTTCTTGTATAAAACTGGGACAAATGGTGGTTTTGGATAAATCGGCTGGGACAGGGGAGACAGGGCTCAAAATTGGGACTGTCCCGGGTAAATGGGGACGTCTGGTCAGCCTAGATTTAAGCCATGTTAGAGTGTTGCAACCTCCTCAAAAACATAGCTGGGGTTGTTTTGTTTTATTCACATGTTTGAGTAATACTAAGCATTAGTCTGTCTATATCTCTAAAGCTCAAAATGCTCTGTTCCACCTTGTGATGTCATATAATAGTAGTGGTACTTTCCAGTTAACAGCTACATTTTACCTTTAGTACAGTAGAGATGGGAAACTCCAGGACTAAAATTATCCAAATGATTCTAGTGAAGGTGTATGGAGTTTAAAAAACACTGTGGAGCACTTCCTGTATTACCCCATGACATCACATAGTGGAACAGAGTGGTTTCTGTTTGAGAAAAGAACTCAGCCTAAATATGCAGGACTTGTGTGTTAAACATGTGAATGAAACAAAACAACTCCAGGTATGTCTGTGTATCTGAAACAATATTCTAACATAGATCAGAAAAAGCTTAATATGGGACCTTTAAGCAGTTTAAGCAAGTCATGTGGTAACTAACGATCTTGAATAGTTGATATTAATTGCATTTAATTTCTCCATAATACACCGACAACAATGAGTATCTCCATTTGTATTACATTTCTTCGAATCACTGTATTCCCTCCACAACACTGTTTGATTAAAAGCTTCTGTAGATGAAATGTAACAGAAATTAACCAACTGAGCCCAAATCTCTCAGCTTCATTGTCGAGATTACATTATTCTCCCACATCGAGAGTGAAAGTCCACTTGGGCACAAAAGGCAGCTGGAAATGTAGAATTATCTTTTGTTTGCACAACTGCAGTTATAATAATTCCCTTTTCTTCATGCGTGCCAGGCCAGGGGAAATGATTTGTCAAAGTGAATGTCATCTCATTTAGTCCGATGTAATCCTGTGTGGCGATAGGATCTGCCTGCCTGGCCTCGGCTCCTGGAACAGATATATTGTACACCAACTTGCTTTTTAAGATCTTAATCTACAGAATGCACATCGCACGTTACACACAAACCCGCCGCCCCCTCCCCACCGCCTTCCCATCGACTGCATTTTATTACAATGAGGGCATCTGACTAATGCAATGCACTGTTGGCCTGCTGCCACATGGCAATTTATAATGTGATAGCAGGGGCCTCGGCGTGCATACCAAGCAAGGGCTGATTTGTTGTACTGAGGAGAGAACCACCTTGCAATCGCCTAGTGTTTTTCCTGCTGCTATACTCTCTTCCAAAATGGTAATACGTGTGGTGAAATAGCACTTCTATATGGCGGAGAGGTGATGAAGTGGATGATGGGTGGGATAAGTAGAAAGGACACAGTGGTGGATGGCTCTTACAGCAGTATACAGGGGATAGTGTTGGTATTGCTGCGTAAGTGAGACCAATATACACTATACTTTGGCTTGATTGTCTTTAGGATAATGTGGCTTTCTTTGCAATAGACTAAAGTGAAACTGAAGTGCAACGAGCCATGAATAAAAACTCAAGCATCCACCTATAGCAAGTTCTCGCAACCACAGCAGAGCAACCGTCAACTCTCTCAGGAGCTGCTGATACAATATTACCAGGATATGGCGATAATCGATATATTGCGCATGATACTCTGTAATATATTGATATTTTTTAAGGACCAACTACATTTTAGCAACAATTTTTCTTCATTAGGGTTATATTCTATACTATTTTAACTGTGAAAACGTTGAATATGTCGACTGTTTTGCATAAACTACTGTAGTGTCCTTCATCATTCATTCATTTCATTCATTCATTCACCAAGTGTCGAGTGAATAAATAATGAACTGTAAAGCGCTTTGGGTATCTTGAAAGGCGCTATATAAATGCAATGATGAATGTAATTTCCAAAACTGACACAAAACATTACCAAAATATATTTATATATACAGTGTTTCCTGCAGAAAATTGGTTCGTCAAGGAAGTGACCAGGGATGAAATTGAGGACTGGGGGGAGCGGCGATTCCAACGACGACCATAGTTTGGATGAGTTGCTGTCTGCCCTAACTTACAAAGTGCTGCGGCAAACACCAAATTTAGTTTTGCGATATATCTGTATTTTGATATTTTTGGACACCCCTACTCTCACCCACAAATCTCTCTCCATCACATCACTGGCTACGTTTACCTGCACACCAGGAAAACTGGATAACTGGCGTAATCGAGTTTCAACTGATTTATCAAAACACATGTAAACCCAGGAAATACTACTTGAGGTGTTGGGAATCGAATCTCACAGCTCCCAGTAGCACATCTGGCCAAAACGTACGAGGATACCCACTGCATGTAACCGCGCATGGGGTTCAAAACTGGCAGGAAATTAAACGCTCATTTTATATCAGCAGTGACGACAACCTACTGCCTCTCTACTGAGCACCAATTACCTAAAAACAACAATAATAACAAAACATGATCCTGCAATGAAACAGTTTAACATCACCTGTTGTTTGCAATAAATTGAGAATTACAGACCCAGCAGACGCAGAGTGATTATATATTCTTACTGTTCACAATAGAGAAATGCCACTTAAAGAGCCATGACAGTGCACGCTAGAACTTTTTATTTCTCGTTCAGACTTGAATAAACGTTTGTTTTAAAATGTCAACCGAAGTGGCTGAGCATTAGCCGTACAGTGCTTCTTTTACACTGTCTGTACATTGGTGTTCCTGTGAAAATGTCAGCACTGAAGAACGCTTTGTTTAGAATATAACAGCGTGCTCCAAACAGATGTTGTAAAATGCTGGTGTGTCAGTGTGACTACAGCTGCTGTGAGGCGGGAGGGCATCTGGGACAGAGCAGAGCCAAAGGAAAAGTGCTGCATCACCAGGATTGTAACAGGAGAGACAACCAGACCAACAAACACTGCGTGGGACAGATAGGGGTGGATAATATATTGAAAAATGTATACTATTGTAATTGTTATTTTGAAGATGTGCAAAAAATTTGACTATGTAATAAAAAACCAAATGAAAAGACATTAAAAAGAGACTCCATAATATCTCCCAAGCAAGAGTATAAAGTGATCTTAAAGCACGTTTATGGTCCATTCACGTTTTGTGCCAGGTATGAGCCTCAACTAAGACATTTACAGGCACAGTTTAGCACATTCCTGTTGCTTTGTTAAAGTATATAAATAAATATTCTGTCTGAATATTGTTACTGACATAATGCCTCATGCCATTTCGTTTTTTCCCCCATTATTTTCAAATGTAAAATTGCATCCGCAGCACCAAAAATTGCAAAAAGTAGTAAACAAGAATGGACATGACATGTATATATATAAAAACAAGATAAGGAACTGCGTACAAAACTGCAAAAACGTCATGTGCTTCATATCACACTGCTCTGAAGAAGACCTATGCGGTTGAAACATTGCAATAAAGGATCCTAGAATCCTTCTGTCTGTTAGTACAATATTTTCAAGGCAAGTTTTGTTTTAGTACAAGAAATTAGAACTCAATGAGCTCTAATTACAATGCATTTATGCTTCACAAAAAAAGAAAAGAAATCTGGCACAACAGATGAAAACATACAATGGTAATGAAAACACCCACTGGAGTACCATCTCAGGCCAAAACAGCAATCAATAGGAGCAGAGATTCACCATTAGGCAACTTCTACCAGCCACAGGGCTCCGAACTATGACCGCATCAGCATGAGGTTAAAGCTGCCACTCAAAGCACCAAACACATCTAATTCCATCATGAGCTTATGCTGCTTTCATGTGCATGGAGAGCAGTTTGGACTGGAGATTTCACTAAATCTGTGTGCGGAATTCTACAGTTTGGACATTTCATTTGGTCAGGCCAATCAGAGGCACTAGAACGCATGTTATATTGATACTTTGCAGTGATATCGTGCTGGGGGTGTTACAATAATAAATAATAAATAATAATAATAATGCATCAGTTTTATATAGCGCTTTTCAGGACACTCAAAGACGTTTTACAGAGCATTATTCATTCACTCCAGACCCGGTGGTGGTAAACTATTATTGTAGCCACAGCTGCCAATCTGCGCCATCGGCCCCTCCAACCACCACCATCACTCACGTACACACCACTTTCATACTAGGCAATGTGGGTGATGTGTCTTGCCTACGGCAGTTTTTGCCACTTTGCCACTTTGGCAGTTACGAGCCGGTATGGCCACAATTGTGCCTATATGTTCAGAAATTACCATGGTGATAAGTATCGTCTTTGTGGTCAGACTGTGTTCAAACAAAGCTCAGATTAAAGTCTAAATTGAGCAACAATATCAGACAGAGCAGAACCTACAGTTAGCATTACACCCTCAGGAATATGGTGATGACTTCACTTGCAAAGTATCAATTAGAAAATTTAGCGCTGATGCAGGACTTGGCTTGTTGTATTTATGGCTTATCTGCCACCACATGAAAGCAACATTGGTATCAAACTCCAGCAAAACGCATAAAAAAGCAATACATTACAAAGAAATAACTATCCAATCACATGGAGCACCACCAAGCACGCTCCCATGATCAATAAAGCCTAAAATCACTTCAGAAATAAAGCCATTAGCTCCAAGCATCAAATACATCTCCAGGTTTAGTCTCAAACACCAGCCAAGCGCATAGAGAAGTAAAGCATGCGGCCTACCTTTAGAAGATGGCGTTTCAGGGCTGTTCTGTCTCTGTCTGAAGATGCAGAATCTAAATAAACAGATTTTTTTTTAAATCCAAAGATACTTAGCCACATTATGACATTTGCAAATAAACTTACATCTTCTTAGACACTGCAGTGGTGTAAAATCCAGCGGTGAAGTCCTCATGCGGTGTGGTCCATCAACTCACTGCCTGGAATGACTTTTCTGTCCATGTGATTGTCTGATTTGTTTGTATTAAACTGCTG
The DNA here is from genome assembly GCA_030686955.1 of Odontamblyopus rebecca. Lineage (NCBI taxonomy): Eukaryota > Metazoa > Chordata > Actinopteri > Gobiiformes > Gobiidae > Odontamblyopus > Odontamblyopus rebecca. Next base: position 20,838,661 of record CM060672.1, read on the forward strand.
AATGAGCTCATATCATCAAACATATCCACAGTGAGCGAGCAACTTAATGCTTTTGTTGCTTGAAGCGAGTTATTGACAGATTCAATTCACTTCATTTTTCACAATGTTCATATCAGAAAGAGACTGACATGCTTCTTCTTCTTCTTCTTCTTCTTCTTTTTCTGTGGATTTAACGGGAGCTTATATTCAAAAATTTGCATTACCGCCATCTAGTGAAACAAAAAACTATCTACAGTATTTTCTGCAAACAGACCAAAGACAACTGGCATGGCTCAACCAATAAGATTAAGTCTAGAGGAATGAGGGCGGGGCTATCGCTGCAGGGCACAGGTGTGGCTTTACAGAACTCAATTTTTCACAACGAAGATACAATGACCAAACCTTAACTTATTTATAACAATTTCCATATGATGTGATTAACTTACAAGTACAAATAATTAAACATGAAAGTTGTATTTGTAGTATTTGTGTCTGCTTGTCCAAAATTGTATGATTTTTCTACTGAAGCAAACACACCAAACATCTGTTCAAAAACAAGACTCAAACATGGTGCACATGGTGTGTAACTTTGCCAGCAGTTGATCAGGTCATGTTACACTAAAATCTACAAGTTTTATTATCTATATTCAGGTACAACTTTAATGATAAACTTTTATATACACACATTAATATTCCACTTTCAACTCACTTTGGTTTGGTAGAGCTATTGAGAACTGTTCTACGATTCACAGAAAATGTATTTATAGGTGCTTCTTTATATATAAAAAAGCTTTTAGCTGTTATAACGTTACCTCCTCAAAAACAGAGAGAGTTCTGTAAGTAATTCTTATTCTTACTGTCCTGTCTGCATCCCTAAAGTTCGTAATGCTCTGTTCCACGTTGTGATGTCATGAAGAGGTAGATTTCAAGTTAGCAGCTTTTACCTTTTATTCAGTAGAGATTGATAATTCCAGGCCTGGATCAAACAATGGAAGCACCACATGACATCACAGGGTGGAACTATGGGTGGAACAGAGTATTTTCTGTTTGAGAGAAGAACTTAGTCTACATATGCAAGATTTGTGTTTTTAAGGTTCATCGTGTAACTTTTCAGGTGGAGGCTCTGTCAGATGCTTTTCTCTATGCAGATGTTGTTGCTTTGTCTGGAATGTTTCACAGTGTGGCATTAAACCTTTTTTTCTTCATGGGGACCAAATTGGACCAAGTGACAGTTCAGATCTGTGGAGATAAAACCCCTTCCACAGTAACAGTCAACGCCTGTTTTTGAGGTATTTTTGAATCCTAAAATCATCTGTAATTGAATAAATGTAAGGTAGATCTGTTTAATGTCATACTGTGGAACATTCCAGGCAGAGAAATGACATATCCATGGAAACAAACAGTTGACAGACCCCCAACCAAAATGTTACACAGATACACGAAGAAACAACATTTTAACGTAGATCACAAAACGTAGATCTCCCTCCGTTGTTCTATGACCAGAGGAGCCTCCTTAAAGCCCTTTGGACCAAACCAAGCATGAAACATAGGCTGATGAAAGGTAATTTCCTCTTGAAGCGTTGGCAGTCATATCTGCGGGCCACCTCAAATGAGCACCCCCGCAGGTCAACAGCATGGACTCAAGAAGTGAAGAGTCCGCATAATTATTGCTCCCACTTCCAGGCTGGAGGGGCTGAGCCGATCCTGGGGCCATCCACTGACAGAGGGCAGGAGAGTGCTTGGACAGAGGCCCAGTAACAAAAGGTTAGCCCACTATAAATAGCACTGATGGGTCCAGCGTTAATGGCAGGATGGCTGGAAATGCAACATACAGAGGTGGTCGTATGGAGTGTCCACTGTGAAGGTTTGGGCCCTGGCTTGAGTTACCTTTCACCTTCTCCATATGTCATAGCGTCAACTTTGCAGGGCGTAATTGGCTGTCCTCATACCAGCGAAGTGTCGAAATAATTACCCAACTTCGTCACAATAGGAAAACAGTTATTGCTCTGTCCGTAAGTTGTTTTTAGGGTTGTCACTCTCCATCTATTTATCTTTGCGGCAGAATTGCACTGTAAATGAGTTAGGATAATGGTGTTGTCTTGTCACACAAAGTTTAAAGTGCTGGTACACAGAGCCACATGCACACTCAAACGTATATCTCACTGATGACGTTTACACTTTAGTTTATGAGCCTTTAGTTTGGGAATAAATGCTCTATCCACACAGTTTGATCCTGCAATAGTACAGAGTGTTTTGAAAGATCGCTGTTTCAATCTAGGGCTTCAAATTCACATTTAATGTATTTCCAAAAGATGCTAGTGTATCTTCACCATGTAATGATATACTTTCTGTTGTTTTTTAGCATTACTTGTGAACATAGCACTTTGGAAGCTGTTTTGTTTGTGAAATGTGCTTCGTAAAGCCATTGGGTTGGATAGTAAACAGGTGAATATCATAGCTGCATCTGTTTTATTACATGCAGTTGAAGTTGTATTTTGATTGATAACTGTACCTCTTGGTTCATGTTTACATCTGTGGACACAAAGCTGTGCAAATAAAGAAAAAGAATGGAAGGGGGGCAATGGAAGAAAGAGCTATGAATCAGGATCTCTTGAATCCCACAACTGTAATGAACCCTAGAAGGGCTTCTGGGTAATTCAATCTCCATTTAGAAAGGCCTCTCTCTGCATAACTCACATTTCATCCGGCTCAAACCCAGATCCATCTCCATGTCACCGAATAAACGCTCTCTCAAAATGGCTGCGGCACAGGGTATTTCACGGGCATCGGGCTTAACGGCGCATATAACCTTTCGGCCGTGCTAACACTGGGAATTCGACGAGAAGCGTTCTTGCGGTAATTGGCTAGTATAGCGGGCAGTATTTCAAAAGCATGCTTCCTCATAGTTTGGTAATTGTTACTATTATGACTTGAAATGCGGCGAGTGGTGTTGTGGAGTGGTCCAAGCCCCTGCTCAGTGGCATGAATATTCCAGATGGCTGTTTCCAGGACAGATGTCTCCAGAGAGGCAGCGCTCGTCAGGCTGAACGGGTGAGTGCTCCGCCAGAGCTGTTTCAGACTGCAAACTCAGGACATGCTCACCACAGACTGCGAAAAAATACCAAGTGAAATTTTGGGGAAGTAAAAAAGTGCTTTTGGTCACTTTGGGGTAGGTATTTCACATTTTCTAACTTAAAAGGCCCATATTACGCTACTTTCCGACCTGTTATAATGTTGTTTCCTCATCAAAAACATACCTGGACTTGTTTTGTTTTCTTCACACATTTTGAACTCACACATCCTGCATATTTAGGCAGAGTGTTGACTTGAAACCTACAGCTTCATGACATCACAAGGTGGAACAGAGCATTTTGAACTTTAAAGGTATAAACAGACTAATAATTAAGGATTATTAAACGTGTGAACGAAACGATAAACAATTCCAGATATGTTTTTGAGAAGGTAAAATGATTATAACATGGCTTAAAGCTCACAAGAGTCAATTGTTTGTAATATAGAGCCTTTAAAGCGTTAATTTGCAATTTCTATGTTTTAAAGTTAACCACTTTTTCACTTGTAAGTATAGTGTTCTAGCCCAATTAATTTTCAAAGGTCACTTGTCCAATTTATCTGGGTGCACCTCTGATCTTTTCGCTGCCTGATTTCAAGGTGGATCGGTTTAAAGGGGAAAAAACATGAAAAAGACGAATGCCCTTGGCCTGTATTCCTCCTCTGGCAGAGATGAAAAATTGGCTTTTGTAACTTCACT